>CM072544.1:1200000-1747500 GCA_036898165.1 Silybum marianum
CATTGTGGACATTTATTTTAGGACAGAGGGAGTCCCAAAATAAGTGTCTTACTTTCCAATTCTAACCTTAACTACGAGATGCAAAAATCCACTACTCCCTCTATTATCAAGGACAAAATTGTCATTTAGTTGACTAAAAAGTGTAATAATCACACATTTCCAAAACCGCGTTCCTTTTTCATTGTAGACATTTATTTTGGGACGAAGGGAGTCCTAAAATAAGTCTACGCTTTCAAAAAAGTGTTTACTTTCCAATTCTAACATTAACTACAAGATGTAGAAATCCATTACTCCTGTTATCAATGATAAAATCGTCATTTAGGCTATGTTTGGCAAACTAGCTGATAAGCTAGCTTATGACTGATAAGCTGGTTGCTGACTTATAAGGTAGCTGGTAGCTGATAAGCTAGCTAATGAATAAGTTGTGTTTGGCAAAAACTAGCTTATGAGCATGTAAGATGACCAAAAAGGGCATCTTGAAAAAAAAAATAGTCAATTACAAATATTTCATAATATAACTCAAATAAATTTCTAATAATATGATATGTTAATTATTTCAAACGAAATAATATAAAATGTTAGGGGGTGTTTGGATGAGCTTATTGACTTATAACTTATTACCGGTGTGGAAAAGCAGTTATGAAAAGTTGACGAGTTAAAACTTTTTACTTCTTAAAAAATGACTTATTACCGGTTTGGCACCGGATAAGTTGTTTTACCCAAACACTTAAAACGACTTATTACCGGTGCCACACCGGAATAAGTCAATAAGTTGTTTTTATAAGCCCATCCAAACACCCCCTTAATTGAATGAATTTAAAATTGATTATTATATATACTATAAATTTTGAATTTGTTAAAACAAATTTTAGACAAAATATACATTATCTATGATTTTCAATAACCATTACAAATGAATATAAATAAAATTGATCAACTTCACATATTATAATTAATTAATACTTTTAAAAAAAAATTAATAATTAAAGTGAATATTTTATTAAAATTATTTAGCATATTTTAATTTATGTATGAAATAAAATAAGTATGACTTTAATTTTTATGTATCCTACGTGAACATTTTTAGAATTGTTACATTTGCCTTTTGATATCTTAATATATTGAATAATAATTAAAAATAATAATTGGTATAGTATAATTAATATTTATTGTATAATTAAAATTAATTAATAATGTATAGTTAAAATTAATTAATAATGTGTAATCAAAATTAATTGATGATTTTTAATTAGTATAAATTAATATTGAATATGAATATTAATATTTATTTATAATTAATAGTTAATATTTATTTATAATTAATATTCATTAATAATAAGTAATAATATGAATCGGTGTTAAAATTGGAAAAAGTCTCAAAAAGCTTCTCATAAGCTACTCGAAGTAACTTATCAATAAGCTTAACTTATAAGGTGACTTATAAGCTACCTTATGTGCATCCAAACGATTACTCAGAAAATAAGCTAGCTTATTTTTGCCAAACAATGCCTTAGTTAACTAAAAAGTGTAATAATTACACTTTTCCAAATCCGTGTGACTTTTTTATTGTGAACATTTATTTTGGGACAGAGGGTGTATCAAATTAAAAACTTTCAAGGTAAGGAAAACAAACCAGTATAATTGAGGTGATTCCGAAATCAGATTTTGGCCACCGGCAGATACCCAATAGAATCCAACGATCCACCAAATGAACGAAAACATCGTATTAGCAGATTCCAAATGTTTAGCGACACTGCCATAAATAATAAAAGATGATTTCAATGGCTTTATTTGTTAAAAGTATAAAGTACGATTAAAGATAACAATCAATTCATAGTTCAATAATTTCGCATATAAACCAAACCAAATGAGCCCAGTATATCCCACTCAAAAGTAAGGTCTGAAGGCGAGATGCCAAAAATAACCTTAAAGATAGTAAGTTACCAAATGGAATAGGTGTTAAATGCTATAGGTGCTAAATTCCTGAAAAAAGATGCTAAAAAGTAAACCAAACCAAATGAGAATAGTATATCCCACCCGGAGATGAGGTCTGGGAGGGGTAAGATGGGAAAATTGACAGAAATAGCCAATCAGCAGATAGGGTTTCACTTTTTAGCCTTTTCTGACCCAAATTCACTTTTTAGCCAATCAGCAAATAGGGTTTTCACTTTTTAGCCTTTTTCTTGACCCAAATTCACTTTTTAGCCAATCAGCAAATAGGGTTTCATTTTTTAGCCTTTTTCTTGACCCAAATTCACTTTTTAGCCAATCCTTATGCAGAAGGCTTACGCATATGCGTAAGAATTGGTTTTCACAAAAAAATAAAATAAAAAAAGACTCCACTTTCTGCATAAAGATTTCACTTTCTGCATAAAAATTTCACTTTTTGAGGCAAGGATTGACTAAAAAATAAAGTTGGGTTGGAAAATGGCTAAAAAGTGAAACTACCTATCAGCTTTAGATATTTATATAAATTTCCCGGGTAAGATGTATGACTTGACCTAGCCTCTACCTCAAAGAGTAAAGGGATGGTTTCCATAAATACCCTTGGGATTGTATCAATTGGTCCCCATATTAATAGGTTAAGGTCTGTGTACATCTTACCCTTCTCAGACCCTCCTCCATGTGGGATTTATCGGGTTTGGTTTAATTGATACTATAAAATCTTATAAAGTTGCAAGAGTGTAGAAAACACGGAAAGTTATAGAATGTTGATGTGGCATGACTAAAAAATGATATGACGGTTTTATGAAACCATAAAAGGATTAATGACTTCAAGATTTCAAGATTTCTTTCAAGTTTCAATTTTTAGCCTTACCCAAATGGCCTTTTTGTTAACATTGTTATAATGGAACCTATATTGTGTGATACAATGGAAATATAAAGATTTATATTTCTACATATAGAAGATTTGAAAGGAACTATATCTAAACTTCCCTTTATTGGGCTTATTTGGTTTAGTTTAGTTTATTAATCCGTCAACAATACTTAATCCGAATAGGCAACATGACAAGTGACTAAAAACATATAGAATATATAGAATATATTTAGATCCATCCAACCATTTTTTTTGTAACTGTGGGTGTGTAGGTCAGCTTGAGCGACTAGTCCTATGGAACCCTGAAGATAATAATCATATTGACACAAACTTCAAAATATGCAACATCTTAATGCATATATAATGGGAAATTGTCCAAAATAGCCATTCAGACCTCCCCTCTTCACTTTTTAGCCAATTTCTTGAAAAGGTGACTATAAAGTAAAGATGTGAGGCCCCAATGGCTACTTTTGGACAATTTCCCCTATATCATTGAATTCTTATTTCAAGAGCTCCAAAAGATCATTCTTTAATCTCTTCCAAGAAAAACTAAGGAGATATTTGGTTGGTTTTTCATTAAGTCATGTATTGATAAAGCTATCTATGTGGATTAATTAGTCTGTATAGATCAAGAAAGATTTTGTTATGGAGGGTTTCTTGATCTTGTTTTTTAATTGGAAGAGGCAGGTTTGTAAAAAACTTGGCTTTCAGCATAAAACTCCTCTAGAAAGTTACTGAATGAGCCACAGGGTTGGAAAAAAACTTGGCTTTATGCATAAAGCTCCTCTAGAAACTTACTGAATAAGCCACAGGGTTGGAAAAAACTTGGTTTTCTGCATAAAGCTCCTCTAGAAAGTTACTGAATAAGCCACAGGGTTGGAAAAAACTTGGCTTTCTGCATAAAGCTCCTCTAGAAAGTTACTGAATAAGCCACAGGGTTGGAAAAAACTTGGCTTTCTGCATAAAGCTCCTCTAGAGACTTGCTAAACAAGCCATAGGGTTGGAAAAAACTTGGCTTTCTGCATAAAGCTCCTCTAGAGACTTACTAAATAAGCCACAGGGTCGGAAAAAACTTGGCTTTATGCATAAAGCTCCTCTAGAAAGTTACTGAATAAGCCACATTGTTGGAAAAAAACCTGGCTTTCTGCATAAAGCTCCTCTAGAAACTCACTAAATAAGCCACAGGGTTGTACAAAACTTGGCTTTCTGCATAAAGCTCCTCTAGAAAGAAACTCACTGAATAAGCCACAGGGTTGGAAAAACTTCGCTTTCTGCATAAAGCTCCTCTAGAAACTTACTTACTGAATAAGCCACTTTCTATATCACTAAGCCACTACCAAATAATCATGCATAACTAACCGAATAAGCTATGAGTCTCGTTAAATCCAGCAAATTAACAAAAGATAGATAACAATTGTACCTAGTATCATCATCATCATTCTGCAACCTACCAGAACCACCGTCCACATTCTCCCCACCATCATTCACTGAACCCGAATTTCCGTCACCATCTTCCGACCTCAAACCGCCGCCGAACTCCGCCACCCGCCGCTGGTATCGAACCTTATACTCAACATAAACACACACCATATGAACCAAACACTGCAACGCATACCCAACGATCCAAAACCTCAACGGCATCACCGGCGACTCTTTCCGGCTCACAATCAACACCGAAATCGAAACGACGATAAACGCAAGGTTCCAAATTAGGTCAAGAATCACAACCGGACGCGAATACGCCCAATCACTCTGCCGCTCCTCGATTTGCTCCGCCGCCGATTCCCTCACTCGCATTGACGGCTCACGGAGCATTCGCCGGCTGCTGGCACGACGGAGGAACCTGGCGGCTCCACGGAGGGACGGTGGGCCTCTGACGAATTGACGGCTGCGGAAGATTTGGTCGGATATGGCGGAGGTTGTTGTTG
This sequence comes from Silybum marianum, assembly GCA_036898165.1. Classification (NCBI taxonomy): domain Eukaryota; kingdom Viridiplantae; phylum Streptophyta; class Magnoliopsida; order Asterales; family Asteraceae; genus Silybum; species Silybum marianum. Next base: position 1,204,747 of record CM072544.1, read on the forward strand.
ATGATGATAACAATGGAGTTGAATCGACGTTGCTAGTGGTGGTGGTGGTGGTTGTGTCTACCTCCGATGAAGATGACGGTGGATGAGAAGGTATCGCCGGCGTCGACATCTTCCAATTGCGAAAAAAAAGTGGTGAATTTGGGGAAATTGATCAAAAGGGGTTTGGAAAAAAACCCTAATTGAAGATGGGTGTTGTTTAATTGAGTAATAATAATCAACAAACGGCCATAGATTCTAGGGTTTTGTGTGTGTTTGTGTGTGTGTGTGCTGGAGTACAGATGGTTTTCTTGTGAAGATGAAAACGAGAGCTCGAGGTTGAAGATGAAAGGGGAATTTGTTTTCCAGAGCAAGAATTACTAAATCCAGAACTATGTTTGTATTGATACTTGTATTCTATGCATTAAAAGTTGTACTTCTAATTTTTGGTGTACGGATAGTCGGAAACAGGTGTTCTGTATAGATGAAAAGTTATTATTAAGATAAATGTGAAATTACTAATATGCCCCTGACTTCAATCACAAAGACAAAATAGTGTTTGATGTCGGTTAAGATTTTTTTATAAATTTGTATAAAATATCGTATTTAGTTTGAACACTTGTTTTTGTTTTTATATTTCCAAAGAATTTAATATTGATTATATTTTATTAAAACATTTAATATATATGAATTATATTTATACCCTCCTCCTATAAGATTTATATAGGTGAGTAAAGAAGGTAAAAAATATATAAGATATATGAGTGAGGTAGAGGGTATGATGAATTATATTTACACTCCCTATCGGTTGGTGTATTTAGACCAGCAAAATAACCAGTGTTTTAAAACTCGGTTTAACCCGGCCTATTTAATCGGGACCCGGGGATGTTATCAAGTAAACTATGACCGGGTTTATGGCTATAGTCTGGCCGTTGTAACCCAGTCGGGTTTCACAAAAAAAACGGTTGGACCGAAGTTGAAACTCGCTAAAAACCTGGTTAACCCGTTTTTATATTAAAACTAAAAAAAAATGTGTTATGTGTGTTTTTTAATGTATTTGGATTGATGTAAAACTTATTGTTTGTGTATTTTTAATGTTGGAACTTGTGGACACTAAATTATTGGTTTTATATATACGTATGTATGCAGAGAAATGTAAAAAAATACAATGAATTAAGAGAATTATTGAAACCAGTTGAACCGGTTAACCTGAAACCTGGTCACCATACCGAATCAACTTAAAACCGGGGTTTTAAAACATTAAAATTAACGTTTTTAACTTTTTAACATATGGTTGAAAATGCTTTACCAATTAAACGACCCTTAAGGTTGAGATACCATTTTAGTTAGAATTCTTTATGTAATATTAAAACTCCATAATCAAAGGATATAAATTTCTCTATTAATAAAATATTAATATTTGATTATTAAAATATTTATGGTAGAAAGTTGAAAAATATTGTCTTGTTAGTTAAGTATGGACGAGTATAATTGGTTCTTTTTAAGACCTTTCATGTATCTCTACGACCCTACCCCTTTAAAATGGGGTGTATAAAGAAGAACTCTAATTAATCTAATCTGAAGCCATCCAATGTCTAATCAAGTCGTAAAAGCTTCAAACTGTAGGTATAGGATTGAGCCAATTTGAACCCAGCTGAAACCAATGAACCTGATACTCTTATTATACGTTATACTCATCTTATATGGGTTATACACATCTTGTTGGTGTCGTCAGTGATCTACATGACCATGGGAGACAACTAGCTACCTCAGTTCATAAGCATATCACACTTCCTATTTGCAAGAACCTTCAACTTTTTTTCTATCTAGATATTGATGTTACTTTTTGTATTCACCACGTTGCATAAGAGCATCTCTAAAATAGAGAAAATGAAGAAAATAGAGATTTTAGACTAAATTTGTGCTCCAACGACATCTCTAAAAGTTTTTCCAAAATGGAGAAAACATGAGAGAATCCTTTTTCCTCCAAATTTGAAGATTACCTTAAAAATGATTATCAAGTGAAAGAAATAATATTTTATTCATAGTCTCAAGTTGGTTTAAAACTTTGTTAATATATTGAATATTAGGGGTGAGCACGGTGCGGTTCGGTGCGGTTTTTGGCCAAAACCGAACCGAAAACCGAACCATTCGGTTTTTGAAAAACCAAACCGTTCGGTTTTCGGTTTTCGGTTTTTTTCGGTTCGGTTCGGTTTTAAAACCGAATGGTTTTCGGTTTTTTGTTTTCGGTTCGGTTTTCGCTTTTTGGTTTTCGTTTCTATAATTCTTCTCTATTTCCAACTTGTAAATTCTTTTAATTTGTTCAAAATCATGTTATCATATATTATAATGCAAATCTCATGTTTACGAAAACACAAATATCATATATCATAAGCAAAATTACAAATCCAATGTTCAAAATCATGTTTACGAAAATGGAATAATGTTTACGAAAATATAAAATAGAATCTTATATCATTTTTAGGTTAACTAATATATAAAATTAATTATAATAATATATATGTATATATAAATTAAAATTTAAAAATAATTACATTTATTTCGGTTCGGTTCAATGTGGTGCGGTTCGGTTTTTTCGGTGCGGTTTGGAAACCAAAACCGAAACCGAACCATTTGGTTTTTCGGTTTTCGGTTCGGTTCGGTTTTTTCCCCGGTTTCGGTTTTTTTGATTTCGGTTTTCCGGTTTTTTTCGGTTTTTTCGGTTTCGGTTCGGTTTTTGCTCACCCCTATTGAATATTTTAATAATATAATTAAGAGTAAACTACGATTTTGGTCCATGTGGTTTACTATTTATAACGATTTTGGTCCTTGTGGTTTAAAAACTGCTTTTTTGGTCCCTGTGGTTTTATTTTATTTCTATTTTCGTCCTTACCACTAACTCAGTTAAAAGTAGCCGTATTTAATCCTTGTGTTGTTTAAAAGTAGCCGTATTTTATTTCTATGTCCCTGTGGCTTCATTTTGAAAAGTTACATATTTAATCCTTGTGTTGTTTAAAATATTTAGTCTTTGTGTTATAAAAAGTTTAAAATATTTATCCTTCAATTTTATTTGTTATATTAAATATTAATAAACTATAAATTTGATATTTATATATTATAATTTTTTTACTTTTTCTTTCTTCATTATATTTTAATACACATATAGTCTCTCTCTCTCTCTCTCTCTCTTTCTCTCTCTCTCTCTCTCACACACACACACACATATATATATACTGTTTTTAATTTAAATATTATTGTATTAATTAATAAAAGATAAAGTTTAAATGAAATACAGAATAGTGAAATGAAAATGCATTTAATAAAAATAACTTGTTGGATGTAATTAAAACTATCTTATTTTCTCAAATCCTATTAAATTTTTTCGGATATAATCTAAAACAAATGCAAAACTTTAAAAAATGATATAACTTATTTATCAACAATTTATAGAATAGTGAAATGAAAATGCATTTAATAAAAACAACTTGTTGGATATAAATAAAACTATTTTATTTTTTCAAATCCTATTAAACTTTTTCAGATAATATTTAAGATAAATGTAAAACTTTAAAAAAATGATATAACTTATTTATCAACAACTTAAATGATTCATAATATTTTTCCACTAAATTGTTGATAAATAAATTATACATTTTTTTTCAAAGTTTTGCATTTGTTTTAAATTATATCCGAAAAAGTTTAATAGGATTTGAGAAAAAATAGTTTTATTTACATCCAATTGGTTGTTTTTATTAAATACATTTTTATTTTATTATTCTATATTTTATTTAAATTTTATCTTTTATTAATTAATATAATTATGTTTGATATTTAAATTGAAAACAATAAATATATATATATATATATATATATATATATTTGTGTTTGTGTGATGTGTATTAAAATATAATAAAGAAAGAAAAAGTAAAAAAATTGTAATATATAAATATCAAATTTATAGTTTATTAGTATTTAATATAACAAATAAAGTTGAAGGATAAATATTTTGAACTTTTTATAACACAAAGACTAAATATTTGAAAATTTAAAACAACACAAGAACTAAATATATAACTTTCCAAAAGTTTTTAACGGCTACTTTTAACAGGGTTAGTGGTAAGAACGAAAATATAAGTAAAATGAAACCACAAGGACCAAAAAAACAGTTTTTAAACCACAGAGACCAAAATCGTTATAAACAGTAAACCACAAGGACCAAAATCGTAATTTACTCTATAATTAACGTTGGACTCATCAAAATGAAGATGCTGCTGGAGATGAATGCAATTTTTTTTAATTTTGGAAAAAATTTAGAAATACTGTTAAAGATGCCCTAATATGTCAATTAACTCATAGCAATAATAAATTTTTGTTTTAAGTATAATGTTTCAATGCTACTATTAGATCACAACCTAGCCAAACCAATCCAACCCATATCATTGGGTAGGTAATTCTTTAAACATTTCTTTTTAACAAATTGAGATATTTTTCAATCCACACTAGTTGAGTTGGATTGTTAGAAACACTTTCAAACCACACAAAGTACACAATCCCAAAAATTTCCTTTATAACCATAACTCATACTCCTTCTGCCCCAAATTAAATGTCTACATTAATATTTTTGTTTCTCCTAAAATAAGTGTTTAAAAGTAAGTTTTCAATTTTCCATTTTACCCTTAATTATAAGATGGAGAAAGTTTCTCTATTATTAAGGGTAAGAGTTTCAATTAGTTATTTAAAAGATGTAATAAGACTGTGTGCCATTTTCATTGTGGATATTTATATTGGGACAGTGGAAGAAGTATAACTCATTCTTTTCTTCCCTTTTCACTCACAAGAAATGACACCAAAACTCATTTATAGCAACAATAACAACAAAAAAAAGCCAAATGGAGCAAAAGAGTATACATTAGAAAGAAGTATAGCCCCAAAGACACCAATCCAACTCTCCATTTTGCATACAACACACAAAACGGAAAAAAAAAAAAAAAAAAAAAAAAAACTTCGCTACATATTGTATAAACATAGATTACCCTATACGAACGGCTATACGTATAATAACTACCAAATACCCATTACTCATTATACTTAAATTAAAATTAATAACTTCACCCTTTTTCTAATAACCCTTCTTCAAACCATTACTAAATTTTTCCTCATTTATTTTCCACATGTTTTGGTACAAGACGTTGAACCAATTCCGGAGATGCATGAGCAAGCTCTGTAAGAGTTAGAAAGAGTTAGGGTAAAGATTGATTTCAGATGGCGAAAACGAGAATATGTTTTTTGAGTGGGTTTTAACGATTAATGATGATGTAAACAAGTAATTAAAAGAAGTAATGGTGCAGGGATTCGTTAAGACTTTTAAATAAATAAATCTGGTGATACGTTGCAAATAACTTATTTTTATCCAACCATCAGCTTTTATGCAATAATATCTTAAATCATAGCATTTGGTGAAAAAAAGTCATGAAAAAAATTAATTTTTATATTGATTTACCAAAGTTTCTATAGTTTATACCCTTCGTCCAGTTTCTAAATGAACCAACATCTATATATATATAGAGGGAGGTTGAAATGAGAACTTTGCATTTTTAAAGGAAGGGCCCATTAAATCAGATATGATTTAATATTATGTGGGACCCACATCATATGTGGTCCACAAAGTGTTCTTTTGTTCCTTTAAATAGAGGGTGTTCTTGTATGATCCCTCCCCTAGATAGATAGATATATACATATATATAGAGAGAGAGTGAGAAAAGTTCAAATAAGAACTCAAATTTGGTTGTCAATGCGAGGACAAATGAGAGTGTGACACATGTCTGAATGTACATTATCCAAACACTGAATAAGCATTATTCAGACCGAATAAATACTATATTCAGTCTGAATATTTCTTTGATTATTCAGTCCGAATAGAAAACATGTCGCGCTCTCATTTGTCCTCACGTTCACAACCAAATTTGAGTTCTCATTTGAACCCGCCCCTATATATATACATATATATATATATGATGTAAGCAGATCTTTCCTCTACCCCAAGGGATAGAGAAGTTGTTTATATGAAAACCTTATGCTTAAAAAAAACAATTATTCAAAGAAACAAGAGACCAAGCTTGTAAATATCGTTTTTTTTTAAAGAAAATGCGTAGAAATGTAATTGTGGTACCTTGAGGTGTGAAATTGAATAAGGCGGGAAGGGGTTTGCCGTTTGGTAACGTTGTGTTTGGATCCCTCAAATCGTCAAAGAACGGGTGTGCACATGCTTCCAACTAAAAAAACACACAATAATCATGGATAAATAACCCTTCTACTTCATAGCATTAAACCTTTTACCAAACTATAAAGCATTTGGTTATTAGAAGGCTTAAAAAACATCTTATTAAGCATTAAGTATTGCTTATTAGATAAAGGATCGTGTGAGAATAGGAGTTAAGATGAGAAGTGTAAGAAGGGACTTAGGGGGTGTTTGGAATCGTAGAATGTTTTTGGATGGAATGGAATCTGTCAAAGGAATTGGAATGTTATCAGGTTTGACCACCTGTTTGGTTGACAGACATTGGCTGTTAAACGAATTGGAATTTGTCTGTTTGGTTCACATAATGTAGCTTTGAAATTGGAATGAAATATTGGTAAATGACCAAAATACCCTTTTTGAATATTTTGAAACCGAAATCCAACAACCATGGTTCAGATCGATGGTTGTCGTCGATAGTGTTTGGCGGTGGTCGATGGTGGTTTATATTAGAGTCTTAGACCCTTAATCACTTTTAATAGAGTGTTGATCTAATGGTTCAGATTAAGTCCCAAGATAATCCGATTGATCCAAAGGTGGAGATCCCTTCTAACCCTTCTTAAGTGATAACTGATAACCATCGGTAATCACTTAAATTTAAAGTTTATAAGTAATTATTGCACACATACAACTTCTTAAAGCTCTTTGAACTCCATAAAACTTATTACTGACTCATAAACATGTTCAAATACAGGATAAATCATTAAGATTTCGTATAGATAAATGAGAAACAAGTAGCAAAAATTTACTTACAGCGCTACATCGCAATTTTGGTGAATATTGGAGTAGACGTGACACGAGATCAACCGCTTCGGGCGGCATTCGCTTGTGAAATATCTGGAAAAGAAGGTATAAAAAATAAATTGCTATTTCTTCAAAGTAGTTTTTAGACAAAAAAAGCAAGACATAATAGGACAAAACAAAACAGTTGTTCATCGTTTGGTAAGATAGAATTGGATATGACATGACAAAACAGATAAAATAACCAACTTACCCCTAATGAGTTGTTTTTATCTTTTATATATTTTGATTCATTTTATGTAATTTATTATATTAATAATAAAATAAATATTTTTATAACAAAATATATCATTTAAAGGTTTTCGTCAAGACGATTAAAATGACACCAAATAAAAAGTTCATGTAGCTTTCAATTTTTATTTTATACATTTTCTATATTATTTTCATTATTAAATATTTAATAAATTACATAAATTAACCAAAATACAGAAACCTAATAAAAATAATATTTTGAGGACAGTAAATTGAAGAGAGAGGCATGTATAATGTTTTAGAAGAGAAGTAGATTTTATTTTAAGATTATAAAAATATAGGTTAATTCCAACCTTATTCCATGGGGTGGAAGAAGAATTCGGTAAGGTTTTAGGGTTTTAATTTGACATGGGTAGTTTAGTAACTTACCAATCTTGTCCCATTTCCCTATAATTTATTCCATCTAATCTAATGTCGCACCAAATATGTTAAAAACAAAATTTCCTTAACTATGAACGAACCTTATGCCATGGATGAGCCTTGATTTGTGGAAACTTGAATTCGGTGTAATGAGGATTCATACACTTGATTTCCTCTCTCGTTGGTGTTCCCAAAATCTAAAATAAGATACAAAAAAGGTAAATGTCAGAATGAAGATTTTAAATATATATATATATATATATTAGAGTGTCGAAAAACTTAAAAGATCGGACCTTGATAATCTCTACCAGCTGATCTACCCCACTTTCGCCAGGAAAAAGAGGCTGTGAATGTATATAACTCGTAAAGATTAGAAGAAGTTTAAAAAAATTAACTTTAATCTAAAGGTCCAACACAAAACAAATGTAAAGGCCATAAGGGTGTGTTTGGTATCCAGAGTGGGGAACGAATAATATGACCAATTTACCCCTAATGAGTTGTTTATATCTTTTATATATTTTGATTAATTTATTGAATCATATTATAAAACAAATATTTTTATAACAAAATATATGATTAGAAAGTCGTTCCCAAGATGATTAAAATGACACCAAAATAAAAGGTTCATGTGGTTTCCAATTTTTATTTTATACATTTTCTATATTATTTTATTATTAGGAATATGAAATAAATTATATAAATTAACCAAAATATAGAAACCATATAAAAATAATATTTTGAGGACATTAAAGTGAAAGTTTAAATAGCAATAAAGAACGATAAACAAAATTTAAAGAAGGAATAAAATGTAAAGAGAGACTTATTTGATGTTTTTTTAGAAGAGAATTACGTTTTATTTTGAGGTTAAATTGGTAATACTAAAATATAACACGCTTGTTCCACATAACAGTCCTGTTGAACGTGGAACAGTGATCCCTGTTTTGTTCTGGGTGTACCAATCGCGCACCTTAAAGGTACTCAAATGTTTCAACAATCATGTCACGAATCGAATCTAAACCACAATAGCATACATATACATACACATTCATAGATATTACATATATATAGGGGCGGGTTCAAATGAGAACTCAAATTTGGTTGTGAACATGAGGACAAAGGAGAGCGCGACACGTGTCATATTCAGACCGAATACTGAAGGGAAATGTTCTGAATGTAGTGTTATTCAGTCTGAATGACACTATATTAGGTCTGAATATTTCCTTCATTATTCAGTCTAAATATGACACGTGTAGCACTCTCCTTTGTCCTCATGTTCACAACCAAATTTGATTCTCATTTGAACTTTCCTCTATATATATTAGGGGAGATTTCAATTGCAAACTCATCAATTTAAACAAACTTTGCAAACCATTATATTAGGAAACAATTGAGATATTTGTGCACATTTATCATAATTCATTAATTATGGTTGAGATATATATGGAAGATGATAGGTTCATTAATTATGATCATGGTTTTGAATTAGGAAACAAAATAAAATCGAATATTTATTAGACTAGATGGACGGTTAAGGTTGGTTTGCAAAGTTTGTATGAATTGCCGGGTTTGCAATTGAAACCTCCCCTATATATATATATATATATATATATGTGTGTGTGTGTGTGTGTGTATATATGTGTGTGTGTGAATCAACTAGAAGCACTATGAAACCTTCGAAAGAAATTAGAAAAAAACCATGCTAAATTTAATAACAGACCTGCCCCAGTAGTAACTCGGCCAAAACACAACCAGCAGACCACATATCTATTGCATTGGTGTATTCCGTTGCTCCAAAGATCAATTCAGGCGCCCGATAATATCTTGAACAAATATACGATATATTTGGCTCCCCGGGTACCTAAATTTGGCAAATAAAATGTTAGTTTGCATTCTAAAATTGGCAAAATATTGTAATTCGGATACTTACCAACATTTTTGCACTCCCAAAATCACATAGCTTCAATTGATGAGTGTGTGGATTAACCTGCAAATCAAAGATCTCAAAATATTAAATTAAATTATGATAGCCAATAATTATATGGGTTTCATAATGAATAAGAAGTCCATATTCTAAATAGCATACACTAAGGGTCTGTTCGTTAGCAGCTTAATGAGCTTAATGGGACTCGCAGCTTATTCGGTCAGCTATACATGACCGTCTGGTAGTGGGTTAATGATATAGAAAGTAGCTTATTCAATAAGCTTCTAAGGTGGAGCTTTATGATAAAAGTCAAGTTTTTTTTCCGAAACCTGTCCATCCCAATTAAAGATATCTCCTTACATCTATGAAAAAACCCTCATAAACAAAAACCTTCCCAATCTATACAGACAGATCCAGACAGGACTTAGAGACCGTTTATTACCAGCTTAATAAGCTTAAAAGAACTCGCAGCTTATTCAGTCAGCTATACATGACTGTTTGGTAATGGCTTAATGATATAGAAAGTGGCTTAACCAGCAGGTTTCTAGGGGGAGCTTTATGCAGAAAGTCAAGTTTTTCCCAAACCTGTCAATCCCATCTATACAGACAGATAATCCACACACACAGCTTTATCCAGACAGGATAATGAAAAACTAACCAAACAGCCCCCTAAATACGTTATAACATCTTACCAATAGATTCTGTGGCTTAATATCACGATGGCATACACCAATCACGCTGTGTATATAGTTAAGAGCCCGGCAGATCTGAACCAAAAATGAACATGAAATCAGATTTGTCAATTAACGTGCACGTGCCAAATCAACAAACTAAAAAAGACGTCATTCTTTGAGTACGAATTTTCACCTGATATGTGTACAATTGTACGTATATAAGAGGTATGTGCTGAGTCATTCTGCTGTAGTGCCTCGAAACCCGATATACCGTTTCGGGTACATATTCTAACACAACGTTTAGGTACACTTCGTTCTTTTCGGTTGTTGAATAGAAACAATTTTTCAAAGGAACGACATTTGGATGATCAAGTAAACGCATAATTTGAAGTTCTCGGTTTTTGTATCTTTTATCTTGTAGCACTTTCTTTATAGCAACAGATTCGCCGGTTTCAAGGCATTTGGCCTGAAGATCAAGATACAAAGTGATGCAACGTAAGAAAAAAAAGAATCACAATAAGAGTAGGAACTCATATATATATAGGGACAGGTTCAAATGAGAACTCAAATTCGGTTGTGAACGTGAGGACAAATGAGAGCGAGACACATGTCATATTCAGATTGAATAATCAAAGAAATATTCAGACTGAATATAGTATTTATTCAGTCTGAATAATGCTTATTCAGTCTGAATATTTCTTTGATTATTCAGTCTGAACAATCTACATTCAGACACGTGTCGCGCTCTCATTTGTCCTCACGTTCACAACCAAATTTGAGTTCGCATTTGAACTTTCCTCTATATATATATATATATATATATTGATTTAGAACCCCATTATAACATTATTATATTTCTCCTTTGTACATGCACCACAAAGCAAAGAAGGAAAACAAAGGTTTATTTAAATCATTTTCTATTTTATCGTTAGATATAGACAGAAAGCACGAAGCATAATACCGATTTGAGTTCTACACAATTGAAATCATATCCAATTACCTCAAAAACAACACCAAAGGAACCAGTGCCAACCACGCGCTCCGCCATGTAAGACAAAGTCTACACCAAAAAAAAAATCAGTATTGTGAGTAAAGTCTACCCCACCCAAAAAAATAATGGTGGGCCCAGTAACACCAAAAATCGATCAATCTCCAACTACACGCCAAATATGACGTGTTGCATATATGTCGTTTAAGTTATAACAGGAAGACGTCATATATGCCGTTTCTCTCTCATCTCCGGCAAAATGCCGTTCTTTTTGCTGGCCAGTTGCCAGTTGGAGTTTCCAAACCACCAAAATGGCATTTTTACCGTAAGGAAGATGTATTAAATACAAAAAGTACTAACATTCATGATTATAGGTACAACACGTAAAGCAATAACATTCATGATTATAATCATTTAAAGAATGAATCACCTGCTTTGGTTGTCCATTTTGACCACCGACAGTAGTCACTATTATCTGACCCTTTTCCGTTCCATTACCGTTAACAACAGTAGCCTCGATTTCCTGCTTTACATGTAACTATCAGAAACGTAAACCAAACCAGTATATCCCACACGGGGGTGGGCCCGGGAAGGGTAAGATGTATGCAGACCTGACCTCTACCCCAAAAAAGAGCAAAGAGGCTGTTTCTATTAAGACCCCCGGCTTTTATGAAAAGATTTCATGAATCACGACTTTGATGATAAATCTTACCTTGTCTTCAGATTTATCTTCCTTAATTTTCATTTCATGCATTTCCTTTGGAAGCTCATCAAAGTCGGATTTTTCAGGTTTAGCAATAGAAGATGTGTTCGATGTGCTTGCAGCCATATCCGTAGATGTAGTATCCATATGCTGTTCTGCATCACCAGTAATCTGATCTACTGATTGCGGTCCACCAATAACATGTGATTCTACTACCTCTTGCTCGACCTTTACCCTCTTAATGCTAGAATCTCCACCCTACAAAAGAATAGATAGAAAATTATGAAATATAAATCTTCTAACAACTTAAACCTTCATGGATTTCTAAGCATATTTGATGTGTTTTCAACGAAAATGGAAAGTTTTGATTTATTTTGCAGGTAATTGGATGAAGAATATTTGTTTCTTGATGTGATTATCGACATTGTTATATGGTATAGTAGTTGAATAAATTTACTTCGATTTGTTTGAAATGTTAGTGTGATCTCTATTGATACGATGCTATTATTGTTGGTTTCGAGGATAGATTAAACATCGTAACGATATAAATCTTCTAAAACCATAGAAATTTTCAGATAGTAAACACCTTCATGGATTTCTAACCATATTGGTAACAAATCTAACACATTTCAATATTTCATCCCAAATGCCAAAGATAACATTGATTCTTATTTTTCCACAAGCATTCAGGTTGCCAATATTAAGGGAAATTTACAGAAACAGAAATAGACAATCTGCCAAAGGGCTTTCACTTTTTAGCAGTTTTCTGACCCAATTCAGTTTTTAGCCAATCTTTATATCTATGTAAGGATTGTTACAACTGATTGAGGTCTGAAAATGGCTATATAAAGTGAAAAGAGCTCAGAAGATTGACTATTTCTGTAAATTTCCCCACTATTAATCAGATTCACAGTTGCAAACACTCACATAATATGAACAATAAAGATGAACAAACTCATACAAATTGAACAATTTCACTTTTACAAAAAGAAGAAAAAAAAAGCATCTACATTTCGATAATCCCTAGGCGCTACAATATGTTTAATCTATCCTCGATTACATACAGTAAATAGTGTCGTATATCAATAGAGATCACACAACATTTCAAACTAAAATTTATTCAACTATTATCATATAAATGTCGATAATCAACATGAAGATCCATTAGCTGCAAATTAAAATAAAATCAAAAACTTCCCATTTTTCGTTGAAAAATACATCAAATCGTAACCGATTAGTTAAAACTTACGGGATCTGAAACTGACGACCGACCAGAAGCAATACTCTTCAGACGACGCATCACATTCATTATGTTTCGAAAATCATAACCCTAAAACCTCCTCCTTCTCTCTCTAGAAACCACAAACACTTTCTCTACAAAACGACGACCACCGACCGCCACCGTCAACCACCGTGGAGGAGGAATTCACGACAGCACACGCAACCCTCCCCCACCTTCTTCTTCTTCTTCTTCTTCTTCTTCTTTCTTCTACTCTCTCTCTAAAATCTCTCTCTCTCTCTCTTTCTCTTTCTCTTTCTCTTTCTTCTGGTCAAAGGTGTATAACTTGAAAGAGCCCAATCATTCATTCCTTACCTCATTCTGTACACTAGTCAAACGTTCATTCTCCACCGTCCGATTTGATCATGATCCGTTTGATCCAACGGCTATAAGTGAAGGTAACATTGGATGCTAGTGAATGAGTTTTGAATTTGTTATTCCGAAAATGCCCTTCCTACAGGAATATTCTTTTTGCGGTACCCAGACCATTTATTTTACTTTTTTACCCTCTACTATTTAAAAATATTTATCATTATATATATAGGGGATTCATGCTAGTACGGTAATAATTTACAAGAATGTGATGAGTTTTTTTATGTACAAGATCACATGTGATTGCGGGTGATTTTTAGTGCCATTTAAGTTGCATGGAAAGTCGTCTGTATCATTTATGATTTTGTACGTAAATCATATGTGATTTTGTACATGAAAATTTTCATGTACAAAAATGATTGGCTGAGGATTGTTCTTACATTTTCGTAAATTGTTATCGTCCTCGCATGAACCTGCTTATATATATATATAGGAAGGTTCAAATGACAACTTTGTATATATATATATATATATATACATGTTCAAGTTAAATTACATTTTTGGTCCTTAGTTATTTACATGAAATGATATTGTAGGTTTCTAGAATGAAATACTGTTAGATTTGATCATTATAGTATGTATTTTATAACGTTTTTTGGTCACTTGTCTTAACTTAGTTAAATAAAATTTCGTTAAGTGAGTTGATGTAGGGGTATTTTTGTCATTTTATTGTTTTCTATGTTTGCTATTGCAAACATTAAAACCTTGTTGTTATTGGTTTGTATGTACTCTCGTCGATTTCATTGAAAGAACTCTAGTATCGTCAAAACATCATTCACTGTCTCTGATTGATACACTTACAAACTAGTTTGCACTTATATCTTCTCCCTCTTTGCCCATCCCTGCCCCTCTTCTCCGTTTCCATTTCGCTGGTCATCTTTGTTCCTAAACGAGATATTGGTGGTGATGATGAAATTTTTGGTCACCCTCCTCCTGTAAGCTCTATGTTTACGTCCCTCCTCTAACCTTAACTCCCTATGTAAATTTGTTATTTTTGATCTTGGGTTTTTTTTTTTCTTTTTGTGCTGCCTTTTGTTAAAAATAAATACCCGTAAGTGTGTGTTTTTTTTTAATGATATGAACAATAACAATGATATAGTATATTTGGTATGAAGAAGATGATTTTTAACAAAATGATCATAAAGAAAACAATAAGGAAGAAGGTGATGATTAGGATGGGCCTAACAACATTGTGGTACTTCCTTTAGATCTTTTCTCATGTTTCTACAAAAAAATACCATGCTTTTCATATCATGTATTTTAATTGGTTAATGAAAATGTGGTTTATTATAACTCATATTGCTCTGCCAGTGTAGAACTTATCAAAATAGTCCAAAATGGCAGTTATTAAAGACATCTAACATTCAGACCTGACCTGGAAAGTAGGAGGTATGAGGTTTAATGACCCAACATAAACACTCACTCAATGGGCTTTATGCCCTTCATTTAAATCTTGAAATATCTTGAAGGTCCTTCTACCACCAAATAAATTCCTAAATGGTTATATATATCATTAAAAAAAATTCCTAAAACCAACCACTATTCTTCAGGGCTATAGGACAGGTAAATAGATGATGAACGTTCTTCCTAGTTGAGAGTCTTCTAACTAATCGATCGTGTCTCTTGGCCTCTCAACATAAATATGGAAGATTTTATGATGGATAACCTACAACTACTACATATTTGTTTTTCGAAACATTCAACATAAGTTTCATCCCAAAAAGCCCAATACGAAAGGGAAATAATTGATAACGGGGTTTCGTATCACCAGACAAAATGGTTTCGTGTTGCTAGAGAAGAAGAGTGGTGTTCACGAGAATAACGTCGGATGAGTTATTTTATGTAAACCACATGGACCAATAATATAACTTTTTATAGTCTAAAACATTAATAAAAAATTATGTTCTTTTAAATTAAATTGTGGTACTTAATTAATATTTTGAAAAGAAAAAAATGGTCACTATCTGCCAAACTAACCCGATTTTCCTTGCCAAAACAAGTACAATTACGAGCAAATATGAGGTGTAACCATTCACATGAACAATCACGAGTTTTATGACAAGATTAATATGTCAATTTTGCAATATGGGAAAAAACTGACGGAATGTTATTTAACATGCAAAGCGTGTATCGTGATATGTTTTTATAACAACTTCAGATGAATCGTAAGTCATGAGGGTTCCTATAGGTGGCAATAATCGATACACTTCCACGATCACATCCATGATGTTGCATTACGAACAAAGCTACATGATGTTATACATACACGTTCATTTGTAATCATGAAATATGAATCACACATGTTCTACCACCCCTTTTCAGTTCACATAGCGGATGTTTTTGGTGTACAAATCTACAATTGGTGCACATGAGATATCACTTGTGTTAGTGATATGCCCCAAAAGCAATAATTTGATTGATGCATTTGAAAACATTGACTTATGATTAATAAGTAAATTGTATTTATTATGTGTCATTCATGCGCTCCGTGTTATATGATACGCACAATAATAACCTTAAAATGTGATTATTAAACTTCCTTAGTCAAGTACAACTTTAAATGTAGCTTTAATCACTATTGTTAAACCTCGTCAAATACTACTTTAAAAGTAGGTTTAGGTATATAGCTTATAAGGTTGACATGAAGTTCACATAAGGGTACAAATTATTGAGCTTGCACATGTCACCTTTTACTCAGACGAGCACTTGCATACACTGAAGCAACTATGTATCTTGTTGACCCAGATTATTTAAACAATCAAACCCTCATATTCTTTAAACAATATTCGAATGATTGCCTTTTGTTGCATGTATCTTATAACCAACAACTTAGGTCAAAAAACTTCCGTCATGTGCATGCTAAACCAAAAGAAAGCAAGATCGCAGATCAGATTATGATTCCTTTCTGATCCATAAACAACAAGTAAAAATAAAAGCAGTATAAGATTTATATATTTTCCAGTGATTTATATGCTACTGTTTTACCTTAACGGTTGTAGATGCACCCTATATCCTCGATATTTCTGAAACATCCAAATGCAATCTCCATGCATTCGTGGCCTCGTATATTTGACAAAATGGTAATGTAGTGCCAACTTTTCTATTGGGTTAATTTTGGACTTGTAATGATGAAACTTTGTGATTATAGTGAACTTTACGTGTTAACAAAGAGGATGGATAAGGTATTGAAACATGTGTTTTTATTGTTATTGATTTCCCAACGCTGATATTAAAACTTGAAATTATATGTAATAATAAGTGTTTTTATAACTTATAATTACTGTTACAACATATAATTATTTTGTTAATTAATAATTAATTTATTTTACAAATGATGAATTTTTTAAAGCTTTACCCATCTATGGTGTTAAATTAGTGATTGTTATTGTTATGATCCAATAATGTCTTAAAATATTTGTTATTATTGAAATTAATTACATTAAATTATAATGTTGGTATTTAATTTATTTTATAATGACAAATACTTTAAAACTTTGAATAATTTATAAACATAGATTAGTAAAAAAA
Source organism: Silybum marianum (assembly GCA_036898165.1). Lineage (NCBI taxonomy): Eukaryota > Viridiplantae > Streptophyta > Magnoliopsida > Asterales > Asteraceae > Silybum > Silybum marianum. The sequence goes on from CM072544.1 coordinate 1,221,896, forward strand.
AAGTTTGACCTAGTTTGGGTTTTAAAGGTTAAAAATTTGTAAAAGTCATAGGTTTGAATTCAAGGAGGAATAAAAAAAAAATCTTTTTGTGGCCACAAAGGTTCAAATACGATGACTTCAGCTTACCCGTAAAGCGGATAATCGCTCTGGGATTAGTCGGCTCTCATAGCGGGTTGAATATCCAGGCTTAAAAAAAATCTTTATAGAAAAACAAGTGTCTTGCTTCTCGTTATGCGGTTGCGATAAATACTTTTATAGGAAATATTGGACTAACGACGTGTTTTTGAATTTGAAGAGAATATAAAAGAAAAGGCCGGAAGGAAAATAAATGAAGGGGAAAATACAGGAAATGAAAACAAGTTTTTATTTGTGTCCTCGAAAAAAAAAATAAAAAAAAATGTTTTCTTTTCCTGTTTTGAAGGGGGAAGAAAGGAAGGAAATATGTCGTTTTTACTAACATATTTTTTTAAAATAAAGGTAATACAATTTTGTAGTTTTAATAATATTTTTTTGTTCAAAAAAATATTTTTTTAAAGAGTTTTAACTTATTTTCTTTCATTTATTATTTTTCCTCCCACATGTTGCAAGAAAGTTTTAGCACGAAATGTATCACTGTTTTCCTTCCGTTCCGTTTCCTTTTCCTCTATCTCTATTTTTTCCGAGAACGCGGTTTTTTATTACTATTTTCATCCCTTTTTCCTTCTATTTCTTTTTATTTCCTTTGTAAAAAAAAGGTTTCGCTAACACAATGTATGTTGATATGAAACGTAACTTATTAATTAAAGTTAATGCAATACAATATAAAACAATAAATGTATATACAATTTATATTTTATGTTAGCATCTCCCATAAATTTTTTAAAAATGGAGATTTGGGGATTCTGAACAAATTTTCAGGAAAAAAAATTCAAGATGGAGAAAGTAAAAGAGAGTGTGAAATTCGAATTCGGTTTCTCTAAAAATAATTACCATGAAAAAGAAATATATATATTTTATAAATTTCTATCAATAAGAAAATTTAGAATTAAATATTTTATTAAATTTATAAATCAATAATATAATCATGTGTTGTACCATCAAAATGGAGAAGTTGTTGGATAGTATTCTTTTAAAGTTTTTAAATTTCATTTCTCTAGTTTTAGATAAGTTTTGGAGAATCGGTTGAAGAGGCTGATAGAACCAAATCAAGATATCCCACTACCATATTACTATTATTAAAAATATGTAGGTTAATAACTTAATACACAAGTGGTCTCAATAAAGAATAAGATTAATATTAAGTAGATTGATCACAAATGCATCAGATAGTAAACTAATAAGAACAAAACTATTTGATCTCAGCCAAATGGTCGATAAAGATATGCAATTGTTGGTCAATTTTCTTTGTAGCCACCACCCTCTTGCCCTCTATCCATTCCATCATTCGATGTGGAATGCAAATTATACATTAAAAAAGGCTGGTTCTTTTTTTTATACTCACCTTACTTTTGCCTTTTTCATTTGTCCATCTGATGTTCGACGAAACCATAAATGTAATGAGCATTTTCCTCCTTTCTGATGTGGGATGCAAATTATACATAATGAAAAAGTTAGTTTTTTTTCTTCTTTTAACACGGACTTTCCTATTGTATTTTTCATTCATTTATCCGATACGGGATGCAATTTATATAGTGATAGAAAAAACCTTAGTTTTTAATCTTTTTATGCCCATATTCTTACTGCATTTTTTATTCCCCCATCCGATATGGGTTCAAATTATACAGTGAGAACTAAGTTATTTTTCCCCTTTTATACACATCTTACTAATGCATTTTTTTATTTTTCTCATCCGATGTGGGATATAAATTATACAATGAGAAAAAAATGAGTTTTTTCTTTTTATATCCACCTTTCTATTGCATTTTTCATTCCACCATCCGACGTAGGATTCAAATTATACAATGAGAAATAAGTTATTTTCCCCCCTTTTATACCCATTTTCCTAATACATTTTTTATTTTTCTCATCCGATCCGATGTGGGATATAAATTATACAGTTAGAAAAAGAATCAGTTTTTTCTTTTTATATTCATATTTCTATTGCATTTTTCATTCCCTCATCCATGTAGGATTCAAAGTATACAGTGAGAAAAAAGTTGGGTTTTTCTTTTTATGCCCACTTTCCTATTGTATTTTTATTTTCCTCGTCTGATTTGGGATGCAAATTATTCGGTCAGAAAAAGTTAGTTTTTTCCTTTTACATCCACCTTCCTATTACATTTTTCATTTCTCATACGACGTCGATACAAATTATACATTGAAAAAATAGTTTTTTTCTTTATATACATACCTTTCCTTTCCATTGCATTTTTTGATGTGGGATGTAAATTATGCGTTGAGAAAAAAAAATGAGTTTTTGAGTAAATTACATGATTGGTCCATGTGGTTTACATTTTCACACAATTTGGTCCATTTACCTAACACCATTAAATAGATCTGTTAAATGAGTTAATTAGAGGTGCAATTGAGTCATTGGGGTGTGTGTGTTCACGCTGGTCTTTCTTTGTTTCTAATAATATTTGTACGCGTGTATATTATATACATGCGTAAAATTCGTTTTTATTTTTTAATAAATGAAAGGAATTAATTGAAATGATTCAATTGCCCCTCTAATTAACCCATTTAACAGATCCATTTAATGGTGTTGGAGTAAAGGGACCAAAGGAATGTGAAAGTGTAAACCACAGAGATCAAATTCATAATTATTTTAAAATAGGGATGCACAATATTATTAAGGGGCTGTTTGGTAGTTGCTGGATGATATAGAGCTGAATGGTACAAAGGTCTGAATGGTACAGATGCTCTGGATGGTATGGTGCAGAATGAAATGGTTGTTTGGTAGCAGCTCTGAATGGACAGTCTGAATAAGAACAAATTACCATTTTACCCCTCTGTTACATGGAAACATATATAAACACAAATCAAACATATATGATAGAACACATATATGTTGGTTTAGACAGTAGCCAAAAAACTCAGCAGCTTCAACAAATGATGGTAAACATATCAAACACAAATCACACAAATCAAACACAAATCCAACACAAATCAAACACAAATCAAACACAAATCAAACACAAATCACACAAATCAAACATAAATCGAACACATATAAAGAAACCAAAACTGTGAAAGATGGCTGTGGGTTTTACCTTTGTGGGAGAAGATGGAGTAGGTCGTGGAAGATGCCTGTGGGCGGCAGCGATGGCTGTGGACGGTGATGAGGGTGTGGACGACGACGACTGAGGTCTTGGAAGAGAAGTTGGAAGAGAAGATGGAGGATGTGGAGCAGGTCTTGGAAGAAAATAGAATCGTGAAAGAGGGGCTGTGGAGCAGCTCTTGGAAGAAAAGAAATCGTGAAAGAGGGAGGCTATGGAGCAGCTCTTGAAAGAGAATAGAAATCATGAAAGAGGGCAGAAAGGAGGCGAGATAGAGGGTATTTTGGGAACAAACAGTGGTCTGAATGATACCTCAAGGAATTAGGGTCTACACGATGCAGAGACTTTTTTTCCACTTCAGATGGTCAATTTTTTTTGCCAAACAGCTTTTCTCCTCTGCGCGATTCAGAGGTACCTCCGGATGGTACCATCCAGAGGTAAACAAACAGCCCCTAAGTGTAAACCATATAAACCAATCATGTAGTTTACTCTTGGTTTTTTTTTTCACTTGGATATTTTTATTACATTCTTCGTTTCTTTATCCGATATAGGATGCAATTTATATAATGGATTTAACACACATTTAAATACGTGATAGATATCCAAAACCCTAAATTCTAAATCTTAATTAAGTCAAATATACGTAAACATATAATCATAAATCAATTTTTTTTTACAAAAATCAAAATTTTAATTTTTTTTTCTCGATAAAAATGCTTTCTAAAAAGTTAACCGTCGGAAAGTTTGATCGTGAAAATGAAGTATGAAAAAACCGGCAAAACCTTTTCCCACATCGGTGTCTTTATCAATCTCTTCATGAACATCACCGGAGTTTTAACCACCTCCGGCAGCCACTTTTTCGCCCCTCACAACTCTCTTTCCCGCCGATTGAATTCCGTATTTTCCGTCTCTAGGGTTTAATTTCAATTCGATTCGCTCCAACCTCTTCGTGAAGCAACAAAATTTGGTGATTTTATTCGTATTGTAACTCTCCGATTTACTTCTGTATGTTCGTCGATCTTTTCTTTGTGTGTTTTTTTACTTTTGATTTGTCTGATGTATGTTTGTGCAGTTATCTAGCAATGTCGTTGATCGTTTATGTGAGAAATTGCTGTTTCCCCCAAATTGTACTCCTCCGAAACGAGGAATTTGTTGTGAAATTGATGCTATTTAGTTGATTTTATCGTGTTTGTTTTGATGTTTGATGCAATCAGGAACTGTTTATTAAGTAGTTCAAAAATTGTGGAGTTTTTTTGTTATCGATAGAAAATATGTGTAATTGCAGTTGCACCTATTGCGATTTGAGTATAAGTAACCTGAATTGGGGATTATTCTTTCGACATGTTCTTTAGTTGTGAATATTGACTGTGGATTATTAGGGTTTGTTGATGAGTCTATGACAATAGTTGTGAAATTGTGTTTGTAGTTCTACTTAAGCAATGGAAGTTTTCAAAGATGATTTGCTTTTTATGAACTTATCCCACTTTGTAGGGGGTTAGGTCTCTTGTATCAAAGAAGACATGAAAAATCTAGACTGAAACCGATAAAAGGAAACCACAAGGGTTGTGGTATGGTGGTTGAGGCCCTGGGGGGGAGGGTGTGGTGGAATATCCCATCTGTCTAGGGTTCGATTCCAAGGCACACAAGAATTGTGGCCAGTGAATTTATCAGGATTGATTTCTTATGGTTACAATTTGACGTGATTAGTTTAGGCATAGCCTGTGACATCATTCAAAAAGGAAAAAAAAACTCTGATAAAAGGAGAGTCGAGATGTTTTTTTTTGCTTTATGAGCCGGACTATATAGTAGACGAACCTATGGTAATGAACCCTAAGTTACTCATTGGAAAATCTTAGTGTGATGCCTTAATGAATGTTGATTATAAACACCATACCACTATGATGGATTTGTTTGTAAAAACGGAATTTTGCTGAAGGAAGACTAAAACTTTACATGCAAATAATAGTTTTGGTAAATTATCTAGATTCATAAGTGGTTCGATTTGGATTCAGAGCAAGTTGATTTTTAGACAGGTTTATAGCGGATATGGAATATCATTAAAGTTTGCACGTAATCTATTAAGGTGAAGATTAAGCGAATGCCTAAGCATGCCCATTAGCGGCTCATCATATTTATAGCTCATAAATATAACTATTTTGTAGTATATGTAAACACCCAAATTTGGGGGTTTATGTTGTTGGTATGTTTATCTAGGGCAAGTTTATGAGATCTAAATAAGGTCATGCTTCGGATGTGGTTTCTAAGCCTAATTTTTCTGATTTAAGCTCTCACATGAGAATGGAAGTTTTGATGTTATATTATCTTGGTATGAATACTTTTAAATAAAATCAGACTGGATGAGATTTGAGAGCCTCATGAGATTCCCTATTGGTAACTTTGATGGGCTTTAAAATTATATTGTATAATTTTGTCAATATTTCTTTGTACCCAACCCTTCTAAAGAATGTGACTATTTTAAATAAATTGTTCCGGGGTTGTGTCGCATTTCACGACTGCTAAAAGCAATGTCTTTTTCTCTTGAAAGATTATTTTCATGGAGGTCACGATATCTCTTTCTGGTTGTGACTCTTTACTTGGTTTATCACAGAAATGGAGACTCGTATTGACTTCGTGCGATGGCTTGATATTGATGTGGTACTGAAAATCCTTATGTGTCTGAATGATCCAGCCGATCTCATCCGTGCATCAGCTGTGTCTCAATACTGGCAAAATTTCGGTGAGTATCACAGGTCTAATTGATAGTTTGGTTGGTTTTCCATTAAGGGTCTGTTGGTTAGCAGCTTAATGAGCTTAATGGGACTTACAGCTTATTCGGTCAGCTATACAAGTCTGTTTGGTAGTGGCTTAATGATATAGAAATTGGCTTATTCAGTAAGCTTCTAAGGATTGGAAAAAAAACTTGGCTTTCTGCATAAAGCTCCACCTTAGAAACTTACTGCATAATCCACTTCCTATATCATTAAGCCACTACCAAACAGTCATGTATAGCTGACCGAATAAGTTGCGAGTCCCATTAAAGCTCATTAAGCTACTAACAATCAAGCCCTAATTCTATGTTTTATGCCATATAACAATTATTTTTTCATGTTTTACCTGATTAAATTGGACGTACACCCACGGTTACCAAAAAAAAAGAAAAATTTAAAACTTACTATTCTTTGAAAAACATATTAATGAGAAAAAAAAACATTTATTTCCAGTGACTTCTTACGGACTTTGCAAGCAACTCTGCACGAAAAAATTCCCCCAGCTCGCCACCATTACTAACGTAATCGAACCAAATGACAATTTCGACCCTCCTTCTGAAGACGGTATTTTTCAGAGAGAACACCGGGCATATGCTTCACTATTTCGAGCTCTGACTGCATTTCCGCCAAGTTTTTGTATCTCTTATCCGGTCAGTGCCTCCAGCACTGATAATTACCCAGAAGAAAGCATCATCAACACTCTAGATCATAGGGACCATCTTCTAGCCAGAGCCTCTTACTGGTCGAGTAAAGGGCACGATGATCCTGAAGTACCAGAAACTTTGATCTACAAATTGAGTGCTAATTTTTGCCTTATTGCAGAGATTACTATTGCACCTTTTGAAGGTTTGTTCTCAGTTCTCATCCCATTGTTTATATTTTTTATATAATTGCTTCTATTTATATTGTTGTTGCTTACTATTATATTATCTAGTTTTATTGCTGTTGTTCACTCTTATCTAGCCTTTCGTGTTTTAGAATAGAGAAATTGACAGAAATAGCCAATCAACAAATAGGGTTTCAGTTTTTAGCCATTTTCTTACCCAGATTCACTTTTTAGCCGATGCTTACACAGAAAGTGGTTTTCGGCGTAAGGATTCTTATTTTACATTTACACATATGCGTAAGCCTTCTATGTAAGAATTGAATAAAAAAGTGAATCTGCGTTAGAAAATGGGTAAAAAAGTCAAAACCACCTATCAACCTTGGCTATTTACGTAAATTTCCTTTTTAAAATATCTATTTTTCTCCCTTTCACACACATTTCACTAGCCGAGGGTTGTCACTGAAACAACCCCTTTACTCTTTACAGTATAGGCCAGGTCTGCATACCTCCCCTCCCCCCCCACGCCCACGCCCACAACCCCCACCACCATACCCCACCTTCAGATGGGATATACTAGGCTCGTTTGGTTTGGTTTGTTCCCACCCCACACGTTTTTTTTTTCGTTTTTTTTCACCATCTGACTCATTAATGGCTTGTATCCGTGTGCCCAGCCTTGTTCCAAGTGGGGTCTCCAATCTACTCATCAAAATTTGTGCGATTCCGAATGGGTCATCCCAAGTCTTTATCTGATATAGATCGTGATTTCTTGAATTCACAAGAAGACGCGAATGATAAATTTGTTTGGACTTACACTTCCAGAACTTTCTCAATGGTTCAGGTGAGACTGTTATATTGGCTTTTTTGCATTCTATGGTAACAAACATACTATATAGTCATTTAAATGCAGAATTAATTAAACAAATACATTTTTTTGAATTAGCCTTGTTGGTTTTCCATTAAGTTCTGTATGGATAAAGCTGTTTGTGTGAAAAAATATATAAATGTTATATGATATAAACGGGCTGCCTGGTTGGTTTTCCATTAAGTTCTGTATGGATAAAGCTGTCTGTCTAGATTAATCTGTCTGAATAGATTGGGCATGTTTTTGTTTGGGAGGTTCTTTCATAGATGGAAGGATCATATTTTTTAATTAGGAGGGGAAGGTTTGAGAAAAAACTTGCCTTTCTGCATAAAGCTCCCCCTTAAAAGCTTACTGAATAAGCAACTTTCTATATTATTAAGCCACTACCGTTCTACCAAACAGTCATGTATAGCTGATCAAATAAGCTGCGAGTCTCATTAAGCTCATTAAGCAAACAACAAAAATGCAGAATTAATTAAACAAATACATTTTTTTTTGAATTAGCCTTATTTTCTTAGGTGGGGGGAGGGCTGTCGGGTTGTCGGGTGGATTGGTTTTCCATTAAGTTCTTTATGGATAAATCTGTCTGTGTGGATTAATCTGTCTGAATAGATTGGGAAGGTTTTCGTTTTGGGAGGATCTTTCATAGATGGAAGCTATGGAAGGATCGTATTTTTTAATTAGGAGGGGAAGGTTTGGAAAAAAAAACTTGGCTTTCTACATAAAGCTCCCCCTTTGAAGGTTACTGAATAAGAAACTTTCTATATTATTAAGCCACTATCAAACAGTCATGTATAGCTGATCAAATAAGCTGCGAGTCTCATTAAGCTCATTAAGCTACTAACAAACTAGCCTTTAGATAGTTTACCTTTCAGAAAAAAATCTGATGATATGTGAAAAATCTGTTCTCTTCTCTTTCCCCCTTAGAAGTTTACTGAATAAGCAATTTTCTATACTATCAAGCCACTACCAAACAATCATGTATAGCTGATCAAATGAGCTATGAGTCTCATTAAGCTCATTAAGCAAATAACAAACTGGCCTTTAGATGGTTTACCTTTTAGAAAAATCTATTCATATGTGAATAATTCGTTCTCTTCTCTTTGATTTTACAAGCTATTTCACCGGGATAATTTTTTTGTGACGTAGGAAAATCGCATACAATGTTTCGAGTTACCCGAGCCTGTACTTTGTATTGGTGGATTCTTGCAAATTGAGTTTTTGGGTCGGATCCAAAAACAACGAGCAGATGGCAAATACTATATATGGTTAGTAAGATAACTGTGCCTACTTTCCAATTCTACCCTTTAATTATCAGATGGAGATATTCATCTCTCTCTCTCTCTCTCTCTGCTATTAAGGGTAAAATTGTCATTTAGTTAATTAAAAGTATATAATCACACATTTCTAAAAAACGGTCTAAATGCTTGAGATATCATGTAAAATGAATGTTTGAAAGTAGGTTGTTACACAAAATGAATAAAAAAAAGTGTAAAGTTCGATATTGGTCCCTAACGTTTGCAATTTTTAACGGATATCGTCCTTAAACTTCAAAAATTTGAATTTGGTCCCTCACGTTTGTCTATTTCCAACGGATTTCATCCCCGTGTCTACCGGCCATTAACTTTTTTCGTTAAATCCATTTAAAAAAGGGGCAATTTAGTCATTTTACATTTTAAAAACTATTGGAGCGCAAATGTTAGGGAACAAAGTACATTTCAAAGGAGTCGAATTCTTCACCACTCTCGAAAATTTTCAAATACTATATATGGTTAGTAAGATAACCATGCCTACTTTCAAATTCTACCCTTTAATTATCAGATGGAGATATTCATTACTCTCTCTCTGCTATGTAGGGTAAAATTGTCATTTAGTTAATTAAAAGTATATAATTACACATTTCTAAAATGGTCTAAATGCTTGAGATATCATGTAAAATGAATGTTTTGAAAGTAGGTTGTTAGACAAAATGAATAAAAAAAGTGTAAAGTTCGACATTGGTCCCTAACGTTTGCAATTTTTAACGGATATCGTCCTTACAACTTCAAAAACTTGGATTTTTGGTCCCTCATGTTTGTCTATTTCCAACGGATTTCGTCCCTCTCTGCTATTAACTTTTAAAAACTAGGGGCATTTTTGTCATTTTACATTTTAAAAACTATTGGAGTGCAAACGTTAGGGAACAAAGTACATTTCAAACGAGTCGAATTCTACACCACTCACAAAATGTTTCCAAAAATACCCTTTTCGTGATCGATCTCTTGTCTCTTTTTCTTGCAGCATGGCTCACGTCGAAGCTATAGGACGTCCACTATCACCTGCGTTTAGTGTCGATATTTCCGAGCCATCCAAAACTATATCTCTCAAATACAATTCCGAAGAATTTATCCGCACTCCACAAGAAGATCCTAATGTAGACGATTATATCAAACTCCATGCTAATTTGCTTCATATTCAACCTCCTCGAGAACTCGTTTGGGGAAACTTGCAAGAATTCGTGGATATGATCCAATTGCAACAAAACGTAATGGAGTTTGCGTGGATTAACGACGAGATGGATGAGTTCGATCCCATAGCGCTTATGATGTAGGTATAAGTTTGTATGTGTTTCTATATGAACGGTTTTATGTTCGTTTTTTTTCTTCGTGTATGAAACGGATGATGTTTAATTTTGAGCGAAATAGTTATAAAACCCGTGTTGTTTTATATTGTTATAAATTATAATATAAGTTTTATGGAATTTCAAGGCCCGAACTGGAACTTCTTATTTATGGGATCGATTTCCCAAAAAAAAAAACAATTTAAGTTATTATAAGTAATAAATAATAACTTTAGTATATTATATTTTTGGTCTTTGTGGTTGTCATTCACTATCAAGTTTAGTTTATCTTTTAAACTAATTATAATTTTAGTCGGCTGTGGTTGTCATTTTGTTTCAATTATGAACACTCTTACTAAGCCTAGTTAAAAATGTTAATTAACATTTTAACATTTTTATCTTTTTTTTTTTAATTTTTTTATTTGATCATTGAGTAAATTACAATTTTCGTCTATATGATTTTTTTTTCTTTCCATTTTTGTCTTTCCTATTATTTCATTTTATATCCCTTATTAGATTTTTTTAAACCATTTAGGCATTTTTTGGCAAAAATAAGCTAGCTTATAAGCTGACTTATAAGCTAGCTTATTTTCTGAGTAATCGTTTGGATGCACATAAGCTAACTTATAAGTCAGCTTATAAGCTAGCTTATCGATAAGCTACTTGGAGTAGCTTATGAGGAGCTTTTTGACACTTTTTCCAATTATACCCCTAACTAATATTATTTATTTATTTTCAACATGTCCTTTTTGGTCATTTCACATGCTCATAAGCTAGTTTTTGCCAAACATAACTTATTCATCAGCTAGCTTATCAGCTACCAGCTAGCTTATAAGTCATCAGCTACCTTATAAGTCATAAAATTTTATCACTATAAATGAAATTTTATCACTAGTTTGCCAAACATAGCCTTAGAAAAGTTTTTTCCAATCATTTTATCATTCCATTTTTCCATTTTTTTTCCTATAATTTCTTTTTCAATTCTTTTTCCTTATTAGATTGGTTAATGATAATTTTTACTAAAAATATATTAAAAATACGTATTTTATTTTATAATTTAAACATTTAGAAAAGTTTTATCGGTACTTCTTAAGGAATATATATTTGCAAATCCGTCTACACCAATCTAAAATATTGTTGTATATTTTAAATTGGGTATTAAAAAAAGTAACATTTTTTTCTTATTTATGTAAGTTGAAAATCGGAACTTATCTATGCCTGTTAATAAAAAAATGTATCATTTGTAAATATTTCATTTAATAAATTATGTACCAAATAAATAAAATTATAATATAATATTTTTTAAAATATCAACTTAAAATTGTCATAATAAAAAATAATAACCAAATAATAACTACACATTTTCATTGTTTTATACTAAAAAATGTCTCATCTTCATTTCTTTGCCTTTTAAAGAAAAAACACAAATTTTGATTTAAAATGTAGTGTAATTATTAAACCGTATTCAAATTTAACATAATTTATGTATTAAATATTTTTGACATTATTTAATTAATACAATTATTAAACTATATAGTTATATAGATTCTTAAAACTATTAAAACTATATTTTTTATTATTAAAGATGATTATTTGGTAGTTGTTGAATGATTTGATATAAATGGTTAAATTGATTAATATTTTTTTATGATATAGTGTAAAATGAAATATAATTGTTTGTTTGAAATTTTGAGAACTCTTGCCGTTACATTTCTCTCACAATCTGGGATCGATTAGTCTTTTGAAGAGAACTTAATGAAAAACTGTATAAAATAAATTTAGTTGTATTTATCTTGGTAATTCTTGTCATTCGCAAGTGATTTTGGATTGAGTGTGAGTGGTAAGTTCAAAACTATTGCTTAATTGAAGATATTCTAATTTTGAGTGTGAGTGGTAAGTTCAAAACTATTGCTTAATTGAAGATATTCTAATTGTGATATGTATAAATAGTTTGTTATGTTGGTCGAACCCTCAGTGCTATCAAACAGAAGAGTCAATTCTTTTTCTTCTGACTAATTCTTTCTCTGCAATTTCATTATCTGCAATTACATTCTCTATACCAAACGCGCCCTAAAAATCAGTGTTTAGTATCTCTCATTCAAACTCTTTATTTCTATGTTATTATTCTTTGAGTATAAAATATTGTTGAAATTCCGATTTATAAGATTGGACTAACAAGTGGTATTCGAATGAGTTGCATGTTTGTGTTTCAAATGTTAAAATTTAAAAATACCTTTGATTTCCTAAAAAAGTTGTGATTAACGTTATAATTGAAATCCTTAAAAAAAATACCTATTTCCAGAAATTGTGATTAAAGTTAATAAGAAATTAGATTTCTCAATTGATGGTAATAATTGAAACAATCAAGCTTGAAAAAGTTAATTGAAAAAATCGTTGAAATACTAAGTTACTGTATAACAATACTAGACTGAAAATTTATCCATCAATCTTACCCAAATACACAACGATGCTAAATTTGAAAAACAACAGCAAATTTATAGAAATTTAATAAAATTTAAACAATTTTACACAAGTGCAAGAAATACATTTCAATGGGCAAAGATATATATATATATATATATATATATATATATATATATATACATAGAAAGAGAGAGGGAGGTTCAAGGGAAAACGTTAAAAAAAGAGAAAACCGAAGCACATCCTCAGATGCTTCCATGTGGACGGTATGCACTAATGCATACCGGTAATTTTTGTTTCTATGCATCAATGCATCTATCATTTGTAATGCATTGATGAATATTCACTAATGCATGTTATAAATTACCGGTATGTGCATACCGTCCAGATTGAAGCCTCCCAGGGTGTTATTCGGTTTTCTCTTTTTTTAGCGTTTTCTCTTGAACCTCCCTCTCTCTCTCTCTATATATATATATATATATAGGGGTAGTTTCAAATGTGAACTCATTTTTGGTTGTGAACGTGAAGACGAATCTCAGCCACACATCTTCGGTTATGGTGGACGACGGAGGATTGACGCGATTCATGGGAGGATGGAGATTATTAAAGGAGGGGAACCAGGTCAAAGCCGCCTTTATTGACCGGATAAGTGGCTGAGATTCGTCCTCATGTTCACAACCAAAAATGAGTTCACATTTGAACTTTCCTCTATATATATATATATATATATTTATAGGGAGGTTCAAGAGAAAATACTAAAAAAAAAAAAGATTGAAGAACCTGCTGAGAGCTCTTTAACCGGACGGTATGCACTAATGCATACAAGCGTTTTTTTGTTCCTATGCACCAATGCTTCTATCATTACATATGTATTGATGCATATGCACAAATGCATGTTAGAAACTACATACCGTCCAACTGGAAAACTCCGTCCAACTGGAAAACTCTCAGGGTGTTCTTTAGTGTTACCTGCCACGGTTGACGGGGAAAAAGGACCACAAAGATTGGCGTGTACTTACTCGAGGGGTCATTTTGCACGCCACTGTGCTTATTTTAGGAAGGGTTGTCTGGTTTGTTTCGCTACCAGGCAACCCTCACAGATTTTGGCAGGATGTGAAATTCTTGGAACACCTCTTACCATCTCCTTTTGCACCATAGACTTGATGACCTGAAAGTTCAGTTCAGATGACCCAATCTAGCGTGCCACTTCCACGCCTCTTCATCAAAGCTTCCCATCAAACACACGTACCGTTTGAGAGATTCGAAGAGCTATCTTGTACAACCGATTTCTGGAGTGTTCCACCTTCATGACCAACCGTCCGCCCTCATCATGAATTCTCGTAAATTGGTGCAGCAGTTCAACTTTGTAACCAATCTGAGTTAGTTGCCCAAGACTCAATATATTACCATGTACACTACTAGAAAATTGAGTATCTTCAACGGAAAAATGTTGTTGAAAATTTTCTACGAATTTTAGAGGGATTATTGACAGAACAAAAAACATGAAAAGCTAAATAGAAGCAATTATGGGGAAAAAAAAACAATGGGGGTGAGAGCACACCTTGAAAAGGTGCAATAATAATCTCTGTTATAAGGCAAAGATCATCACTCAAATCGTAAATGAAAGTTTATGGCACTTTCGGATCGTATTGCCCTTTACTCGAGCAATAAGAGACCATATCTAGAAACTGGTCCCTATGATGTAGAGGGCTGATGATCCCTTCTTCAGCTGGGTGATTAGTGCTGGAGGTGCTTATTGGATAAGCCACGAAACACTTGATTGGAAATGACGTCAGGGCACGAAACAGTTGACGTGTATACCCTGTGTTCTCTCATTAAACTAGCGCCAGAAGTTTTGCCAGAAGGACGGTTGGAGTTATCACTTTGTTCGGTTACGTGACTGATGCTGGCGAGCTGAGGAAACTTTTTCATGCAAAGTTTCTTGCAAACTCCATATGAAATCACTGGAGAACAAGTGGTTTTTATTATCATCAGTAATATGCTTTAAACAAATGGTAAGTTATTAAAATTTTCTTTTTTTGGTAACAGTGGGTGTATGGCGTAAAAGTTAAAACGTAGAATTAGTCGATTAGACATGTGATACTCACCGAACATTTGCCAGGATTTAGACACAGCTGATGCACGGACGAGATCAGCTGGATCATTCAGCAATCACAACAAGTCAAAACGAGGCTCCATTTCCTGTGACAAACCAAATAAAATATAATTATGACCTCCATGAAAATAATCTTAATAAAGATTCACAAAGAAAACACTAGATTGTGCTGAAAGTGAAACCATTGGTTTTTACCAGTCGTGACTCATGACACTACAACAACTTATTTAAACTGGTTACATTCTTTAGAAGGTTACGTTGGCTACAAAAATATTTTACAAATAGGGAATCTCATGATGGTCTCAAATGTCAACCAATCTAATTTATTTGATCAATTATACATAGATATCAATTATACGGAAAAATGTCGTTGAAAATTTTCTACGAATTTTAGAGGGAATATTAACGGAACATAAATTTTCAACGAATTTCGGTTGAAAATCTCTCACAAACACGCATTTTCAACCAAAACTTTTTTGACAAGACATTTCATAAAACTTATAACAAATTAAAACAACACTGGTTTTCGCTTAAGTTTCACCTCGCAACAAATACAACAACAACTATTTGGGCTCGAAAAAACACCCCCGTTCCATACACAAAGAAAACTTCCATATATATATATATATATATTTACGAAAACTTCCATATATATATATATATATATATATTTACGAAAACTTCCATATATATATATATATATTTACGAAAACCTATTCCACATCATCAAAAAGACGTCATTAGCCCACGGTGAATTAGCCAATGCGTTTTGATGTTGACGAATCATATCCACGAAATTTTGCAAGTTTCCCCTAATGAGATCTCGAGGGGGTAGATATGGAAGAAGATTAATATCGAGTGGCGAATCATCGACTCCAGAAGCATCTTTCAAAGTGTCGTTGAATTCTTCGGCATTGTATAAGAGGGATATATTGTTGAACGGTTGCCAAAAATAAACACAAAATGCATGTGTTAGGTTACGTCCTATGGCTTGGACGTGAGACAGGCTGCAAGAAACGGACATGAGAGAGATCGATCAAAAGGGGGGTATTTATGATAAAAAAAACATTTTTGTACACTGTGCATTCATCCAAACATAATCATACGCCCTTGAGTTGCATGAAGATGTAACGTTTGCCCTCCAATAGTTTTTAAAATGTGAAATGATATAATGCCCCTCATCTAAATGGATTTAACAGAAAAAGTGAGTAGCCGTTAGACAATGGGACGAAATCTAAGTTTTTGAAGTTTAAGGACGATATCCTTTGAAAATTACAGACGTTATATCTCGAGCATTTAGACCAAAATATGTTACTCAAAGTAGAGATCAGATAAAAAAGTACTTTGTATTGATGCATTATCATATGTAAACCAGGTACCTAAATTTTTCGAGTCTTTTGAATCATTTATCCAAATAGTGACGAGTAATGACAACTTAATCAAGATATATGCCATAAAACGGAGGTATTGTAAAACTCCCCTGTCCCAAAATAAATGTCCACAATGAAAAAGTGGACAATTTTAGAAAGGTGTAATTATACTTTTGAATTAACTAGATGACAATTTTACCCTTAATAGCAGAGGCGCACGGAGGGAGGGAGTAATGAATTTCTCCATATGATAATTAAAGGATTAAATTGGAGAGTACGCATTACCTTTTGAATGTGAACATTTATTTTGGGACAAACAATAATAGAAACTGTTTTAGAAATGTGTAATTATACTTTTAACTAACTAAATGACAATTTTACCCTTAATAGCAGAGGGAGAGGGAGGGAGTAACGAATTTCTCCGTATGATAATTAAAGAGTAAAATTGGAAAGTAGGGATTTAACCTTTTGAAAGTGGACATTTATTTTGGGACAAACTATAAATAAATGTGGAAAGTTATTTACTAACCATATATAGTATTTGCCATCTGATTGTTGTTTCTGGACCCGACCCAAAGAACTCAATTTGCATGTATCCACCAATACATAGTGTAGGCTCGGGAAACTTGAAACTTTGTAAGCGGCTTTCCTACATCACAAAAATTATCCCGGTGAAATAGCAGCTTAATGAGACTTGCAACTTATTTGGTCAGCTACACATGGTTGTCATGGTTGTTTGGTGAGCTATACATGATTGTTTCGTCGTGGCTTAATAATATTGGAAGTTGCTTATTCAATAAGCTTCAAGCGGGAGCTCTATGCAGAAAGCCTAAGTTTTTTTTTTTCCAAACCTTCCCCTCATAATTAAAGAATACGATCCTTGCGTCTATGAAAAAACTTTCTCAATGTATACATCCATACAAAACTTAATGGAAAACCAACAAGGCAACCAAACACTAAAAGCCCCTTAGATTATATCAAATAATAAATTATATATATAGAGGGTCGTTATTATGCAATCAATTGCAATCGTACAACCTTTACAACAAATCATGACCGTTCATTTGATCATCAACGGTTATAACTACCATTAATTAAAAAAATTAAAAAAAGAAATCGATGGTGGATGAGTGGGTTGCATGAGATGTATTTGAATACCCCTATATATATAGGAGGTAATTCAAGGAAGAATTGATTAGTTTGTAAAAACTGTAAGAACTAATATTAACCATAAATCAATGGTTAAATTAAGAACTTATAATTTGGTAATTTTGATTAAATTTTTAATAAAGGAGCATTTTTGGTATTTTAAACTCCACCCGCTCCTCCCTCCGTCCACATTCCCCCATGATAAAATTATGTGATACACAATGTGATACCAATTTGATACCCTCAGTGTGATACACAAAAATCCATATGAGATACATTGTGATAACCACTGATACTCATTGTATTACTCACCGTGATACCTAATTTTCCCAATTTACCCTTTATGCTATTTTAGTAATAACATTAATTATTTAAAATGATTGGTTCATATTAGTTCTTACAGTTTCTACACATAAGCGTCAGTTCTTATTTGATTAAACCCCTAATATATATATATATATATATATATATATATAGAGAGAGAGGGAGGTTCAGGAGAAAACGCTAAAAGAAATAGAAAACTGAAGAACATGTTGAAAGTCCGCCATCTGAAAGGTATTTTTTTCTATTCATCAATGCAATATGCACAGATGCATACAAGCGATTGGAGCTCCTTTTTCTATGCATCAATGCATATATATGCATTAGTCCATATGCACAAATGAATGTTAGGACATACCGTCCAAATGGCGGCCTCCCAGGGTGTTTTTCAATTTTCTCTTTTTTTAGCGTTTTCTCCTGAACCTCCCTATATATATGTATATATATGTATGTATTTTTTGAAAAAGACACTTCCATGCCTTCAAAAAGGCTTTATTTAAAGTGGGTTTCCACCGACGATGAGAAATCCACCAATCCAAATACGATCTGTGAACAATGATAGTTACGTTCGATAGTTGGTTGCTAGATATGGCTAAGGCAGACCGGCTCAGATAATCACCAATGCTATTTAGGCAAATCAAACAAGCCCAGTATATTCCACCCACCCACCCCCTAAGAAAATAAGGCTATTACCAAAAAAGTAAACGTATATATCAAATTAGTTATGCATTTTTGTTGTATGTCAGATTGGTGAATGACTATACAGTATGTTTGTTACCATACACTGCAAAAAAAAGCCAACGTAACAATCTCACCTGAGCCATTGGGAAAGTTTCGGAAGTGTACGTCCAAACAAACTTATCGTCTGCATTTTCTTGTGAAGCCACAAAATCACGATCAAAAATATCATCTTTAGACTTGGGATGACCCATTCTGAATCGCACAAATCTTGATGAGTAGATCGGATGCCCATCTTGGAACATAGCTGGGGCACATGAATACCAACCACCAATGAGTTAGGTAGTGAAAAAAGAACAAAAAACATGAAAAGCTAAATAAAAGCAATTATGGGAAAAATATATAAACAATGGGGTGAGAACTGAGAACAAGACCTTGAAAGGGTGCAATAACAATCTCTGTAATAACGCAAAAATTAGCACTCATTTTGAATACCAGAGTTTCTGGCACTTCCAGATCATAGTGCCCTTTACTCGACCAGTAAGAGGCTCTGTCTAGAATTTGGTCCCTTGGATCTGAAGTGTTGACGATGCTTTCTTGTGGGTAATGATCAGTGCTGGATGCACTTATTGGACGAAAGATGCAAAACTTTATTCGAAATGAATTCAGGGCTCGTAATAATGAAATGTAGACCCTGTGTTCTGTTTGAAAAATAGCATCTTCAGAAGTGTCGTTGGAGTTAAAACCACCTTGTTCTCTTATGTCAGTTATGCTGGCAAGCTGGGGTAACTTTTTAACGCAGAGTTGCTTGGAAAGTCTGTAAGAAATTACTGGAGAACAAATGGGTTTTTTTTTAACCATCAATAATATGCTTTTAAAACAATTAGAACATGAATGGTAAGTTTTACATCACGAACATGAATGGTATAAGTCCATTAAAATTATCTTTTTCTAGTGGTAACAATGGGTGTACATCGGATGCAAAACATGAAGATATACATGGAAATTACCCAAAATAGCCTATTTGTACTATGTTAAATTAACCAAATAACCAACTTTCAGAGTTTTTGCAAAAATAACGAGTCGCCCTCCGGGGGCGACCGGAGCTTTTTTGGGGCGACACAATGACTAGTCACATCAAATCATATTCAAAAAAACTAAAAACATGATTTTTTATAAAAAATACTGATTTTTTAAAAAAAACAATACTAATTTTTAAGATTTTTACAAAATTTTCTTGGAAATTGAAGCTACTTTACTATTGATATATGGTGTAAAACGTATAATTAGTCGATTAGACATGTGATACTCACCTAACATTTGCCAGGATTTAGACACAGCTGATGCACGGACGAGATCAGCTGGATCATTCAGACACATGAGTATGGTCAATACCAGATCAATATCAAGCATTCGAAAGAAGTCAAAACGAGCCTCCATTTCCTGTGACAAACCAAATAAACAGTCACAACCAGAAAGATATATTGTGACCTCCATCAAATTAGCATGCAAAAACAAGTTTCAACAATTCACACACACAAAAACATGAAGATAATGTATCAGCAAATATAGGAAAGTTATTATATAACATATAACTTATTGATGAACCAATATAGTAACCAGATAAGAGTAACAGGAAACACATATTAAACTTTGATTGAATTATAAGTAAGCACTAAATTTTATGAAACCAATACAGTAACCAGATAAGAGTAACAGGAAACACATATTAAACTTTGATTGAATTATAAGTAAGCACTAAATTTTATGACAACATGTTGCCGATGGAGCTCACTTTCGACTCTACATTGAAGCATAGTTTAAATGACAGCTTGTTAAGTTGGTTCTGGTTATAGAATAAACTAATTCACAATAGATACTATATATAAGAATCCCCAAAAATTAGAGAAGTATCAATGTAACAATGGAATTTAATCATTTAGAAAAGTATTCATACCAAGATAATATAACATCAAAACTTCCATTCTCATATGAGAGCTTAAATCAGAAAAAATTAGGCTTAGACACCACATCCACACATGACCTTATGATCTCATAAACTTTTTTGTGAAGGCTATCCTAGGCTATGCCTGAACTAATCCCGACAAATTATGACTGCAATACGACATCCCTAGCCACAATTGTTGTGTATGCCTGGACTGGACAGATAAGATATTCCACCACATCCCTAGGGCCTCAACCAGTACGCCACAACCCTTGTGGTTTACATCTCATAACCCTAGCGAAACAAATCAACAACACAATCCCCGCAAGTTTAGCTGTCTACATATTCTATTAAATAGTTATATTTATGATCTATAATGAACCACTTATGGCATGCTTAGGCGTTCTCTTAATCCTCGCCACAGTTCGCGCTAACTTTAATGGTATTCCTTTCTAAAAATCAACTTGTTCTGAATCCAAATTGAACCACTTATGAGTCTATATAAATTATCAAAACTATTATTTCCATGTAATCATCATTCATAAAGGCATTAAACTAAGATTTCCCATGAGTAACTTTTAGGGTTCATTACCATAGGTATGTCTACTGTTTACCCCAGCTCATAAAGGAAAAAGAACATCTCAATTCTCCTTTAATCCGTTTCAGTCTATAGTTTTCATGTCTTGTTTGATGTAATAAGAACCCAAATCACCTACCAAGTGAGATAAGTTCAAAAACCTATTGTCATAGATTCATCCAAAAACCTAAAAATTCACAGTCAATATTCACATCAAAACAAACACGATAAAATTGAACTTATGGTGTCAATTTCACAACAATTTGGGGAAAACACCAAATTTTCACATAAAATGATGAACGACATTGCTAGATACATAATTGCACAAAGATATATCAGAACAATCAAAATCGAAAAAACACAAAGGAAAGATCGATGTAGATACAGTCATACAGAAGTAAATCGGAGATTAAGGATATGAATAAAATTTGTACCAAATTTGTTGCTTCAAGAACAAAAAAACGCAATTCAGTGGTTCCTCAGTGAGAAAAAGTGAGTGTCGCATGGTGGAGATAACAACGATGGTGATCGTGAAGAATTTGGTGGAGCACCGATGTGGGATAAAAGCTTAATTTTGCATGTTTTCATACTTCATTTCAAACAATCGAATTTTCAAACGGTTAACCTTTTTGGAAGTAGTTATTTTGTCTAAATTTTTATTTTTTTTAAAAAAATTATTTATTTATTTAAATTCCGTAAAAAGTTTCGTTTGTGATTATACGTTTATGTATTTGTCCAAATTGAATTCGGATGCCGGTTTTGATGTGCGTTAAATCGGCGCACATTTGTTTGTGTCGACCAAAGAAAACGAATTTGCGGTTTGGATAAGTGTGTTTATTATATTGTTTAACAAATTTAAAAAGATTCACAGAGAGTTTAGACGTGTACGATAAATTATGATTCATAAATAACAGTTTTCACGGATTAACATTTAGTAAACGGACCCAAAATCCTTAAGCTCTATGCCTCTTCATTTAAATCTTGAAATATCTAGAAGACCCTTCTACCACCCATAAATTCCTAAATGGTTCTATATATACGTTATAAAAAAGTATAATTGATGAAGGGGTTTTGTACAGCCGGATAAAATGGTTTCGTGTTGCCGGAGCCGGAGAAGAAGATTGGTGTTCATTGAGAATAACGTCAGAGAAGAAGGGTTGTATACTAGTGTTATTTTATGTAAACTACATGGACCAATAATATAATTTATTATAGTTTAAAACATTAATAAAATTATGTCTTTGTAATATGGAAAAAACTGACGAAATGCTATTTATCATGGAAACGTGTAATATGATATGTTTTTACAATATACACTTCCACAATCACATTCATGATACTGCATCACCAACAAAAACTACATGATCTTATACATAAATGTTTAGTTGTAATCATGAAATATGAAATAAACGTGTTCTACCACCTTGTTCAATTCACATAGCGGGCATTTTTGGTGTACAGTTCTTCAACCAGTGCACATGAGATATCACTTATGTTAGTGATATTCCCTAAAAACAGTCTTTTGATTGATGCATTTGAAAACATTGACTTATAATTAATAAATAAACTCTATTTATTATGTGTCATTCCTATGCACCGTGTTATATGATGAGTATAATAATAACCTTGAAACGTGATTATTAAACGTACTTAGTCAGTTACTACTTTAAATGTATGTCCAGGCATTATTGCTAAACCTAGTCAAATATTACTTTAAACGTAGGTTTAGATATAACTCATAAGGTTGACATGACGTTCACATAAGGGTACAAATTATCGAGCTTCCATATGTGACATTTACTCAGTGATCACTTGCACACTGAAGCAACTATGTA
This sequence comes from Silybum marianum, assembly GCA_036898165.1. NCBI lineage: Eukaryota > Viridiplantae > Streptophyta > Magnoliopsida > Asterales > Asteraceae > Silybum > Silybum marianum. Next base: position 1,244,560 of record CM072544.1, read on the forward strand.
TCTTGTTCATCCAGTTTATTTAAGCACTCAAACAATCATATTTTTAATCTATTTTCATATGACTGTCTTTTGTAAAATCTATCTTGTAACCAAGAACTTAGGTCATAAAACTTACGTGATGTGCATGCTAGACCAAAAGAAAGCAATATTGCACATCAGATTATGTTTCCTTAATGGTTTAGTCTAATCCATAAACAAGTAAAGGGGAGTGCTAATGGCACCCTTTTAATAGGGGTGTACACGAAACTTTATGTAGTATTATAGGTGTTGATGTACACAGGTGTGAGAATGAATTCACTTTTAGGGGTACCATTAGCAATGCCATTAGCCTTCCCCTAAGTAAAACATAAGCAATATAAGACTTACATACGTATTTTCAAAAGTTAGTTTTGTTTGTATCCACATTTCTATTGCATTTTTCATTCCCTTATTTGACGTGGGATACAAATTATACAGTATAAGAGAAAAATTAGTTTTTATTTTTATTTTTATACCCTCCTTCCTATATGGGATGCAAATTATACAGTAAAAAAAAAGTTAATTTTTCATTTTTCTCTTTATATCCACATTTCCAATTGCATTTTTCATTCTCTCATCCGATATAGGATTCAAATAATACAGTGAGAAAAAAGTTAATTTTTTCTTTTTATATCCATCTCCCTATTGAATTTTTCTTTTCCATGTGGGATGCAAATTGTACATTGAGAAAAGAGTTAGTTTTGTTTGTATCCACATTCCTATTGTATTTTTATCTGATGTAGGATGCAAATTATAAGTTTAAAAAAACTAGTTTTTCTTTCTTTTTGTACCGTCGTTCTGTTGTATTTTTTATTCCTCATCCAATGTGGGATTCAAATTATACAATGATAAAAAAGTTAGTTTTTTATTTTATTTTATACATATCTTCATAATGCATTTTTTAAATTTTCTTATCCGGTGTGGGATGTAAATTATACAGTGAAGAAAGAGTAGATTCTTATTTTTATATCCACCTTGATATTGCATTTTTCATTCATCATCCGATGTGGATTCAAAATATATAGTGAGAAAAAGTTAACTTTTTTCTTTTTATACCTACGTTCATATTGCATTTTTCTTTTCTTCATCCGATGTAGGATGTAAATCATATATTGAGAAATTTTTTTATCAAACCCACCTTTCTATTGCATTTATTATTTTATTCATATGATGTGGGATACAAATTATACATGGAGAAAAAAGTTAGCTCTTTTTATTTTTACATTCATCTTTTTATTGCATTTTTTATTCCATCATTTGATGTGATATGCAATTTATATAGTGATAAAATAGTAGTTTTTTTTAAATGAAAAATTAGTTTTTTTCTTTTTTACACTATCTTCCTATTGCATTTTTCATTTTCTCATTCGATGTATCCTACGTTGGATGGGGAAATGAAATGAAAAGTGCAATAAGAAGATAGATATAAAAATAAAAAAAAACTAATTTTTTTTCACTGTATGGTTTATTATCCATGTCGGATAAGAAAAATAAAAATAATGCATTAAGAAGATGGGTATAAAAATAAAAAAGCTAACTTTTTTATCACTGTATAATTTGAATTGCACCTCAGATGAGGAATTAACAATGCAATAGAAAAAACGGTACAAAAAGAAAAGAAAAGAAAGATAATTTGCATCCACATCTTGTCGGAAAATTAAAATTGCAATATAAACGTGGGAACAAATACAAAAATCTCATTTTTTTTGGAAATGGTAGCGTAGACAATTATCTAGACTAATTGCTGATAAATTTAAGACTGCTAAAGCATGCAGTCCTGATATAATTCCTCAGTGACCAAAAGTTGTTATTTTGCGCCTGGATTCGAATATGGGGTAGATGGGGTTACCTAGGCTCATCCCACAAGCCTTAACCAGTACGCCACAAGCCTTGTGGTTAAAATCTCATTTTTTTTCTACGCGCATAATTTCTTATCCTACATTAGATAAGAAATTGAAAAATGCAACAAGACTTTGAGAATAAAAAGAAGAAATTAATTTTTTTTCTCAATGTATAATTTGCATCTCACATCAGATGATGAAATAAAAAATGAATAGATGATGGGTATAAAAATTAAAAAAACTAACTTTTTTTTCTTATTGTATAATTTGTATCCCACATCGGATAAGAAAATTAAGAATGCAATAGGAACGTGGATACAAACAAAACTAACTTTTTTTCTCAATGTAATTTGCATCCCCATCGGATGAGGAAAGAAAAATGCAACAGGAAGGTGGGTTTAAAAAGGAAATAAACTAATTTTTTTTCTCACAGTACAATTTTCATCCCACATCGGATAAAAGAATGAAAATGCAATAGAAAATGTGGGTATAAAGAGAAAAAACCAATTATTTTTCTCAATGTGTAATTTGTAGGGGAGCACGGTGCGGTTCGGTGTGGTTTTTGGCCAAAACCGAATCGAAAACCGAACCATTCGGTTTTTGAAAAACCAAAACATTCGGTTTTTGGTTTTTTTTCGGTTCGGTTCGGTTTTCGGTTTTTGGTTCTATAATTCTTCTCTATTTCTTTTAGTTTGTTTAAAATCATGTTTATGAAACATATCAATATATCAAAATATCATATATCATAATGCAAATCTCATGTTAAAAATCATGTTTACGAAAACACAAATATCATATATCATAATGCAAAATTGCAAATCCCATGCTCAATGTCATGTTTACGAAAATAAAATCATGTTTATGAAAATATAAAATAGAATCTTATATCATTTTTTGGTTAACTAATATATAAAGTTAATTATAATATATATATATATATTAAAATTAAAAATAATTACATTTACTTCGGTTCGGTACGGTTCAGTTTGTCCGGTGCGGTTTGGAAACCAAAACCGAAACCGAACCGTTTGTTTTTTCGGTTTTCGGTACGTTTTTTTCGGTTTTTTCCCGGTTTCGGTTCTTCGGTTTTTTTCAGTTTCGGTTCGGTTTTTGCTCACCCCTAGACTTTGCATCCCACATCGAAAAATAAAATGAAAAATGCAACCAAAAGATGGGTATAAAAAGAAAAAAAAACTTAGTTTTTTCATTGTGTAATTTGTATCCCACATCGGATGAGGAAAGAAAAAAGCAATAAGAAGGTGGATATAAAAATGAAGAAATTGATTTTTTTTCTCATTGTATAATTTGAATCCCACATCGGATAAGAGAATGAAAATGCAATATGAAAAGTGGGTATAAAGAGGAAAAAACCAAGTCTTTTTCTCAATGTATAATTTGCATCAAACATTGGAAAAAAAAATAAAAAAAATGCAACATAAGGTGGGTATAAACAGAAAAAAAAACTGGGTTTTTTCAATGTAGTGTTTGTATCCCACATCGGATGAGAAAATAAAAATGCAATAGGAAGGTGGGTTTAAAAAGGAAAAAAGACTAAATTTTTTTCACAGTTCAATTTGCATCCCACATCAATAAAAGAATGAAAATGCAATAGGAAATGTGGGTGTAAAGAGGAAAAACTAAGTTTCCCACGTCGGAAAATAAAATGAAAAATGCAACAGAAAAATGGGTATAAAAATAAACTTAGTTTTTTCATTATTTAATTTGTATCCCACATCGGATGAAAAAAGAAAAATGCAATAGGGAGGTGGATATAAAATGGAAGAAATTGATTTTTTTTTCACTGTATAATTTGAATCCCACATCGAATAAGAGAATGAAAATACAATATGAAATGTGGATATAAAAAGGAAAAAACTAACTTTTTTCTCCATTGATAATTTGCATCTCACATCAGAAAATAAAATAAAAAATGCAACAGAAAAGTGGTTATAACAAGAAAAAAAGTTATTTTTTTTCAATGTATAACTTGCATACCATATCAGATAAGGTAATAACAAATGCAATAGGAAGCTGGGGTAAAAAGGAAAAAGACTTTTTTTTCTCATTGAATAAATTGCATCCCAGATTGGTTGAGGAAAAGAAAAACGCAATAGAAAGGTAGGTATACAAAGAAAAAAATTAACTTTTTTCTCACTGTATAATTTGAATCCCACATCGTATGAGAGAATTAAAAATACAATAGAAAATGTGGGTATAAAGAGAAAAAAACTAACTTTTTTCTCACTGTATAATATGCATCCCACATAAGATGATGGAAAGAAAATTGCAATTGGAAAGGTGAGTATAAAAAGAAAAAAAGTTATTTTTTACAACGTATAACTTGTTTCTCACATCGGTTGAAAAAAATGATAAATGCAATCGGAAGGTGAATGTAAAAACGAAAAAACTAGCTTTTTTTATCACTTTATAATTTGCCTCCCATATCGGATGATAAAAAATGAAATAGGAAGGTGGGTATAAATAAAAGAAATGAACTTTATTTCACCATATAATTTGCATCCTACATTGGATGAGAGAATGAAAACTGCAGTTGGTATGGGCATAAATAGATTAAAAAAACTAACATTTTTTTTATCAGCATATAAATTAAATCCCACATCGATTGATGGAATGAAAATATATAACAAAATGGTGGGTATAAAAAGAAAAAAAAACATATCTTTTTCCAATGTATAATTTGTATACCACATCGGATAAGGAAATGAAAAATGAAATAGGAATGTGGATACAAACAAAACTAATATTTTTCTCAATGTATAATTTGCATCCCACATCGGATGAGGAAAAGAAAAATGCAATAGGAAGGTGGGCATAAAAAGAGAAAAATTAACCTTTTCTCAGTGTATAATTTGAATCCAACATCGAATGAAGGAATGAAAAATGCAATAAGAAATGTGGGTACAAAGATAAAAATAAAAGTAACTTTTCTGTTACTGTATAATTTGCATCCTACATCAAATGATCGAAAAAAATGCAATAAGAAAGGTGAGGATAAAAAGAAAAAAAAAGTTATTTTCTTCAATGTATAATATGTTTCCCTCATCAGATGAGGAAATGATACATACAATAGGAAGGTGAGAATAAAAAAGAAAAAAAACTAAACTTTTTCTTACGGTATAATTTGCATCCCATATCGGATGAGAAAAAAATGCAATAGGAAGGTGGGTATAAATAAAAGAAGTTAACTTTTTTTCACCAATAATTTGCATCCCACATCGGATAAGAGAATGAAAAACAATAGGAAGGTGGGCATAAAAAAAACTAACTTTTTATCATTATATAATTTGCATCCTACATCGGATCGGATGATAGAATGAAAAATGCAGTTCGAAGGTATTCATAAATAGATAAAAAAACTAAACTGTTTTTTTATCATTATATACATTGCATTTCACATTCGATAATAGAATGAAAAAATGTAACAGAAAGGTTGGACAATACGATCAGAAAGTGCCGCAAACTCTGATTTACGATTTGAGTGATAATATTTCCTTTATTACAGAGATTCTTATTGCACCTTTTCAAGGTTTGTTCTCCGTTCTCACCCCCATTGTATTTTTGTTTTTTCCCCATAATTGCTTCTATTTATCTTTTCATGTTTCTTTGTTCTTTTTTCACTATCTAACTCATTGGTGGTTAGTATCCATGTGCACAGCCATGTTCGAAGACGGGTTTCTAATTTACTCGTCAAAAATTGTGCGATTCCGAATGGGTCATCCCAAATCTGATTCTGATATAGAGCGTGATTTCTTGGGTTCCCAAGAAGATGTAGATGATAAATTTATCTGGACGTACACTTCCGAAACTTTCCCAATGGCGCAGGTGATATATATATATATATAGAGAGAGAGAGAGAGAGAGAGAGAGAAAGAGAGAGAGGGAGGACCAAACGAGAATGATATCGATTTAAAAGAATACGAGAATAATTCTGGATCAATAATTTCATTAAATAATACCATAAATAATTAGTTTTAAAATTAAGGAAATAAGGGTATAAAAGTAATTTAGTTATATAAAAGTTATTTAAGTTATTTATTTAAAATTCTCGTTTTTACCATATTTTTGATGTTAATATGATTTAATGTTTTATTTAAAAAATATTTTATATTTAATGTATTTAAAATAAGTGTACTTTATTTTTCATTTAAATAATTCATTTTCTATTTAAATCAATTTTTTTATAAATTACAATTGTCGTAAAAATCACATGTGATTCACATTTAGTTAATTTTTTTAAATAACAAAATGTTTCCTAATTATATGTGATTTCTTAATCATATGTGATTTCCTTATCATATATAATCTAAAACTTAAAAAACAACGATTCAAATTAAACATTGAAAAAAAAAACGAAAAAGAAACGGTAATCACATACGATGTCTAGCAAAATTACAAAACAAATTTAAAATATATAAGATCACATGTCTAGCAAAACTACATGTAATCCAAAACGTAATTTATATTTTACACATATCACATGTAATATCATATAAGATACATTAACGATAATTGGTATTTGTTTAAGAAAAAAGGTCAATTAATTATAGATATCACATATGATTTTGACGAAAATTTATTTAAATATTGTATAAAATAATAAATAAATAAAATAACCATGGTTAAATAAAAAAAACTATAAAAAATATACTAAATAAATACCTTAATTAGTTTATTAAATATTATTTATATAAATAAATAAATTTTCATATATAATTTATACACAACAAATGACAAATATGTCCTTTTGGACATTTTTAGTAAGTTTTATTTAATGAAATGATTGGCCCATAATTATTCTAGTATTTTTTTAAATAGATATCATTCTCGTTTGATCCTCCCTTTCTCTCTCTCTCTCTCTCTCTATATATATATATATATATAAGTTGTTATATGTTATAAATGGGTTGCCTGGTTGATTTTTCATTATTTTCTGTATGGATAAAGATGTCTGTGTGCATTATTTGTGTGTAAAGATTGGGAAGGTTTTGTTTCGAAAGATTTTTTCATAGATGTAAGGATCCTATTCTTTAATTAGGATGGGAAGCTTTGGAAGAAAAAAAAACTTGGCTTTCTCCATAAACTTCCCCCTTGAAGCTTACTAAAGCAACTTTCTATATTATTAAGCTACTATCAAACAATTATGTATAGCTGACCAAATAAGTTGTGAGTCTCATTAAACTCATTAAGTTGCTAATAAACCGGGACTAAGAAAGTTTACCTTTTAGAAAATTCTAATGAGATGCTTTCTGTTTGCATGTTATTTCACCGGAAATTTTTTTTGTGACGTAGGAAAGCTGCTTAAAAGTTTCAAGTTTCCCGAGCCTGTACTATGTATCGGCGGATTTTTGCAAATTGAGTTGTTGGGTCGGGCCCAGAAACAAGAAACAACAATCTGATGGTAAATACTATATATGGTGAGTAAATTACTTTCCACATTTCTATTATAGTTTGTCTCAAAATCAATGTCCACTTTCAGAAGATAAGTGTCCACATTCCAATTTTACCTTTTAATTATCAGATAGAGAAATTTATTACTCATTCCCTCTGCTATTTAGGGTAAAATTGTCGTTTAGTTAATTAAAAAATATAATTACACATTTCTAAACAAGTCCACTTTTTTTTTTTTACCGTGAACATTTATTTTGTGATAGAGGGAGTTTTCCAATACCTTCATGAACTACTTATAGGTACCAGAATGAATGTTTTGAAAGTACGTTAAACAAAACGAATAAAAACGAAGAGTAAAGTTCAATGTTGGTCCCTAACGTTTGTAATTTTCAACGAATATCATCCTTAAACTTCAAAAACTTGCATTTGGTTTCTCACATTTGCATTTGGTCTTTAACCTTTGTAATTTTCGCCCCTCTATCTAACGGCTAGTAGCTTTTCCATTAAATCCCTGTAAATGAGGGACATTATAGTCATTTTACATTTTAAAAACTATTGGAGGGCAAACGTTACATCTTCATGCAACTCGAGGGCGTGTGATTATTTTTTCCATGAATCACAATACACAAACGAGTCGAATTTTGCATTACTCACAAAAATGTTTTTCTAGAAATACCCCTCTTTTGATCGATCTCTCGTGTCTGTTTCTTGCAGCCCGTCTCACATTCAAGCTATAGTACGCCAACTATCACCTGCTTTTCGTATTGATATTTCCCAACCGTCCAACATTATAGCCCTCGGATACAATGCTGAAGCATTCATCCATGCTTTGAAAGATACTTCTGGGCTCGATAATACGCCACTCGATACTAATAGTATGTTTCCGTTTTTACCCCCTTGGGATACCGTTTCGGTAAACCTGCACCAGTTAATGGATATGATCAACATACAGCAAAACGATTTCCCCGATTTGATCTCGACTTGATAGAGGAAGTGGATATGATGGATCTTATATTAATGTAGGTAAGTTTTTGTAGATATAGAAATAGTTGTTGTATTTGATGCGGGTGAAACTGAAGCGAAAACTCGTTGTTGTTTAAGTTATTATAAATTATAATACAAGTTTTATGGAATATCAAAGCCTGTATTGGGACCAATTACTATATTATAAATTTATGATACAATATTTTACAAGATTTTCGAGTAAATTTATCATTAATTCAATGCTTAATTGAAAAAATCGTAACTATAAAATCACAAGACATTTTTGTATAAAAATATGTTTTATAAAAGTAGACCAGGCCTAGGATCAATCTTAAGATTTTTGGTCAGGACCGGCCCAGAACTTGTTTTTGGTCATCTAGTGACTAAAATTAAGAATCGTGTTTGGTAAGAATCATGACAATGACGGATTTGATATCCCTCGGAAATTTCCGACGAAATTTTCAGTTTTTATTTTTTAATTTTTTTAATTATAAAAATCCGTCGGAAATTTCTGACGGATTATTTTAAATTTTAATTTGAATTCTTTTTAATCGGATCCGTCGGAAATACGACGGAAATTTCCGACGGATTTTTTCCGTCTGTAAAATCCGTCGGAAATGCCATTTTTTGTAGTAGTGTAAGTAAGGATTGTGAATGGCTGTTTAATAAACTCTTACCGGGTAAGGATTGGATAAACAACCCGTTACCTGGTTGGCGCTTATTTGGAAAGAGACGCTTACCAACCGCATGACACGTGAAGTAAAACACTTGTTTCTATTATAAAATCCTTTTATTTACTAATATATGTTTATAATGTGTTCAAAGTTTTAAACTATTTGTTATTATAAAATAAATTAATTACCAACATTATATTTTAATGTAATTAATTTAAGAGTCAATTATAGATTTGGTCTATGTGGTTATATCAAAATTATGGATTGAGTCTTCCAAACAAATTAATTATATATATTATTATTATAGTTCTGATTTTGTTATGAATTCGCTTCCTCAACCTAACTCTATTTATTTTAAACCCACTAAATCAAAGATATTTTTGTCTATAAACTCTTTTTCTTATATCCCTTTTTAAAAACAAAAAAACAAATTAATATTATACATTATTTTAATATTATAATATATGTAAATTATTAATTAACAAAAAACAAATTAATATTATACATTATTTTAATATTATAATATATGTAAATTGTTAATTAAATTATATTTTAATAAAGATCGTTACTGTGAATGGAATGGCCGACAACAGAAACATGGCCGAATCTAGGTAGGAAAAGGTGAGGCGAAAGAACCCCGGTCAATAGTTAAAAAAATAATTATATAGGTTAAAAAATATTAAAGTTACTAATTTTATCCTTACTTCTTTCAGTAAAAAATTTCAAGGATTCCATCTTGCTGGCGATTAACGGAAACACTAAAAAAGTGTTTTGAAATCAATAAAAAACCGAAAAAATCTTTCGAAGTCAACAAAATTACTAAGAAATCCCTCAAAATCGACAAAAACACTAAAAATCTTTTGAAATCAACTAAAAAACTTTAAAAATGAAAAGTGCAACAGAAGATGGGTATAAAAAGAAAAAAAAACTTAGTTTTTTCATGTATAATTTGTATCCCACGTTGGATGTGGAAAGAAAAATTCAATAGGAAGGTGGGTATAAAAAGAAAGAAATAGATTTTTTTTTCACTGTATAATTTGAATCCCACATCGGATAAGAGAATTAAAATGCAATATGAAATGCGGGTATAAAGAGAAAAAAAACTAAGTTTTCTTCAATGTATAATTTGCATCCCATATCGGAAAATAAATAGAAAAATGTAACATAAGGTAGGTATAAGAAGAAAAAAACTTAGTTTTTTCATTGTATAATTTGGATCCTACATCGGATGGGGAAAGAAAAATTCAATAAGAAGGTGGATATAAAAACAAAGGAAATTGATATTTTTTTCTCACTGTATAATTTGAATCCTACATCGGATAAGAGTACGAAAATGCAATATGAAATGTGGGAATAAAGAGAAACTAAGTTTTTCTCGATGTATAATTTGCATCCCACATCGGAAAATAAAATGAAAAATGTTAATGAAATGTGGGTATAAAAAGAAAAAACTTTGTTTTTTCATTATATAATTTGTATCCCACATCGGATGAGTAAAGAAAAATGCAATATGAAATGTGGGTATAAAAAGAAAGGAAACTAAGATTTTTTCTCAATGTAAAATTTGCATCCCACATCGAAAAATAAAATGAAAAATGCAACAGAAGGCGGGTATAAAAAGAAAAAACTTAATTTTTTCATGTATTATTTGTATCCCACATCGGACGTGGAAAGAAAAATTCAATAGGAAGGTGGGTATAAATGAAAAAATTGATTTTTTTTTCTTATTGTATAATTTGAATCCCACATCAGATAAGGAAAGAAAAATTCAATAGTAACGTGGGTAAAAAGAAGGAAAAATAGATTTTTTTTCACTGTATAATTTGAATCCCAAACCGGATAAGAAAATGAAAATGCAATAGAAATGTGGGTATAAAGAGTAAGTTTTTTCTAAATGTATACTTTGCATCCACGTGGAAAAATAAAATGAAAAATGTAATAAAAAAGTGGGTATAAAAAAACTTAGTTTTTTTATTGTATAATTTGCATCCCAAATCGGAAGAGGAAAGAAAAATTCAGTAGGAAGGTGGGTATAAAAAGAATAAAAATTTATTTTTTTCTCACTGTATAATTTGAATTCCACATTGGATAAGAGTATGAAAATGCATATGAAAATGTGAATATAAAGAGAAAAAAAACTAAAGTTTTTTCTCAATGAATAATTTGCATCCCACGTCAAAAAATAAAATGAAAAATGTAACAAAAAGGTGGGTACAAAAAGAAAAAAAAACTTTGTTTTTTTATTGGATAATTTGTATCCCACATCGAATTAGTAAAGAAAAATCCAATAAGAAGGTGGGTATAAAAAGAAAGGAATTTGATATTTTTTTCTCACTGTATAATTTGAATCCCATATCGGATAAGAGTATGAAAATGCAATATGAAATGTGGGTATAAATAGAAAAAAACTAAGTTTTTTCTCGATGTATAATTTTCATCCCACATCGGAAAATAAAATGAAAAATGTAACAGAAATGTGGGTATAAAAATAAAAAAACTTTCTTTTTTCATTATATAATTTGCAATCCCACATTGGATGAGTAAAGAAAAATGCAATATGAAATGTTGGTATAAAAAGAAAGGAAACTAAGATTTTTTCTCAACGTATAATTTGCATCCCGCATCGAAAAATAAAATGAAAAATGCAACGGAAGGTGGGTATAAAAAGAAAAAAACTTAATTTTTCATGTATTATTTGTATCTCACATTGGACGAGGAAACAAAAATTTAATATGAAAGTGGGTATAAAATGAAGAAATTGATTTTCTTTTTTATTGTATAATTTGAATCCCAAATCAGATGAGGAGAGAAAAATTCAATAGTAATGTGGGTATAAAAGAAAGGAAAAATAGATTTTTTTCACTATGTAATTTGAATCCCAATTCGGATAAGAGAATGAAAATGTAATAGGAAATGTGGGTATAAAGAGTAAGTTTTTTCTAAATGTATACTTTGCATCCCACGTCGGCTTAGTTTAATAGTATAGTGACTATTGTATTTTTTTTACTTTTCAAAATATTAAGTACCACAATTTTATCTAAAATACAAATTTGTATTAAAGTTTTAAACTATAATAAATTATATTATTGGTCCATGTGGTTTACATAAAATAACACTAGTATACAACCTTTCTTTTATGACGTTACTCTCAATGAACACCGATCTTCTTCTCCGACAACACGAAACCCTTTTGTCCGACGCTATGAAACCACCTTCATCAATTATTTTCCTTTCGTATTGGGCTTTTTGGGATGAAACTTATGTTGGATTTTGGGTTCATTTACTAAACGCTCACCCCGTAAGTATTTGTTATATCACTTTACCTTAATTATCTGATAAACATGTAAGGATTCATGATCTTACCCATACGACGACTTGCCCAGATAAACGCTTATATGTGAAAATTGTTTTTTATGAAGCAGAATTCACGGTGCACGCCAAAATTTGTCAAACAATAAAACAAACATACCGATCCAAACTGCAAAATTTGTTTTCTTTATCCGATGTGCGCCGATTTAACGCACGCCAAAATTTTAGTCATTTTACATTTTAAAAACTATTGAAGGGCAAACGTTAGGGAACAAAGAGCAGATTCCAAATACTATATATGGTTAGTAAGATAACTGTCCACATTTCAATTATAGTTTGTCCCTATATAAGCGTCCACTTTCAAAAAATAAGTTCCTACTTTCCAATTCTACCCTTCAATTATCAGATTGAGATATTCATCACTCTCTCTGCTATTAAGGGAAAAATTGTTATTTTGTTAATTAAAAGTATATAATCACACATTTCTAAAACGGTCTAAATGCTTGAGATATCACGTCTCAGACACCAAAATGAATGTTTTGAAAGTAGGTTACACAAAATGAATTAAAAAACAAAGAGTAAAGTTTGACATTGGTCCCTAACGTTTGCAATTTTCAACGGATACCGTCCTTAAACTTCAAAAACTTGGATTTGGTCCCTCTGTCTAACGGCTATTAACTTTTTTTTTTTACTTTAAATCCATTTAAAGTAGGGGCATTTTAGTCATTTTACATTTAAAAACTATTGGAGGGCAAACATTAGGTCAAACAAAGTACATTTCAAACGAGTCAAATTCTTCACTACTCACAAAATGTTTCCAAAAATACCCCTCTCGTGTCTTTTTCTTGCAGCATGGCTCACATTGAAGCTATAGGACGTCCACTATCACCTGCGTTTAGTGTCGATATTTCCGAGCCATCCAAAACCATATCTCTCAAATACCATTCCGAAGAATTTATCCGCACTCCACAAGAAGATCCTACTGTAGACGATTACATCAAACTCCATGCTAATTTGCTTCATAATCAACCTCCTCGAGAACTCGTTTGGGGAAACCTGCAAGAATTCGTGGATATGATCCGATTGCAACAAAACGTAATGGAGTTTGCGTGGATTAATGACGAGATGGATGAGTTCGATCCCATAGCGCTTATGATGTAGGTATAAGTTTGTATGTGTTTCTATATGAACGGTTTTATGTTCGTTTTTTTTTCTTCGTGTATGAAACAAATGATGTTTAATTTTGAGCGAAATAGTTATATAACCCGTGTTGTTTTATATTGTTATAAATTATAATATAAGTTTTATGGAATTTCAATGCCCGAACTGGCACTTCTTATTTATGGGATCGATTTCCCAAAAAAAACAATTTAGGTTATTATAAGTAATAAATAATAAATAATAAATTTAGTATATTATATTTTTGGTTTTTGTGGTTGTCATTCACTATCAAGTTTGGTTTATCTTTTAAACTAATTATAATTTTAGTCTGCTGTGGTTGTCATTTTGTTTCAATTATGAACACTCTTACTAAGCCTAGTTAAAAATTTTAATTAACATTTTTATCTTTTTTTTAATTTTTTTTATTTGATCATTGAGTAAATTACAATTTTCGTCCATATATTTTTTCTTTTCTTTCCATTTTTGTCTTTCCTATTTTTTTCATTTTATATCCCTTATTAGATTTTTTTTGAACCATTTGGAAAAGTTTTTTCCAATCATTTTATCATTCCATTTTTCCTTTTTTTTTCCTATAATTTCTTTTTCAATTCTTTTTCCTTATTAGATTAGTTAATGATAATTTTTACTAAAAATATATTAAAAATACGTATTTTATTTTATAATTTAAACATTTAGAAAAGTTTTATCGGTATATATATTTGCAAATCCGTCTACACCAATCTAAAATATTGTTGTACATTTTAAGTTGGGTATTAAAAAAAGTTACATTTTTTTCTTATTTATGTAAGTAGAAAATCGAAACTTATCTATGCCTGTTAACAAATTTTTTTATCATTTGTAGATATTTCATTTAATAAATTATGTACCAAATAAATAAAATTATAATATAATATTTTTTAAAATATCAACTTAAAATTGTCATAATAAAAAATAATAACCAAATAATAACTACACATTTTCATTGTTTTATACTAAAAAATGTCTATCTTCATTTCTTTGCCTTTTAAAGAAAAAACACAAATTTTGATTTAAAATGTAGTGTAATTATTAAACCGTATTCAAATTTAACATAATTTATGCATTAAATATTTTTGACATTATTTAATTAATACAATTATTAAACTATATAGTTATATAGATTCTTAAAACTATTAAAACTATATTTTTTATTATTAAAGATGATTATTTGGTAGTTGTTGAATGATTTGATATAAATGGTTAAATTGATTAATATTTTTTTATGATATAGTGTAAAATGAAATATAATTGTTTGTTTGAAATTTTGAGAACTCTTGCCGTTACATTTCTCTCACAATCTGGGATCGATTAGTCTTTTGGAAAGAATTTAATGAAAAACTGTATAAAATAAATTTAGTTGTATTTATCTTGGTAATTCTTGTCATTCGCAAGTAGTTGTATTTATCTTGGTAATTCTTGTCATTCGCAAGTGATTTTTGGATTGATTGTGAGTGGTAAGTTAAAAACTATTGCTTAATTGAAGATATTCTAATTGTGATATGTATAAATAGTTTGTTATGTGGGTGGAACTCTCAGTGCTATCAAACAGAAGAGTCAATTCCTTTTCTTCTGACTAATTCTTTCTCTGCAATTCCATTCTCTGCAATTACATTATCTGTACCAAACGCGCCCTAAAAATCAGTGTTTAATATCTCTCATTCAAACTCTTTATTTCTATGTTATTATTCTTTGAGTATAAATATTGTTGAAATTCCGATTTATAAGATTGGACTAACAAGTGGTATTCGAATGAGTTGCATGTTTGTGTTTCAAATGTTAAAATTTAAAAATACCTTTGATTTCCTAAAAAAGTTGTGATTAACGTTATAATTGAAATCCTTAAAAAAAAATACCTATTTCCGGAAATTGTGATTAAAGTTAATAAGAAATTAGATTTCTCAATTGATGGTAATAGTTGAAACAATCAAGCTTGAAAAAGTTAATTGAAAAAATCGTTAAAATACTAAGTTATTGTATAACAATGCTAGACTGAAAATTTATCCATCAATCTTACCCAAATACATAACGATGCTAAATTTGAAAAACAACAGCAAATTTATAGAAATTTAAACAATTTTACACAAGTGCAAGAAATACAAATATATGTGCAATAATATCTTAAATCATAGCATTTGATGAAAAAAAATAATGAAAAATTTATTTTTTATATTGATTTGCCAAAATTTCTACGGTTTCTACTCTTCGTCTAGTTTTTAAATGAATCAACCTCTATATATATATATATATAGAGGGAGGTTCAAGGGAAAACGTTAAAAAAAAGAAAACCGAAGCACACCCTAAGATGCTTCCATGTGGACGCTATGCACTAATGCATACTGGTAATTTTTGTTCCTATACATCAAAGCATCTATCATTACAAATGCATTGATAAATATTCACTAATGCATGTTATAAATTACCGGTATGTATTAGTGCATACCGTCCAGATGGAAGCCTCCCAGGGTGTTCTTCGGTTTTCTTTTTTTAGCGCTTTCTCTTAAACCTCCGTCTCTCTCTCTCTCTCTCTCTCTATATATATATATATATATAGGGAGGTTCAAGAGAAAATACTAAAAAAAAGAAGATTGAAGAACCTGCTGAGAGCCCTTTAACCGGACGGTATGCACTAATGCATACAAACGTTTTTTTGTTCCTATGCACCAATGCTTCTATCATTACATATGCATTGATGCATATGCACAAATGCATGTTACAAACTACATACCGTCCAACTGGAAAAACTCTCAGGTTGTTCTTTAGTGTTACCTGCCACGATTGACACGATTGACGGGGAAATAGGACCACAAAAATTGGCGTGTACTTACTCGAGGGGTCATTTTGCACGCCACTGTGCTTATTTTAGGAAGGGTTGGCTGGTTTGTTTCGCTACCAGGCAACCCTCACAGATTTTGGCAGGATGTGAAATTCTTGGAACACCTCTTACCATCTCCTTTTGCACCATAGACTTGATGACCTGAAAGTTCAGTTCAGATGACCCAATCTAGCGTGCCACTTCCACGCCTCTTCATCAAAGCTTCCCATCAAACACAACGTACCGTTTGAGAGATTCGAAGAGCTATCTTGTACAACCGATTTCTGGAGTGTTCCACCTTCATGACCAACCGTCCGCCCTCATCATGAATTCTCGTAAATTGGTGCAGCAGTTCAACTTTGTAACCAATCTGAGTTAGTTGCCCAAGACTCAATATATTACTATGTACACTGCTAGAAAATTGAGTATCTTCAACGGAAAAATGTTGTTGAAAATTTTCTACGAATTTTAGAGGGATTATTGACAGAACAAAAAACATGAAAAGCTAAATAGAAGCAATTATGGGGGAAAAAAACAATGGGGGTGAGAGCACACCTTGAAAAGGTGCAATAATAATCTCTGTTATAAGGCAAAGATCATCACTCAAATCGTAAATGAAAGTTTATGGCACTTTCGGATCGTATTGCCCTTTACTCGAGCAATAAGAGACCATATCTAGAAACTGGTCCCTATGATGTAGAGGGCTGATGATCCCTTCTTCAGCTGGGTGATTAGTGCTGGAGGTGCTTATTGGATAAGCCACGAAACACTTGATTGGAAATGACGTCAGGGCACGAAACAGTTGACGTGTATACCCTGTGTTCTCTCATTAAACTAGCGCCAGAAGTTTTGCCAGAAGGACGGTTGGAGTTATCACTTTGTTCGGTTACGTGACTGATGCTGGCGAGCTGAGGAAACTTTTTCATGCAAAGTTTCTTGCAAACTCCATATGAAATCACTGGAGAACAAGTGGTTTTTATTATCATCAGTAATATGCTTTAAACAAATGGTAAGTTATTAAAATTTTCTTTTTTTGGTAACAGTGGGTGTATGGCGTAAAAGTTAAAACGTAGAATTAGTCGATTAGACATGTGATACTCACCGAACATTTGCCAGGATTTAGACACAGCTGATGCACGGACGAGATCAGCTGGATCATTCAGCAATCACAACAAGTCAAAACGAGGCTCCATTTCCTGTGACAAACCAAATAAAGAGTCACAACCAGAAAGATATAATTATGACCTCCATGAAAATAATCTTAATAAAGATTCACAAAGAAAACACTAGATTGTGCTGAAAGTGAAACCATTGGTTTTTACCAGTCGTGACTCATGACACTACAACAACTTATTTAAACTGGTTACATTCTTTAGAAGGGTACGTTGGCTACAAAAATATTTTACAAAAGTATACAATATTACTAATTACTTTAAAGCTCATCAAAGTGACGACTAGGAAATCTCATGATGGTCTCAAATCTCAACCAATCTAATTTATTTGATCAATTATACATAGATATTAATGGATCAAATCTTTTAAAAAAACTTTTATCCGGTAGAATCACAAATATGATCATAAATATCCACTACTAGAAAATTGAGTATTTTCAACGGAAAAATGTCGTTGAAAATTTTCTACGAATTTTAGAGGGATTATTAACGGAACATAAATTTTCAACGAATTTCGGTTGAAAATCTCTCACAAACACGCATTTTCAACCAAATTTTTTTTACAAGACATTCCATAAAACTTATAACAAATTAAAACAACACTGGTTTTCGCTTAAGTTTCACCTCGCAACAAATACAACAACAACTATTTGGGCTCGAAAAAACACCCCCGTTCCATACACAAAGAAAACTTCCATATATATATATATATTTACGAAAACTTCCATATATATATATATATATTTACGAAAACCTATTCCACATCATCAAAAAGACGTCATTAGCCCACGGTGAATTAGCCAATGCGTTTTGATGTTGACGAATCATATCCACGAAATTTTGCAAGTTTCCCCTAATGAGATCTCGAGGGGGTAGATATGGAAGAAGATTAATATCGAGTGGCGAATCATCGACTCTAGAAGCATCTTTCAAAGTGTCGTTGAATTCTTCGGCATTGTATAAGAGGGATATATTGTTGAACGGTTGCCAAAAATAAACACAAAATGCATGTGTTAGGTTACGTCCTATGGCTTGGACGTGAGACAGGCTGCAAGAAACGGACATGAGAGAGATCGATCAAAAGGGGGGTATTTATGATAAAAAAAACATTTTTGTACACTGTGCATTCATCCAAACATAATCATACGCCCTTGAGTTGCATGAAGATGTAACGTTTGCCCTCCAATAGTTTTTAAAATGTGAAATGATATAATGCCCCTCATCTAAATGGATTTAACAGAAAAAGTGAGTAGCCGTTAGACAATGGGACGAAATCTAAGTTTTTGAAGTTTAAGGACGATATCCTTTGAAAATTACAGACGTTATATCTCGAGCATTTAGACCAAAATATGTTACTCAAAGTAGAGATCAGATAAAAAAGTACTTTGTATTGATGCATTATCATATGTAAACCAGGTACCTAAATTTTTCGAGTCTTTTGAATCATTTATCCAAATAGTGACGAGTAATGACAACTTAATCAAGATATATGCCATAAAACGGAGGTATTGTAAAACTCCCCTGTCCCAAAATAAATGTCCACAATGAAAAAGTGGACAATTTTAGAAAGGTGTAATTATACTTTTGAATTAACTAGATGACAATTTTACCCTTAATAGCAGAGGCGCACGGAGGGAGGGAGTAATGAATTTCTCCATATGATAATTAAAGGATTAAATTGGAGAGTACGCATTACCTTTTGAATGTGAACATTTATTTTGGGACAAACAATAATAGAAACTGTTTTAGAAATGTGTAATTATACTTTTAACTAACTAAATGACAATTTTACCCTTAATAGCAGAGGGAGAGGGAGGGAGTAACGAATTTCTCCGTATGATAATTAAAGAGTAAAATTGGAAAGTAGAGATTTAACCTTTTGAAAGTGGACATTTATTTTGGGACAAACTATAAATAAATGTGGAAAGTTATTTACTAACCATATATAGTATTTGCCATCTGATTGTTGTTTCTGGACCCGACCCAGCAACTCAATTTGCATGTATCCACCAATACATAGTGTAGGCTCGGGAAACTTGAAACTTTGTAAGCGGCTTTCCTACATCACAAAAATTATCCCGGTGAAATAGCAGCTTAATGAGACTTGCAACTTATTTGGTCAGCTACACATGGTTGTCATGGTTGTTTGGTGAGCTATACATGATTGTTTCGTCGTGGCTTAATAATATTGGAAGTTGCTTATTCAATAAGCTTCAAGCGGGAGCTCTATGCAGAAAGCCTAAGTTTTTTTTTCCAAACCTTCCCCTCATAATTAAAGAATACGATCCTTGCGTCTATGAAAAAACTTTCTCAATGTATACATCCATACAAAACTTAATGGAAAACCAACAAGGCAACCAAACACTAAAAGCCCCTTAGATTATATCAAATAATAAATTATATATAGAGGGTCGTTATTATGCAATCAATTGCAATCGTACAACCTTTACAACAAATCATGACCGTTCATTTGATCATCAACGGTTATAACTACCATTAATTAAAAAAATTAAAAAAAGAAATCGATGGTGGATGAGTGGGTTGCATGAGATGTATTTGAATACCCCTATATATATAGGAGGTAATTCAAGGAAGAATTGATTAGTTTGTAAAAACTGTAAGAACTAATATTAACCATAAATCAATGGTTAAATTAAGAACTTATAATTTGGTAATTTTGATTAAATTTTTAATAAAGGAGCATTTTTGGTATTTTAAACTCCACCCGCTCCTCCCTCCGTCCACATTCCCCCATGATAAAATTATGTGATACACAATGTGATACCAATTTGATACCCTCAGTGTGATACACAAAAATCCATATGAGATACATTGTGATAACCACTGATACTCATTGTATTACTCACCGTGATACCTAATTTTCCCAATTTACCCTTTATGCTATTTTAGTAATAACATTAATTATTTAAAATGATTGGTTCATATTAGTTCTTACAGTTTCTACACATAAGCGTCAGTTCTTATTTGATTAAACCCCTAATATATATATATATATATATATATATATATAGAGAGAGACAGGGAGGTTCAGGAGAAAACGCTAAAAGAAATAGAAAACTGAAGAACATGTTGAAAGTCCGCCATCTGGAAGGTATTTTTTTCTATTCATCAATGCAATATGCACAGATGCATACAAGCGATTGGAGCTCCTTTTTCTATGCATCAATGCATATATATGCATTAGTCCATATGCACAAATGAATGTTAGGACATACCGTCCAAATGGCGGCCTCCCAGGGTGTTTTTCAATTTTCTCTTTTTTTAGCGTTTTCTCCTGAACCTCCCTATATATATGTATATATATGTATGTATTTTTTGAAAAAGACACTTCCATGCCTTCAAAAAGGCTTTATTTAAAGTGGGTTTCCACCGACGATGAGAAATCCACCAATCCAAAGACGATCTGTGAACAATGATAGTTACGTTCGATAGTTGGTTGCTAGATATGGCTAAGGCAGACCGGCTCAGATAATCACCAATGCTATTTAGGCAAATCAAACAAGCCCAGTATATTCCACCCACCCACCCCCTAAGAAAATAAGGCTATTACCAAAAAAGTAAACGTATATATCAAATTAGTTATGCATTTTTGTTGTATGTCAGATTGGTGAATGACTATACAGTATGTTTGTTACCATACACTGCAAAAAAAAGCCAACGTAACAATCTCACCTGAGCCATTGGGAAAGTTTCGGAAGTGTACGTCCAAACAAACTTATCGTCTGCATTTTCTTGTGAAGCCACAAAATCACGATCAAAAATATCATCTTTAGACTTGGGATGACCCATTCTGAATCGCACAAATCTTGATGAGTAGATCGGATGCCCATCTTGGAACATAGCTGGGGCACATGAATACCAACCACCAATGAGTTAGGTAGTGAAAAAAGAACAAAAAACATGAAAAGCTAAATAAAAGCAATTATGGGAAAAATATATAAACAATGGGGTGAGAACTGAGAACAAGACCTTGAAAGGGTGCAATAACAATCTCTGTAATAACGCAAAAATTAGCACTCATTTTGAATACCAGAGTTTCTGGCACTTCCAGATCATAGTGCCCTTTACTCGACCAGTAAGAGGCTCTGTCTAGAATTTGGTCCCTTGGATCTGAAGTGTTGACGATGCTTTCTTGTGGGTAATGATCAGTGCTGGATGCACTTATTGGACGAAAGATGCAAAACTTTATTCGAAATGAATTCAGGGCTCGTAATAATGAAATGTAGACCCTGTGTTCTGTTTGAAAAATAGCATCTTCAGAAGTGTCGTTGGAGTTAAAACCACCTTGTTCTCTTATGTCAGTTATGCTGGCAAGCTGGGGTAACTTTTTAACGCAGAGTTGCTTGGAAAGTCTGTAAGAAATTACTGGAGAACAAATGGGTTTTTTTTAACCATCAATAATATGCTTTTAAAACAATTAGAACATGAATGGTAAGTTTTACATCACGAACATGAATGGTATAAGTCCATTAAAATTATCTTTTTCTAGTGGTAACAATGGGTGTACATCCGATGCAAAACATGAAGATATACATGGAAATTACCCAAAATAGCCTATTTGTACTATGTTAAATTAACCAAATAACCAACTTTCAGAGTTTTTGCAAAAATAACGAGTCGCCCTCCGAGGGCAACCGGAGCTTTTTTGGGGCGACACAATGACTAGTCACATCAAATCATGTTCAAAAAAACTAAAAACATGATTTTTTATAAAAAATACTGATTTTTTTAAAAAAACAATACTAATTTTTAAGATTTTTACAAAATTTTCTTGGAAATTGAAGCTACTTTACTATTGATATATGGTGTAAAACGTATAATTAGTCGATTAGACATGTGATACTCACCTAACATTTGCCAGGATTTAGACACAGCTGATGCACGGACGAGATCAGCTGGATCATTCAGACACATGAGTATGGTCAATACCAGATCAATATCAAGCATTCGAAAGAAGTCAAAACGAGCCTCCATTTCCTGTGACAAACCAAATAAACAGTCACAACCAGAAAGATATATTGTGACCTCCATCAAATTAGCATGCAAAAACAAGTTTCAACAATTCACACACACAAAAACATGAAGATAATGTATCAGCAAATATAGGAAAGTTATTATATAACATATAACTTATTGATGAACCAATATAGTAACCAGATAAGAGTAACAGGAAACACATATTAAACTTTGATTGAATTATAAGTAAGCACTAAATTTTATGAAACCAATACAGTAACCAGATAAGAGTAACAGGAAACACATATTAAACTTTGATTGAATTATAAGTAAGCACTAAATTTTATGACAACATGTTGCCGATGGAGCTCACTTTCGACTCTACATTGAAGCATAGTTTAAATGACAGCTTGTTAAGTTGGTTCTGGTTATAGAATAAACTAATTCACAATAGATACTATATATAAGAATCCCCAAAAATTAGAGAAGTATCAATGTAACAATGGAATTTAATCATTTAGAAAAGTATTCATACCAAGATAATATAACATCAAAACTTCCATTCTCATATGAGAGCTTAAATCAGAAAAAATTAGGCTTAGACACCACATCCACACATGACCTTATGATCTCATAAACTTTTTTGTGAAGGCTATCCTAGGCTATGCCTGAACTAATCCCGACAAATTATGACTGCAATACAACATCCCTAGCCACAATTGTTGTGTATGCCTGGACTGGACAGATAAGATATTCCACCACATCCCTAGGGCCTCAACCAGTACGCCACAACCCTTGTGGTTTACATCTCATAACCCTAGCGAAACAAATCAACAACACAATCCCCGCAAGTTTAGCTGTCTACATATTCTATTAAATAGTTATATTTATGATCTATAATGAACCACTTATGGCATGCTTAGGCGTTCTCTTAATCCTCGCCACAGTTCGCGCTAACTTTAATGGTATTCCTTTCTAAAAATCAACTTGTTCTGAATCCAAATTGAACCACTTATGAGTCTATATAATTTATCAAAACTATTATTTCCATGTAATCATCATTCATAAAGGCATTAAACTAAGATTTCCCATGAGTAACTTTTAGGGTTCATTACCATAGGTATGTCTACTGTTTACCCCAGCTCATAAAGGAAAAAGAACATCTCAATTCTCCTTTAATCCGTTTCAGTCTATAGTTTTCATGTCTTGTTTGATGTAATAAGAACCCAAATCACCTACCAAGTGAGATAAGTTCAAAAACCTATTGTCATAGATTCATCCAAAAACCTAAAAATTCACAGTCAATATTCACATCAAAACAAACACGATAAAATTGAACTTATGGTGTCAATTTCACAACAATTTGGGGAAAACACCAAATTTTCACATAAAATGATGAACGACATTGCTAGATACATAATTGCACAAAGATATATCAGAACAATCAAAATCGAAAAAACACAAAGGAAAGATCGATGTAGATACAGTCATACAGAAGTAAATCGGAGATTAAGGATATGAATAAAATTTGTACCAAATTTGTTGCTTCAAGAACAAAAAAACGCAATTCAGTGGTTCCTCAGTGAGAAAAAGTGAGTGTCGCATGGTGGAGATAACAACGATGGTGATCGTGAAGAATTTGGTGGAGCACCGATGTGGGATAAAAGCTTAATTTTGCATGTTTTCATACTTCATTTCAAACAATCGAATTTTCAAACGGTTAACCTTTTTGGAAGTAGTTATTTTGTCTAAATTTTTATTTTTTTTAAAAAAATTATTTATTTATTTAAATTCCGTAAAAAGTTTCGTTTGTGATTATACGTTTATGTATTTGTCCAAATTGAATTCGGATGCCGGTTTTGATGTGCGTTAAATCGGCGCACATTTGTTTGTGTCGACCAAAGAAAACGAATTTGCGGTTTGGATAAGTGTGTTTATTATATTGTTTAACAAATTTAAAAAGATTCACAGAGAGTTTAGACGTGTACGATAAATTATGATTCATAAATAACAGTTTTCACGGATTAACATTTAGTAAACGGACCCAAAATCCTTAAGCTCTATGCCTCTTCATTTAAATCTTGAAATATCTAGAAGACCCTTCTACCACCCATAAATTCCTAAATGGTTCTATATATACGTTATAAAAAAGTATAATTGATGAAGGGGTTTTGTACAGCCGGATAAAATGGTTTCGTGTTGCCGGAGCCGGAGAAGAAGATTGGTGTTCATTGAGAATAACGTCAGAGAAGAAGGGTTGTATACTAGTGTTATTTTATGTAAACTACATGGACCAATAATATAATTTATTATAGTTTAAAACATTAATAAAATTATGTCTTTGTAATATGGAAAAAATTGACGAAATGCTATTTATCATGGAAACGTGTAATGTGATATGTTTTTACAATATACACTTCCACAATCACATTCATGATACTGCATCACCAACAAAAGCTACATGATCTTATACATAAATGTTTAGTTGTAATCATGAAATATGAAATACACGTGTTCTACCACCTTGTTCAATTCACATAGCGGGCATTTTTGGTGTACAATTCTTCAACCAGTGCACATGAGATATCACTTATGTTAGTGATATTCCCTAAAAACAGTCTTTTGATTGATGCATTTGAAAACATTGACTTATAATTAATAAATAAACTATATTTATTATGTGTCATTCCTATGCACCGTGTTATATGATGAGCATAATAATAACCTTGAAACGTGATTATTAAACGTACTTAGTCAGTTACTACTTTAAATGTATGTCCAGGCATTATTGCTAAACCTAGTCAAATATTACTTTAAACGTAGGTTTAGATATAACTCATAAGGTTGACATGAAGTTCACATAAGGGTACAAATTATCGAGCTTCCATATGTGACATTTACTCAGTGATCACTTGCGTACACTGAAGCAACTATGTATCTTGTTCATCCAGTTTATTTAAGCACTCAAACAATCATATTTTTAATCTATTTTCATATGACTGTCTTTTGTAAAATCTATCTTGTAACCAAGAACTTAGGTCATAAAACTTACGTGATGTGCATGCTAGACCAAAAGAAAGCAATATTGCACATCAGATTATGTTTCCTTAATGGTTTAGTCTAATCCATAAACAAGTAAAGGGGAGTGCTAATGGCACCCTTTTAATAGGGGTGTACACGAAACTTTATGTAGTATTATAGGTGTTGATGTACACAGGTGTGAGAATGAATTCACTTTTAGGGGTGCCATTAGCAATGCCATTAGCCTCCCCCTAAGTAAAAGATAAGCAATATAAGACTTACATACGTATTTTCAAAAGTTAGTTTTGTTTGTATTCACATTTCTATTGCATTTTTCATTCCCTTATTTGACATGGGATACAAATTATACAATATAAGAGAAAAATTAGTTTTTATTTTTATTTTTATACCCGCCTTCCTATATGAGATGCAAATTATACAGTGAAAAAAAAGTTAATTTTTTTATTTTTCTCTTTATATCCACATTTCCAATTGCATTTTTCATTCTCTCATCTGATGTAGGATTCAAATAATACACTGAGAAAAAAGTTAATTTTTTCTTTTTATATCCATGTCCCTATTGAAATTTTCTTTTCCATGTGGGATGCAAATTGTACATTGAGAAAAGAGTTAGGTTTGTTTGTATCCACATTCCTATTGTATTTTTATCTAATTTAGGATGCAAATTATAAGTTTAAAAAAATTAGTTTTTCTTTCTTTTTGTACCGTCGTTCTGTTACATTTTTTATTCCTCATCCAATGTGGGATTCAAATTATACAATGATAAAAAAGTTAGTTTTTTATTTTATTTTATACACATTTTCATAATGCATTTTTTAAATTTTCTTATCCGGTGTGGGATGTAAATTATACAGTGAAGAAAGAGTAGATTCTTATTTTTATATCCACCTTGATATTGCATTTTTCATTCATTATCCGATGTGGGATGTAAATCATATATTGAGATTTTTTTTTATCAAACCCACCTTTCTATTGCATTTATTATTTTATTCATATGATGTGGGATACAAATTATACATGGAGAAAAAAGTTAGTTCTTTTTATTTTTGCATTCATCTTTTTATTGCATTTTCCATTCCATCATTTGATGTGATATGCAATTTATATAGTGATAAAATACTAGTTTTTTTTAAATGAAAAATTAGTTTTTTTCTTTTTTACACTATCTTCCTATTGTATTTTTCATTTTCTCATTCGATGTATCCTAGTTGGATGGGGAAATGAAATGAAAAATGCAATAAGAAGATAGATATAAAAATAAAAAAAAACTAATTTTTTTTCACTGTATGGTTTATTATCCACGTCGGATAAGAAAAATAAAAATAATGCATTAAGAAGATGGGTATAAAAATAAAAAAGCTAACTTTTTTATCACTGTATAATTTGAATTGCACCTCAGATGAGGAATAAATAATGCGACAGAAAAAACGGTACAAAAAAGAAAAGAAAGCTGACTTTCTTTTAATGTATAATTTGCATCCACATCTTGTCGGAAAATTAAAAATTGCAATATAAACGTGGGAACAAATACAAAAATCTCATTTTTTTTGGAAATGGTATCCTAGACAATTATCTAGACTAATTGCTGACAAATTTAAAACTGCTAAAGCATACGGCCCTGATATAATTCCCCAGTGACCACAAGTTGTTATTTTGCGCCTGGATTCGAATCTGGGGTAGATGGGGTTACCTAGGCTCATCCCACAAGTCTTAACCAGTACGCCACAAGCCTTGTGGTTAAAATCTCATTTTTTTTTCTACGTGCATAATTTCTTATCCTACATCAGATAAAAAATTGAAAAATGCAATAAGACTTTGAGAATAAAAAGAAGAAATTAATTTTTTTTCTCAATGTATAATTTGCATCTCACATCAGATGATGCAATAAAAAATGAATAGATGGTGGGTATAAACATTAAAAAAACTAACTTTTTTTTTCTTATTGTATAATTTGTATCCCACATCAGATAAGAAAATTAAGAATGCAATAGGAACGTGGATACAAACAAAACTAACTTTTTTTCTCAATGTAATTTGCATCCCCATCGGATGAGGAAAGAAAAATGCAACAGGAAGGTGGGTTTAAAAAGGAAATAAACTAATTTTTTTCTCACAGTACAATTTTCATCCCACATCGGATAAAAGAATGAAAATGCAATAGAAAATGTGGGTATAAAGAGAAAAAACCAAGTATTTTTCTCAATGTGTAATTTGTATGGGAGCACGGTGCGGTTCGGTGTGGTTTTTGGCCAAAACCGAATCGAAAACCGAACTATTCGGTTTTTGAAAAACCAAAACATTCGGTTTTCGGTTTTTTTTGGTTCGGTTCAGTTTTCGGTTTTTGGTTCTATAATTCTTCTCTATTTCTTTTAATTTGTTTAAAATCATGTTTATAAAACATATCAATATATCAAAATATCATATATCATAATGCAAATCTCATGTTAAAAATCATGTTTACGAAAACACAAATATCATATATCATAATGCAAAATTGCAAATCCCATGCTCAATGTCATGTTTACGAAAATAGAGTCATGTTTACGAAAATATAAAATAGAATCTTATATCATTTTTTGGTTAACTAATATATAAAGTTAATTATAATATATATATATATATTAAAATTAAAAATAATTACATTTACTTCGGTTCGGTACAGTTCAGTTTTTAGCTTTCGGTGCGGTTCAGTTTTTCTGGTGAGGTTTGGAAACCAAAACCGAAACGAACCGTTTGGTTTTTCGGTTTTCGGTACGTTTTTTTCGGTTTTTTCCCGGTTTCGGTTTTTCGGTTTCTTTTCAGTTTCGATTCGGTTTTTGCTCACCCCTAGACTTTGCATCCCACATCGAAAAATAAAATGAAAAATGCAACCAAAAGATGGGTATAAAAAGAAAAAAAAAACTTAGTCTTTTCATTGTGTAATTTGTGTCCCACATCGGATGAGGAAAGAAAAAAGCAATAAGAAGGTGGATATAAAAATGAAGAAATTGATTTTTTTTCTCATTGTATAACTTGAATTCCACATCGGATAAGAGAATGAAAATGCAATATGAAAAGTGGGTATAAAGAGGAAAAAACCAAGTTTTTTCTCAATGTATAATTTGCATCAAACATTGGAAAATAAAATAAAAAGAATGCAACATAAGGTGGGTATAAACAGAAAAAAACTGGGATTTTTCAATGTAGTGTTTGTATCCCACATCGGATGAGAAAATAAAAATGCAATAGGAAGGTGGGTTTAAAAAGGAAAAAAGACTAAATTTTTTTCACCGTTCAATTTGCATCCCACATCAGATAAAAGAATGAAAATGCAATAGGAAATGTGGGTGTAAAGAGGAAAAACTAAGTTTCTCATGTCGGAAAATAAAATGAAAAATGCAACAGGAAAATGGGTATAAAAATAAACTTAGTTTTTTCATTATTTAATTTGTATCCCACATCGGATGAAAAAAGAAAAATGCAATAGGGAGGTGGATATAAAATGAAAGAAATTGATTTTTTTTTTCACTGTATAATTTGAATCCCACATCGAATAAGAGAATGAAAATACAATATGAAATGTGGATATAAAAAGGAAAAAACTAACTTTTTTCTCCATTGATAATTTGCATCTCACATCAGAAAATAAAATAAAAAATGCAACAGAAAAGTGGTTATAACAAGAAAAAAAGTTATTTTTTTTTCAATGTATAACTTGCATACCATATCAGATGAGGTAATAACAAGTGCAATAGGAAGCTGGGGTAAAAAGGAAAAACACTTTTTTTCTCACTGAATAATTTGCATCCCAGATTGGTTGAGGAAAAGAAAAACGCAATAGAAAGGTAGGTATACAAAGAAAAAAATTAACTTTTTTCTTACTGTATAATTTGAATCCCACATCGTATGAGAGAATTAAAAATACAATAGAAAATGTGGGTATAAAGAGAAAATGTGCATCCCACATAAGATGATGGAAAGAAAATTGCAATAGGAAATGTGAGTTTAAAAAGAAAAGAAGTTATTTTTTACAACGTATAACTTGTTTCTCACATCGGTTGAAAAAAATGATAAATGCAATCGGAAGGTGAATGTAAAAACGAAAAAACTAGCTTTTTTTATCACTTTATAATTTGCCTCCCATATCGGATGAGAAAAAATGAAATAGGAAGGTGGCTTAAATAAAAGAAATGAACTTTATTTCACCATATAATTTGCATCCCACATCGAATGAGAGAATGAAAACTGCAGTTGGTATGGGCATAAATAGATTAAAAAAACTAACAATTTATATAAATTAAATCCCACATCGATTGATGGAATGAAAATATATAACAAAATGGTGGGTATAAAAAGAAAAAAAAACATATTTTTTTCCAATGTATAATTTGTATACCACATCAGATAAGGAAATGAAAAATGAAATAGGAATGTGGATACAAACAAAACTAATATTTTTCTCAATGTATAATTTGCATCCCACATCGGATGAGAAAAAGAAAAATGCAATAGGAAGGTGGGTATAAAAAGAGAAAAATTAACCTTTTCTCAGTGTATAATTTGAATCCAACATCGAATGAAAGAATGAAAAATGCAATAAGAAATGTGGGTACAAAGATAAAAATAAAAGTAAATTTTCTCTTAGTGTATAATTTGCATCCTACATCAAATGATGGAAAAAATGCAATAAGAAAGGTGAGGATAAAAAGAAAAAAAAGTTATTTTCTTCAATATATAATATGTTTCCCTCATCGGATGAGGAAATGATACATGCAATAGGAAGGTGAGAATAAAAAAGAAAAAAAACTAAATTTTTTCTTACGGTATAATTTGCATCCCATATCGGATGAGAAAAAAATGCAATAGGAAGGTGGGTATAAATAAAATAAGTTAACTTTTTTTCACCAATAATTTGCATCCACATCGGATGAGAGAATGAAAAACAATAGGAAGGTGGGCATAAAAAAACTAACTTTTTATCATTATATAATTTGCATCCTATATCGGATCGGATGATAGAATGAAAAATGCAGTTTCGAAGGTGTTCATAAATAGATAAAAAAAACTAAACTTTTTTTTTATCATTATATACATTGCATTTCACATTCGATAATAGAATGAAAAAATGTAACAGAAAGGTAGGACAATACGATCAGAAAGTGCCGCAAACTCTGATTTACGATTTGAGTGATAATATTTCCTTTATTACAGAGATTCTTATTGCACCTTTTCAAGGTTTGTTCTCCGTTCTCACCCCCATTGTATTTTTGTTTTTTTTCCCCATAATTGCTTCTATTTATCTTTTCATGTTTCTTTGTTCTTTTTTCACTATCTAACTCATTGGTGGTTAGTATCCATGTGCACAGCCATGTTCGAAGACGGGTTTCTAATCTACTCGTCAAAAATTGTGCGATTCCGAATGGGTCATCCCAAATCTGATTCTGATATGGAGCGTGATTTCTTGGGTTCACAAGAAGATGTAGATGATAAATTTATCTGGACGTACACTTCCGAAACTTTCCCAATGGCGCAGGTGATATATATATATATATAGAGAGAGAGAGAGAGAGAGGGAGGACCAAACGAGAATGATATCGATTTAAAAGAATACGAGTATAATTCTGGATCAATAATTTCATTAAATAATACCATAAATAATTAGTTTTAAAATTAAGGAAATAAGGGTATAAAAATAATTTAGTTATATAAAAGTTATTTAAGTTATTTATTTAAAATTCTCCTTTTTACCATATTTTTGATGTTAATATGATTTAATGTTTTATTTAAAAAATATTTTATATTTAATGTGTTTAAAATAAGTATATTTTATTTTTCATTTAAATAATTCATTTTCTGTTTAAATCAATTTTTTTATAAATTACAATTATCGTAAAAATCACATGTGATTCACATTTAATTAATTTTTTTAAATAACAAAATGTTTCCTAATTATATGTGATTTCTTAATCATATGTGATTTCCTTGTCATATATAATCTAAAACTTAAAAAACAACGATTCAAATTAAACATTGAAAAAAAAACGAAAAAGAAACGGTAATCACATAAGATGTCTAGCAAAATTACAAAACAAATTTCAAATATGTAAGATCACATGTCTAGCAAAACTACATGTAATCCAAAACGTAATTTATAGTTTACACATATCACATGTAATATCATATAAGATACATTAACGAAAATTAGCATTTGTTTAGGAAAAAAGGTCAATTAATTATAGATATCACATGTGATTTTGACGAAAATTTATTTAAATATTGTACAAAATAATAAATAAATAAAATAACCAAGGTTAAATAAAAAAAACTATAAAAAATATACTAAATAAATACCTTAATTAGTTTATTAAATATTATTTATATAAATAAATAAATTTTCATACATAATTTATACACAACAAATGACAAATATGTCCTTTTGGACATTTTTAGTAAGTTTTATTTAATGAAATGATTGGCCCATAATTATTCTAGTATTTTTATAAATAGATATCATTCTCGTTTGATCCTCCCTTTCTCTCTGTCTATATATATATATATATATATATATATATATATATATAAGTTGTTATATGTTATAAACGGGTTGCCTGGTTGATTTTCCATTATTTTATGTATGGATAAAGATGTCTGTGTGGATTATTTGTGTGTAAAGAATGGGAAGGTTTTGTTTGGAAAGATTTTTTCATAGATGTAAGGATCGTATTCTTTAATTAGGAGAGGAAGCTTTGGAAGAAAAAAAACTTGGCTTTCTCCATAAAACTTCCCCCTTGAAGCTTACTAAAGCAACTTTCTATATTATTAAGCCACTATCAAACAATCATGTATAGCTGACCAAATAAGTTGCGAGTCTCATTAAACTCATTAAGTTGCTAATAAACCGGGACTAAGAAAGTTTACCTTTTAGAAAATTCTAATGAGATGCTTTCAGTTTGCATGTTATTTCACCGGAATTTTTTTTGTGACGTAGGAAAGCTGCTTAAAAGTTTCAAGTTTCCCGAGCCTGTACTATGTATCGGCGAATTTTTGCAAATTGAGTTGTTGGGTCGGGCCCAGAAACAAGAAACAACAATCTGATGGTAAATACTATATATGGTGAGTAAATTACTTTCCACATTTCTATTATAGTTTGTCTCAAAATCAATGTCCATTTTCAGAAGATAAGCGTCCACATTCCAATTTTACCTTTTAATTATCAGATAGAGAAATTTATTACTCCTTCCATATGCTATTTAGGGTAAAATTGTCGTTTAATTAATTAAAAAATATAATTACACATTTCTAAACAAGTCCACTTTTTTTTACCGTGAACATTTATTTTGTGATAGAGGGAGTTTTTCAATACCTTCATGAACTACTTATAGGTACCAGAATGAATGTTTTGAAAGTACGTTAAACAAAACGAATAAAAACGAAGAGTAAAGTTCAATGTTGGTCCCTAACGTTTGTATTTTTCAACGAATATCATCCTTAAACTTCAAAAACTTGCATTTGGTTTCTCACATTTGCATTTGGTCTTTAACCTTTGTAATTTTCGCTCCTCTGTCTAACGGCTAGTAGCTTTTTCCATTAAATCCATGTAAATGAGGGACATTATAGTCATTTTATATTTTAAAAACTATTGGAGGGCAAACGTTACATCTTCATGCAACTCGAGGGCGTATGATTATTTTTTTCCATGAATCACAATATACAAACGAGTCGAATTTTGCATTACTCACAAAAATGTTTTTTCTAGAAATACCCCTCTTTTGATCGATCTCTCGTGTCTGTTTCTTGCAGCCCGTCTCACATTCAAGCTATAGTACGCCAACTATCACCTGCTTTTCGTATTGATATTTCCCAACCGTCCAACATTATAGCCCTCGGATACAATGCTGAAGCATTCATCCATGCTTTGAAAGATACTTCTGGGGTCGATAATACGCCACTCGATACTAATAGTATGTTTCCGTTTTTACCCCCTTGGAATACCGTTTCGGGAAACCTGCACCAGTTAATGGATATGATCAACATACAGCAAAACGATTTCCCCGATTTGATCTCGACTTGATAGAGGAAGTGGATATGATGGATCTTATATTAATGTAGGTAAGTTTTTGTAGATATAGAAATAGTTGTTGTATTTGATGCGGGTGAAACTGAAGTGAAACCTCGTTGTTGTTTAAGTTATTATAAATTATAATATAAGTTTTATGGAATATCAAAGCCTGTATTGGGACCAATTACTGTATTATAAATTTATGATACAATATTTTTCAAGATTTTCGAGTAAATTTATCATTAATTCAATGCTTAATTGAAAAAATCGTAACTATAAAATCACAAGACATTTTTGTATAAAAATATGTTTTATAAAAGTAGACCAGGCCTAGGATCAATCTTAAGATTTTTGGTCGGGACCGGCCCAAAACTTGTTTTTGGTCATCTAGTGACTAAAATTAAGAATCGTGTTTGGTAAGAATCATGACAATGACGGATTTGAAATCCCTCGGAAATTTCCGACGGAATTTTCAGTTTTTATTTTTTAATTTTTTTAATTATAAAAATCCGACGGAAATTTCCGACGGATTATTTTTAATTTTAATTTTAATTTTTTTTAATCGGATCCGTCGGAAATTTCCGACGGATTTTTTCCGTCGGTAAAATCTGTCGGAAATGCCCTTTTTTGTAGTAGTGTAAGTTAGGATTGTGAATGGCTGTTTAATAAACTCTTACTGGGTAAGGATGGATAAACAACCCGTTACCTGATTGGCGCTTACTTGGAAAGAGACGCTTACCAACCGCGTGATACGTGAAGTAAAACACTTGTTTCTATTATAAAATCCTTTTATTTACTAATATATGTTTATAAAGTGTTCAAAGTTTTAAACTATTTGTCATTATAAAATAAATTAATTACCAACATTATATTTTAATGTAATTAATTTAAGAGTAAATTATAGATTTGGTCCATGCGGTTATATCAAAATTATGGATTGAGTCTTCCAAACAAATTAATTATATATATTATTATTATTATAGTTCTGATTTTGTTATGAATTGGCTTCCTCAACCTAATTCTATTTATTTTAAACCCACTAAATCAAAGATATTTTTGTCTATAAACTCTTTTTCTTATTAAAAACAAAAAAACAAATTAATATTATACATTATTTTAATATTATAATATATGTAAATTATTAATTAACAAAAAACAAATTATTATTATACATTATTTTAATATTATAATATATGTAAATTATTAATTAAATTATATTTTAATAAAGATCATTACTGTGAATGGAATGGCCGACAACAGAAACATGGCCGAATCTAGGTAGGAAAAGGTGAGGCGAAAGAACCCGGTCAATAGTTAAAAAAATAATTATATAGGTTAAAAAATATTAAAATTACTAATTTTATCCTTACTTCTTCTAGTAAAAAATTTCAAGGATCCCATCTTGCTGGCGATTAACAGAAACACTAAAAATATCTTTTGAAATCAATAAAAAACCCAAAAAAATCTTTCGAAATCAACAAAATTACTAAAAAAATCCCTTAAATCGACAAAAACACTAAAAATCTTTTGAAATCAACTAAAAAACTTTAAAAATGAAAAGTGCAACAGAAGATGGGTATAAAAAGAAAAAGAAAACTTAGTTTTTTCATGTATAATTTGTATCCCACATTGGATGAGGAAAGAAAAATTCAATAGGACGGTGGATATAAAAAGAAAGAAATAGATTTTTTTTTCACTGTATAATTTGAATCCCACATCGGATAAGAGAATTAAAATGCAATATGAAATGCGGGTATAAAGAGAAAAAAAACTAAGTTTTCTTCAATGTATAATTTGCATCCCATATCGGAAAATAAATAGAAAAATGTAACATAAGGTAGGTATAAGACGAAAAAAACTTAGTTTTTTCATTGTATAATTTGGATCCCACATCGGATGGGGAAAGAAAAATTCAATAGGAAGGTGGATATAAAAACAAAGGAAATTGATATTTTTTTCTCACTGTATAATTTGAATCCCACATCGGATAAGAGTACGAAAATGCAATATGAAATGTGGAAATAAAGAGAAAAAAACTAAGTTTTTCTCGATGTATAATTTGCATCCCACATCGGAAAATAAAATGAAAAATGTTAATGAAATTTGGGTATAAAAAGAAAAAACTTTGTTTTTTCATTATATAATTTGTATCCCACATCGAATGAGTAAAGAAAAATGCAATATGAAATGTGGGTATAAAAAGAAAGGAAACTAAGATTTTTTCTCAATGTAAAATTTGCATCCCACATCGAAAAATAAAATGAAAAATGCAACAGAAGGCGGGTATAAAAAGAAAAAAACTTAATTTTTTAATGTATTATTTGTATCCCACATCGGACAAGAAAAGAAAAATTCAATAGGAAGGTGGGAATAAATGAAAAAATTGATTTTTTTTTCTTATTGTATAATTTGAATCCCACATCAGATAAGGAAAGAAAAATTCAATAGTAACGTGGGTAAAAAGAAGGAAAAATAGATTTTTTTTCACTGTATAATTTGAATCCCAAATCTGATAAGAAAATGAAAATGCAATAGAAAATGTGGGTATAAAGAGTAAGTTTTTTCTGAATGTATACTTTGCATCCACGTTGAAAAATAAAATGAAAAATGTAATAAAAAAGTGGGTATAAAAAAACTGTATAATTTGCATCCCAAATCGGATGAGGAAAGAAAAATTCAATAAGAAGGTGGATATAAAAAGAATAAAAATTTATCTTTTTCTCACTGTATAATTTGAATTCCATATTGGATAAGAGTATGAAAATGCAATTTGAAAATGTGAATATAAAGAGAAAAAAGCTAAAGTTTTTTCTCAATGTATAATTTGCATCCCACGTCAAAAAAATAAAATAAAAAATGTAACAAAAAGGTGGGTACAAAAAGAAAAAAAAACTTTGTTTTTTCATTAGATAATTTGTATCCCACATCGAATTAGTAAAGAAAAATCCAATAGGAAGGTGGATATAAAAAGAAAGAATTTTTTTTTTCTCGTTGTATAATTTGAAACCCATATCGGATAAGAGTATGAAAATGCAATATGAAATGTGGGAATAAAGAGAAAAAAACTAAGTTTTTTGTCGATGTATAATTTTTATCCCACATCGAAAAATAAAATAAAAAATGTAACAGAAATGTGGGTATAAAAAGAAAAAAACTTTGTTTTTTCATTATATATATTGTAATCCCACATTGGATGAGTAAAGAAAAATGCAATATGAAATGTTGGTATAAAAAGAAAGGAAACTAAGATTTTTTCTCAATGTATAATTTGCATCCTACATCGAAAAATAAAATGAAAAATGCAACAGAAGGTGGGTATAAAAAGAAAAAAACTTAATTTTTCATGTATTATTTGTATCTCACATTGGACGAGGAAACAAAAATTTAATATGAAGGTGGGTATCAAATGAAGAAATTGATTTTCTTTCTTATTGTATAATTTGAATCCCAAATCAGATGAGGAGAGAAAAATTCAATAGTAATGTGGGTATAAAAGAAAGGAAAAATAGATTTTTTTCACTATGTAATTTGAATCCCAAATCGGATAAGAGAATGAAAATGTAATAGGAAATGTGGGTATAAAGAGTAAGTTTTTTCTAAATGTATACTTTGCATCCCACGTCGGCTTAGTTTAATAGTATAGTGACTATTGTATTTTTTTTTCTTTTCAAAATATTAAGTACCACAATTTTATCTAAAATACAAATTTGTATTAAAGTTTTAAACTATAATAAATTATATTATTGGTCCATGTGGTTTACATAAAATAACACTAGTATACAACCTTTCTTCTATGACGTTACTCTCAATGAACACCGATCTTCTTCTCCGGCAACACGAAACCCTTTTGTGCGACGCCATGAAACCACCTTCATCAATTATTTTCCTTTCGTATTGGGCTTTTTGGGATGAAACTTATGTTGGATTTTGGGTTCGTTTACTAAACGCTCACCCCGTAAGTATTTATTATATCACTTTACCTTAATTATCTGATAAACATGTAAGGATTCATGATCTTACCCATACGACGACTTACCCAGGTAAACGCTTATATGTGAAAATTGTTTTTTATGAAGCAGTCAAACAATAAAACAAACATACCGATCCAAACTGCAAAATTCGTTTTCTTTATCCGATGAGCCGATTTAATGCACATCCAACGGACATCCGAATTCAATTAGGATAAATACAGAAACATTTAATCACAACCGAAACTTTTACCGAATTTAAATAAATAAATAAATTTTTAAAAAAATAAAAATTTAGACAAAAAATAACTACTTTAAAAAAGGCTGACCATTTGGAAGGTTCGATTGTTTGAAATGAAGTATGAAAACATGCAAAAGCTTTATCCCACATCGGTGCTCTACCAAGTTCTTCATGATAACCATC
Organism: Silybum marianum; assembly: GCA_036898165.1. Classification (NCBI taxonomy): domain Eukaryota; kingdom Viridiplantae; phylum Streptophyta; class Magnoliopsida; order Asterales; family Asteraceae; genus Silybum; species Silybum marianum. The sequence goes on from CM072544.1 coordinate 1,282,428, forward strand.
TTTGTTATCTCCACCATGCGACACTCACTTTTTCACACTGACGACCGACTGAATTGCGTTTTTTTGTTCGCGAAGCAACAAATTTGGCAATTTTATTCATATCCTTAATCTCATCTCCGATTTACTTCTGTATGTACGTTGATCTTTTCTTTGTGTTTTTTTCAATTTTGATTGTTCTGATGTATGTTTCTGCAATTATCTAGCAATTCGTTCATCATTTTATGTGAAATTTTGGTGTTTTCCCCAAATTGTTGTGAAGTTGACACTATAAGCTAGATTTTATCGTGTTTGTTTTGATGTTTGATGCAATCAGGAACAATTTATTAAGAAGAAGTTCAAAATTTGTGGTGATTTTATGTTATCGATAGAAAATTTGTGTAATTGCAGTTGCACCTATTGCGATTTGAGTATAAGTAACTTGAATTGGGGATTATTCTTTCAGTTTCAACATGTTCTTTAGATGTGAATATTGACTGTGAACTATTAGGGTTTCAACTCCGGTTAACCGGTTTTTTTGTGAAACCCGGTCGTAGTTCACCTGGTCACTTCCTTAGGTCCCGGTTCCTTAGGTCCCGGTTCAACTGGTTCGACCGGTCGGGTAAAACTGGGTTTTAAAACACTGATTATAGCTCATAAATATAACTATTTCATAGTATATGTAAACACCCAAATTTGGGGGTTTATGTTGTTGGTCTGCAAGTTTATGAGATCTAAATAAGGTCATCTGTTGGATCACGGATGTGGTGTCTAAGCCTAATTTTTTTCTGATTTTAGCTCTCATAGGAGAATAGAAGTTTTGATGTTCTATTATCTTGGTATAATTACTTTCCTAAATGACTAATTCCATTGTTATATTGATAATTTTTCAAAACACTAATCCAAGTTGCTCGCTGCTATATGAATTGGTGAAGACCCTATTTATGTGATTCAATGTTTTTGTAGTATATATTGTGAATTACAACAGTACATCATCAACAATGCAATTTAGTTTATGCTATAACCAGAAACAACTTAACATGCTTCAATCTGTAGTCGAAATTGAGCTCCATCGGCAACATGTTCACTTGTCATAAAATTTAGTATGTTAATTATTCAATCAAAATTTAATGTGTTTTCTATTACTTTTATCTGATTACTATATTGGTTCATCAATAAGTTATATGTTATATAATAACTTTCCTATGTTTGCTGATACATTATCTTCATTTTTGTGTGTGTGTGTGTGAATTGTTGAAACTTATTTTTGCATGCTAATTTGATGGAGAAAGTATCTTTGCTGGTACAGTTTTCTTGTTGTTAACGAACTTTATGGCGTGGATAATTGTACCTTAAGCATTTACAATTGTACATATGAAATGATTGAATACCAATTTTTTTGTTATTAACGAACTATTGTACTTGCTGGTTTAACCTTTGGATATGCGCAGCTTATTTTCTTGTTTATTAGTATTCAAACCTGCATTTTCCTCATGGTTTTGTGATTGGAGAATTGTGGGAAGTCATCTGTTTTTAATTCCTTTCCCCTTTTCTGGTATCATATCAGACAGATCAGGCTAAGGCGATATTAATTAATGATCTGATGTGATTCTACCAGATAAAAGTTTGTTCTTTTTAAAGACTTGATCCATTAATATCTATGTTTAAATTGATCAAATAAATTAGATTGGATGAGATTTGAGACCCTCATGAGATTCTCTATTGGTAACTTTAATGGGATTTAAAATTATATTGTATACTCTTGTCAATATTTTTGTAGCCAACCCTTCTAAAGAATGTAACCAGTTTAAATAATTTATAGAGTTATTTTCATGGAAGTCATAATATATCTTTCTGGTTGTGACTCTTTATTTGTTTGTCACAGGAAATGGAGGCTCGTTTTGACTTGTTGCGAATGCTTGATATTGATTTGGTGTTCACTATACTTATGTGTCTGAATGATCCAGCTGATCTCGTCTGTGCATCAGCTGTGTCTAAATCCTGGCAAATGTTCGGTGAGTATCACATGTCTAATCTAATCAACTTATTCTACGTTTTACACCATATATCAATTACTTTTTCATGTTTTGCATTGGACGTACACCCACTGATACCAAAAAAAAAATTAATAACTTACCATTTGTTCTCCAGTGATTTCATATGGAGTTTGCAAGAAACTCTGCATGAAAAAATGTCCTCAGCTCGCCAGCATCAGTCACGTAACCGAACAAAGTGATAACTCCAACCGTCCTTCTGGCGAAACTTCTGGCGCTAGTTTAATGAGAGAACACAGGGTCTACACATCACTGTTTCGAGCCCTGAGTTCGTTTCCCATCAAGTGTTGTGTGGCTTATCCAATAAGCACCTCCAGCACTAATCACCCATCTGAAGAATGGATCATTAACCCTCTACATCCTAGGGACGGATTTATAGAAATGGACTCTTATTGGTCAAGTAAAGGGCAATACGATCCTAAAGTGCCAGAAACTCTTATATATGATTTGAGTGATGATCTTTCCTTAATTACAGAGATTCTTATTGCTCCGTTTCAAGGTTTGTTCTCAGTTCTCACCCCATTGTTTTTTTTACCATAATTTGTTTTATTTAGCTTTTCATGTTTTTTTGTTCTTTTTTCACTATCTAACTCATTATTGGTGATTGGTATCCATGTGCCCCAGCCATGTTCCAAGAAGGGGCTCCAATCTACTCACCGAAATTTGTAAGATTCCGAATGGGTCATCCCAAGTCTGACTCTAATATAGATCGTGATTTATTGGGTCCGCCAGAAGCTGCAGATGATAAATTTATTTGGACGTACACTTCTGAAACTTTCCCAATGGCTCAGGTGAGATTGTTACGTTGGCTTTTTTTGCAGTCTATGGTAACAAACATACTATATAGTCATCCACCAATGTGACAAACAACAAAAATGCAGAACTAATTTAAAGTGGTGAAAGTGTTTTTTTTTTTCAAAATATATATATATATATATATATATAAATTGTTATATGATATAAACTAAGGGGCTGTTAGTGTTTGGTTGCCTAATTGGTTTTCCATTAGTTTACCTTTCAGAAATTCTAATGAGATGCTTTCAGTTTGCATGCTATTTCACCGGAATAATTTTTGTGATGTAGGAAAGCCGCTTACAAAGTTTCAAGTTTCCGGAGCCTGTACTATGTTTCGGTGGATTTTTGCAAATTGAGTTGTTGGGTCGGGTCCAGAAACAACAATCTGATGGCAAATACTATATATGGTTAGTAAATAACTTTCCACATTTATTTTATAGTTTGTCCTAAAATAAATGTCCACTTTCGAAAGGTAAGTGTCGGCTTTCCAATTTTACCCTTTAATTATCAGATGGAGAAAGCCTTTGTCATTGTCAGTCAACTAAGTAGGGCCTGAGGCCCCTGTGAGGCTGTGAATCCGTAAATCTGAGGAGCATGCCTTCATTACTCCCTCCCTCGGATGTTAAGCATAAAATTGTCATTTAGTTAATTAAAAGTATAATTACACATTTCTAAAACTATCCACCATTTTCGTTGTGGACATTTAGTTTACCCTCCGTTTTATGGCTGGTATATCTTGATTAGCGTACCCTCCGTTTTATGGCTGGTATATCTTGATTAAGTTGTCATCACTCTGTCACTATATATTGGGATAAATGATTAAAGACTCGAAAGATTTTTAGGTATCTGGTTTACATATGAGAATGCATGAAATGCAAAGTACTTTCATCCGGTATCTATTTTGTGTAACGTATTTTGGTTTAAATGCTCGAGATATCATGTTTTAGGTATCAAAATGAATGTTTTGAAAGTACGTTACACAAAAACAAATAAAAAACAAAGAGTAAAGTTCAATGTTGGTCCCTAACGTTTGTAAATTTCAACGGGTGTTGTCCTTAAAATTCAAAAACTTGGATTTGGTCTCTCACATTTGTCCATTTCCAACGGATTTCGTCCCTCTGTCTAACTACTAGTAACTTTTCCGTCAAAATCCAATTAAATTCTGGGCATTATAGTCATTTTACGTTTTAAAAACTATTGGAGGGTAAACGTTACATCTTCATGCAACTCGAGGGCGTTTGATCATTTTTCCATGAATGCAATCATGCACAGTGTACAAACGAGTCGAATTTCTGCATTACTACTCACAAATATGTTTTTTTCCCAGAAATACCCCTCTTTTGATCGATCTCTCGTGTCCATTTCTTGCAGCCTGTCTCACATCCAAGCTATAGGACGTCAACTATCACCTGCATTTCGTATTGATATATCCCAACTGTCCAACAGTATGTCCCTCAGATACAATGCTGAAGCATTCAGCCACGCTTTGAAAGATACTTCTGGGGTCGATACTACGCTATCCGATATTAATAGTCTGTTCCCGTTTCTACCCCCACAGTATGTCCAACAGTATGTCCCTCTTTGGGGAGACATGCAGCAGTTAGCGGACATGATCCCCATACAGCAAATCTATATCCCGAATTTTGATCTCGACTTGACAGAGGAAGTGGATATGATTAATCTTATATTAATGTAGGTAAGTCTTTGTAGATATAGAAATAGTTGTTGTATTTGATGTGGGTGAAACCGAAGTAAAAACCTGTTGTTGTTTAAGTTCTTATAAATTATAATATAAATTTTATGGAATATCAAGTCCTGTATCGGGATCTGTAATTTATGGAACCAATTACTGTTTTGTAAATTTAAATTTATAATAGAATGTTTTTCAAGATTTTCAGGTAAATTTATTGTTTAAAGTGCAATTCAATACTTTATTTTAAAAATCGTAACTATAAGATCACGTGTGACAATTTTCGTATAGACATAATTTGTTTTATAAAACTAAGCCAGGCTGGGCCCGGACTGGTTACCGGGCCTAGGATCAGTCCTATAAGACTTTTGGTCTGTCCATCCTAGGACTGATTTTTGGTCATCTAGTGACAGAAAACTAACAATCTTACTATATGTTTTCTGATGGCCAAGAAGTAAGGGGTCGTCTATTGAACCGCTTACTCGGTAAGTGCTTACCGGATGAACATGGCAAGGACTGAGAATCTTATCTGGTAAGAGCGAGTCATATTTGGTAAGGGGCCGTTTACAAAAACTTACCTGGGTAAGCGCTTACCAACAAAATTCAAGACTATAGTTATCCTTCACTTACCGGGTAAAATTTTAGTCTACCAAAATGATACCGTATGCAACAATTTACCCGGTAAGCGTTAACCGTGGTAAGAGCCGTCACCCTCACTTATCGGGTAAGACTCTCGGTCATTGTCATTGTCATTGCCAATGCCATTGCCTTTGCCTTTGCTCTTACCGGGTAAAATTCTTGGTTCTTGTCATATTTATGCGGTAAGGTAAAATGGCTTGATAAGGGCTTAACCGGGTAAACATTTGGTAAACGTCCCGTAAGTAAGGATGACAACTCCTACTCGGTGAGTGCTTATTAGGTAAGTTGTTGCATGCATACGATACCGTTTTGATGAACTATACTTTTACCTGGTAAAGAAAATTATAATGTTAGGCTAGAAATCATTGATAAACAAATATATTGTTGACATTGGCTGCGCTTGGTTCATGGGACAGGAAATGACAAAATTCACTGTCTAAAGTTTGGCGCCACATGAGACAGGGCAAGAACCCACTGTCTCATGATTGGCGTAAATATGAGACAGAGACAAGAACTGGAACAACGCGAGAAAAAAAGGTTTTTCTTATTCCACGAAAATAGATGGAACAAGATGAGACAGAATGAGATCGAAACTAAACTATACTAATCTGCACTCGTTTCATATGTAACCGTAATATGGTATTTGTTTTGGTGGTCACAATCGCTAGTGGCGGTGATTGCCACCGTCGGCCACCTCCTCCTAGTTCAACGACCTTCTCCACAATCATCTCCACCACCTCCACCATAAGCAACCACATCCACAACCACTGTTGTTGCAACAAACCTCACCGTGCATTCGCCAATTGATAAGGATCTTCCAAACTGAATAAAACATATTTTCTTCTTTGTACAAATCGGGATTTTTAGAACTACCATCAATTATATCAAAATTTTCATTCAGATTTGGTACTATTATATATGTATGTATTTATGTATATGAAAGTTGTGTAAAAATGTTTATAAATTAAATTATTTAATAACTTAATTTATTTGTGTTATACTATTATAGGATATATATAAAATCATCAAATAACTTTTAGGAGCAATTTGTCAAGTTCTATCATATCCAATCCAAGTCGTACAAAACACATACATTTGTTCTCTCTAGACATGTCCCGTCAATTTTTTTTTAAATTAAAACACGAAAACAAAATTTAAGGTTCAAATCCTTGATTTAAAAACCGAAATTGCATTACACTGCATTGCACATATATATATATATATGTTAACATTTACAAAAAAACCCAAAAAATATCAAACAGAGGTCCAATTTTGACATTAGATAGTCAAACTTTGACTTTCTCTAGTTCTAGTTCTAGGTCACGAGAACAATGATTTATTACAACTTTATAAAAACATACCAAAAATCACAAACTTTCCATTTCAAACCCTAATTTTTCCAAAACAAACTTCTAAATTTCCCTCTTTGTAAACTTTCCAACAATGTTTCTACCCGATTATATCCATTTACGAAAGTTTTTTCAAATACCCTTTCGCACCGTATGCTATCATAAGCTTCTGACACTTGTTGCTCGGCGATAGGACCTGAGGCAACAAACCACGTACTTTTTAGCCCGTGTTTTGTGGGCTACAAAATGTCCAACGCAATTGAATTTAACTTGTTGATTTAAGGTATTAAAATATAACATTAATGCAAGATGTATGTGAATATTTGTTGTCGTAAGTCTTGTGAGACTTTAAGAGAAAATTTGAGGTGTGATGAGCGTGCAGATTAAAAAACAAAAAAAAAGTTGAATATTGTGGTTTTTGTTGTTAAGTGTTAGAAAAGAAATCAACATTTATCTCTTATTTGGGCAAACATTTTTATCTTATGATGTTAATTGAAGCTCAAAATATATTTTTATCATCAAATTGACCATTATTTTCATTTTCCACAAATTTATAACTATAACATAAATGACGTAAATATAAATATCAATATTGTATATCATATACATAAGCGGAAAATAAATTTCATTCCTTCTTGACAAAAAATGATTTAAATTTCATAATGCAAAAAATTATATTTATATTGATTTTTGGTGAAACATTGTTATAAAATATTTGTAAATATAAACACAATAAAATATGTTGATAATAATAAAACCATAAATAATAGACTTTAAAATAAAAATGAGTGTGAATAAAACAAATTAAAAAAAGAAAAGACCCAAAAACATCCTCCAAGGTTTCGAAAAATGAGTGTGAATAAAACAAATTAAAAAAAGAAAAGACCCAAAAACATCCTCCAAGGTTTCGAAAACCGACATCTTTGGACAAAATGGGCATGCTTAACCAACTAGACAACCTATTCATATTCAATATATTTTCCCACATTAATCTATTAAAGAGAAACAGTAAAGGGGGGGGGGGGGGGACCAACCATCCCCTACTAGCCCCGCCATTGAACGTACAACGAGAGTTCTTAGGGATGAGGATCGCAGGAAAATCAGACCTGGAAGTTGAAGTTGTTGTCCCGAAAAAACGAACTGTAGTTGGTGTTTCAGATCGAGGTCGAGGCGGCTTTTTTGAAATCGTTAGTTTTTGTCCGGCTGAAAACCCAGTAGCCGGTAGCGAGAAGCAATAGGGTCGGAAGAGGGAAAGGTAGGCATGAATAGGGCCTGTCATTATTATTAATTAATATATAAATATAATATTAAAGTATAGATTAAAAAAATAGAAGGAAATTGTAAAAGACAATGTTAACCTTCACTTAATAGTGCATTTGTGAGTAAAATTAGAACAAGGACTCAATCTACAACAAAAGTAAAACCATAATGATCATAAATGTAATTATTTCATAAGAGGGACTTAATCCAAAATTGGAAAGATGATTAGAATTAGAAAAGGATAAAAAAGAATACTTGTTTTTTAGTTATTATATCAAACCAAATACTCTTATTAATCCTACAAGATTAAAAGTGCTTTCTTTTAATACATTTAATTATTGTTTATTATCTTCAACCACAAGTTTTATACAGTGCAAAAATCAGCGTTTAGTACCATTAATCATGTTATATTTTATTTCTCAAATTATGTTTTGCATCCAACATACAATAGATGATGAAAACTACAATAGAAAGGTGGGAAGAAAAAGAAAAAGACAACAACTTTTTTTTTCAATTGATAATTTGCATCCTACATCGGATGAGAAATGAAATGTAATAAGAAAGTGAGAACAAAAGAAAAGAACTAACTTTTTTATCACTTTATAATTTGCATCCTACATCGCATAATGGAAACAAATGCAATAAAAAGGTGGATTTAAAAAGTAAAGTACTAACTTTTTTTGTTAGTGTATAATTTACATGAAAGATGCAATAGGAATGTGGGCATAAAAAGATTAAAAAAAAACTAACTTTTTTATCACTATATAAATTGTATCCCACATTGGATGATGGAATGAAAATGCAATAGGAAGGTGGGTGTAAAAAGAAAAAAAAACTAACTTTTTTTCTCAATGTATAATTTGCAGCATACATCGAAAAATAAAATGAAAAATGCAACAGAAATGTGGGCATAAAAAGAATTTTTTTTTATTCTTTTTCAATGTAAAAATTTGCATCCCACATCGGATAAGGAAAATAAATATGCAATAGAAATATGGGTATAAAAAGAAAAAAAACAAACTTTTTTCTCACTGTATAATTTGCATCCCATATCGATATTGAAAAGGGAATACGATCCAAAAGTGCCAGAAACTCTGATTTACGATTTGAGTGAAACTCTGATTCACCTGAGCTCATCCAATTTCTGATTCAACCCCCCCCCCCCCCTCTTGTGGAAGCTTACTGAATAAACAACTTTCTATATTATGCAGCCACTATCAAACATACATGTATAACTGACCAAATAAGTTGGGGTCTCATTAAGCTGCTAACAAACCAGGCCTAACAGAGTTTACCTTTGAGAAACTTCTAATAAGATGTTTTCAGTTGGCATGTTGTTTCACAGGAATAATTTTTGTGATGTAGGAAATCTGCTTACAAAGTTTCAAGTTTCCTGAGCCCGTACCATGTATCGGTGGATTTTTGCAAATTGAGTTGTTGGGTCAGGCTCAGAAACAACAATCTGGTGGCAAATACTATATATGGTTAGGAAATAACTTTCCGTATTTCTATTATAGTTTGTCCCAAAATAAATGTCCACTTTCAAATGGTAAGTGTCTACTTTCCGGTTTTACCCTTTAATTATCAGATGGAGAAATTCATTACTCCCTCGCTCTGCTAGAAATGGTAAAACTATCATTTAGTTAACTAAAAGTATAATTACACATTTCTAAAACAGTCCACCTTTTTTTGTGAACATTTATTTCGGGATAGAAGGAGTTTTCCTATACCTTCATGAACTACTTGTAGGTACCAAAATGAAAAGTACGTTACACAAAACGAATAAAAAACAATGAGTGAAGTTCAATATCGGTCCCTAACGTTTATAATTTTCAACGAATATTGTCCTTGAACTTCAAAAACTTGGATTTGGTCTCTCATGTTTGTACATTTCCAACAAATTTCGTCCCTTTGTCTAATGTCTACTAACTTTTTCCATTAAATCCATTTGAATGAGGGGCATTATAGTCATTTTACATTTTAAAAACTATTGGAGGGAGAAAGTTACATTTTCTTGCAACTCGAGGGCGTATGATTATTTTTCCATGAACGCACAATTACAAACGAGTCGAATTCTGCATTAATTACAAAAATGTTTTTTCCAGAAATTCCTCTCTTTTGATCTATATCTCGTTTCCGTTTCTTGCAGCCTGTCGCACATCCAAGATGTAGGACGTCAACTATCACCCGCGTTTTGTATTTATATTTCCCAACCATCCAACACTATATCCTATAGATACAATGCTAAAGTATTCAGCCACGCTTTGAAAGATACTTCTGGGTCGATAATACGCCACTCAATATTAGTAATATGTTTCCTTTTCTACCCCTCGAGATATCGTTTGGGGAAAAATGAAGCAGTTAATGGATATGATCCAACAACAAAACGATTTCCCGACGTTTGAAGAGGAAGTGGATATGATGGATCTTATATTAATGTAGGCAACTTTTTGTAGATATAGAAATAGTTGTTGTATTTGATGCAGGTGAAACTGAAGCGAAAACCCGTTGTTGTTTAATTTGTTATAAATTATAATACAAGTTTTATGAAATATAAGGTCCTGTATCGGAATCCCTAATTTATGGGACCAATTACCGTTTTATAAATTATAAATTTATAATACAATATTTTTCAAAATTTTCAAGTAAATTTATTGTTTAAAGTGCAATTCAATGCTTAATTTCAAAAACTGTAACTATAAAATTATGTATGACATTTTTTTATAAGCATAATTTGTTTTATAAAACTAGGTCGGGCAGGGACCGGAACCGGTTAGCGGGCCTAGGTCAATCCTAAGATTTTTTGTTAGGACCGGCCCAGGACTGATTTACGGTTATTTGGTGACGAAAGCTAAGAATCATGTTTGGTAAGAAACATGACAATGGACGAGAATCTTATCCGATAATTAAGGATTGTGAAGGTTTATATAATGATCTCTTATCGAGTAAGCATTTGGGTAAACAACCCGTTACTTGGTTGGCTCTTACATGGAAAGAGAAGCTTATACGAACCGCGTGACAACTGAAGTAAACCACTTGTTTCTATTAAAAAAATATTTTTATTTAATAATATAGATTTATAAATTATTCAAAGTTTTAAAAAATTTGTCATTGTAAAATAAATTAATTACCAACATTATATTTTAATGTAATTATGTTTATTAATGTACAGATTTGGTCCCTGTGGTTATATCAAAATTATGAATTGATCCCCCCAAACGAGCTAATTACATATATCATCACCGTGGTTCGATTTTATTGTGGAATGAATCCCTCAGCCTAACTATGTTTATTTTAATTTAAACCCATTAAGTCAAGGATAATTATATCCTTTTACTCTTTTTCTTATATCCCTTTTAAAAAAAATATATATTATATATTATTTTATTATTATAATATATGTTAAATTATTAATCAAATTATATTTTAGCGTAAATTACATTTTGGTCCCCGTGGTTCACACTTTCCACCCACTTTAGTCCCAAAATCAAAATAAATACAAATTTGGTACACTTGGTATGCATTTTCGCACTCTTTTGGTCCCTCCCTCTAACGAAATCAGTAAAGTTCCGTTAACCCAGTTAAATCTGAGGGCATTTTGGTCTTTTGATCTCTTTTTTGTCTTTATAATAATATAATAAATTAAACATGTATATGCACATACATTCATACAAATATGTATACATATACACAGTCAAGACACACTTATATATATACGATACATATATACACATATATATATGATACATATATACACACGCTATTTTATATCTAAACTACACCACCGCTCTTGCACTTTGAGTTTCAAGTAGAATGTAATCTCCTACTTTGAGTTCTAACAATAATAATTACAGAAAACTGCCACAAGTGTAAGTTAAGTTTTCTTGTCTTGTTATTATATTTGGGTATAATCTGTCGATCATATGGATCTGATATCCAACTGGGTTTTGGTTTGAGTTCTACTTTCTGATTGATTTGTTGTTTCTAGGTTGGTTCCCGAAAGTTTTCCACTTTTCATTGAAAATTTAGAAAAACCGTTTGGTTATTAAGCTTTAAAAAAGTTTCCAAGAAAACAAAAAAATTCAATTTCTAAAATCCTATGTAAATTATAAAACTAGTTTTAATAGTTTTCCAAACTTTTGTTTTCTAAAAACCTTTGCAGCGACATTTTGACCTACGCTCAAAGCCCATACATTACTAAAACCCAGACAAACCCTATCGTATCTTCATCGTAACTTCAATCTCTACGATTTCTAATTTTCTGAAAATAGAAAATGAAAACTCCACCATTTCAACCAAACGCATTTTCTAAAATTTTCATAGAAAACTAAGAATGAGAACTCAACTCCATATTTTGATACGTTTTCTAGAAAAATGAAAATAGTTTTTCGGAACCAAACGCACCCAAAGTTTCTAGAACCTGAAGAGGGAGAGGTAGGCATGTAGAGCATCTGTCATTACTATTAATATATAAATATAATATTAAAGTATACTTATAAAAAAAATAGAAGAAGTTTGTAAAAGACAATGTTAACATTTACTTAATGGTGCATTTGTTAGTAAAATTAGAACAAGACATCCAATCCATAACAAAAGTAAAACCATAATGATCATAAATGTAATTATTCATTTGAGAGATTTAACCCAAAATTGGAAAAATGATCAGAAAAGGAAATAAATACTTGTTTTCTAGTTAGTAACTATAACCAAACACTCTTATTAATTCTATAAGGTTAAAAGTGCTTTCTTTTAATACCATTAATTATTGTTTTTTATCTTTTACCACAAATTTATACGGTGCAAAAATCTCTGCTTAGTACCATTAATCATGCTATATTTTATATTTCAAATTATGTTTTGCATCCAAGCGTAGGATGAGACAACGAAAAATGCAATAGGAAGGTGGGAACAAAAAGAAAAAAAATCTTTTTTTCCATGTATAATTTGCATCCCACATCCGACGAGGAAATGAAAGGCAATAAGAAAGTGAGAACAGAAGAAAAAAATTAACCTTTTACCACTACATAATTTACATCCCACGTCGCATAATGGAAATAAATGCAATAAAAAATGGATATAAAAAGAAGGAAGTAACTTTTTTTTCTTACAGTATACTATGCATCCCACATCGGATGAGAGAATGAAAGACGCAATAGGATGGCGGGAATAAAAAGATATAAAAAAGTAACCTTTTTATCACTATATAAATTGCATCCCTACGATGGAATGAAAACGCAATAGGAATGTGGTGTTAAAAGAAAAAATATATATGTTTTTTTCTTTTTATACCCATGTTTCTGTTGCATTTTTTATTTTATTTTTCGATGTGGGATTCAAATTATACATTGAGAAATGAAAGTTTTTTTTGTTAATGTATAATTTGAATCCCACATCAAAAAATAAAATGAAAAATGTAACAGCAACGTGGGTATACAAAAGAAAAAAACATATTTTTTTCAATGTAAAATTTGTATCCCACATCGGATGAGGAAAAGTAAAATGCAATAGTAAGGTGGGTATAAAAAAGAAAAAAACGAAGTATTTTCTCACTGTATAATTTGCATCCCATATGGAATGAGGAAAAGAAAAATGAAATAGGAAGGTAGGTATAAAAAGAAAAAACTAAAATTTTCTCACTGTATAATTTATATACCATACATTATGAAGATGGGTATATAAAAAAAACTAACTTCTTTATCACCATATAATTTGAATCCCACATCGGAGAAGGAATGAAAAATTGCAAGAGGGTACAAAAAGAAAGAAAAACTAACTTTTTTCAATGAAAGATTAGTTTTTTTTTCTTTTTACACCCATCTTCCTACTATATTTTTCATTTCCTCATGGTGTATCATATCGGATGAGGAAATGAAAAAATGCAATAAGATGGTGGGTGTAAAAAAGAAAAAACTAATTTTTTTTTTCAATGTATAATTTGTATCTCACATTGGACGAGAGAATGAAAATGCAATATGAAATGTGGGTATAAATAGAAAAAACAATCAGTTATCTCCCTTTATAGTTTGCATCCCACATCAGATTATGGAATGAAAAATGCAATAGCAAGGTGTGTGTAAAAAGAAAAAAAGCTAAGTTTTTTTTGTTATTGTAAAATTTGCATCCCACATCGAAAATAAAATGAAAAACGAAACAAAAGGTGGGGCATAAAAAGAAAAAAACTTATTTTTTTAATGTATAATTTGTATCCCACATCGAATAAGGTGATGATTAATACAATTGGAAGGTGGGTTTATAATGCAAAAAAAATAATTTCTTTTCTCACTATAAAATTTGCATCCCACATCAGATGATGGAATGAAAAACGCAATAGGAAGGTGGGTGTAAAAAAAAGCTAAGTTTTTTCTTAATATATAATTTATATCCCACATCGAAAAATAAAATTAAAAATGTAACATAAAGGTAGGTAGATATAAAAAGAAAAAAAACTTATTTTTTTAATGTATAATTTGTATCCCACATCCGATGAGAAAATGATTAATTCAATAGGAAGGTGGGTTTAAAAAGGGAAAAAAAACTATAAAAAAATCTCAGTGTACAATTTGTATCCCACGTCGGATGAGGAAAGAAAAATTCAATAGAAAGGTGGGTATAAAATGAAAGAAATTGACTTTTTTATCATTGTTTCCCACGGAATGAAAATGCAATACGAAATGTGGGTATATAGAAAAAAAAAACTAAGTTTTTTCACTGTATAATTTGCATCTCACATCGGAAAATAAAATGAAAAATGTAATAGAAAGGTGAGTAAAAAACGAAAAAAAAAACTTATTTTTTTAATGTATTTGCATCCCACATTGGATAAGAAAATGATTAATGCACTAGAAAGGTGGGTATAAAAGTAAAGAAATTAATTTTTTTTCTCACTGTATAATTTGCATCCCACATCGAAAAATAAAATGAAAAATGTAACAACAAGGTGGGTATAAAAAAATACTTACTTTTTTCAAATTACAATTTGTATCCCACATCGGATGAGGAAATGATTAATGCAACAGGGAGGTGGGTTTGAAATGAAAAAAAAAACTAATTTTTTTCTCACTATACAATTTGCATCCCACATCTGATGAGAAAGAAAATTGCATTAGGAAGGTGGGTACAAAGAAAAGAAATTGTTTTTTTCACTGTATATATAATGTGAATCCTACATCGGATGAGGGAATGAAAAAGCAATTCGAAATGTGGGTATAAAAAGAAATATACTAATTTTCTCGCTATATAATTTGCATCCCACATCAGATGATCGAATGAACAATGCAATAGGAAGGTGGGTGTAAAAAGAAAAAAAATAACTAAGTTTTTTCTCCATGTATAATTTACATACTACATCGGAAAATAAAATGAAATGAAAAATGCAACAAAAAGGTAAGAGTATAAAAAGGAAAAAAAATCAATGTAAAATTTATATCCCGCATCGAATTAGAAAATGATAAATGCAATAGGAAGGTTGGTGTAGAGAGATAAAAACTAATTTTTCATCTCACTTTATTATTTGCATCCCACATTGGAGGAGAAAAAGAAAAATCGAATAGAACGGTGGGTATAAAAAGAAAAAAAAAACTAGCTTTTTTCTCACTGTATAGTTTGCTTCCCACATCGGATGAGTCTAAGCCTGAAGGTGCATAAATAGATTAAAAATGCTACTTTTTTTTATCGATAATTGCATCTCACATCGGATGATGGAATGAAAAATACAATAAAAAATGGATATAAAATTAGAAAGAACTAACTTTTTTCTCCATGTATAATTTGCATCCCTCATCGGAAAATAAAATAAAAAATGCAACAAAGATGAGTATGAGTATGATAAGAAAAAAAAACTTGAAGTTTTCAATGTATAATTTGTATTCCACATCGGATGAATATGCAATAGAAAAGTGGATTTAAAAAGATTTTTTTTTTCTAACTGTATGATTTGCATCCCATATCGGATGAAGAAAAGAAAATCGCAATAGGAACGTGAGTATAAAATGAAAAAAACTTAGTTTTTTCTCATTGTATAGTTTGAATCCCACATCGGATGAAAGAATGAAAAATACAAAAGGAAGGTGGATACAAAAATAAGAATCTAATTTTTCTTCAATGTATAATTTATACCCCACATCATATAAGAAAATTAAAAAATGCATTATGAAGATGCGTACAAAACAAAATAAAAAAAACTAACTTTTTTATCACCGTATAATTTGAATCAAACATTGGATGAGAAGTGAGAAATGTAATAGAAAAGATGGTACAAAAAAAAACTAACTTTTTTGTATCCCACATCGAATAAGGGAATGAAAAATACGATAGAAATGTGGATAGAAACAAAACTAACTTTTTAAAATACATATGTAAGTCTTATATTGCTTCTGTTTTACTGATTGTTTCACTACTAAACAAACTGCCTATTCTGACGGCCAAATCCGTCGGAAATCCGTCGGAAAAACACGGTTTCCGACGGATTTGGACGTCGGAATAACCCTCGCCGGAAAATCACATTTCCGACGGATTTCCGATGGATTTCAGCGGATTTGACCGTCAGAAAACCGTCGGAAACTATATTCCCCATTTTTAACAAATTAATCAGATAATTAATAATAAAAAGGTATTTTTATTAATTAAAAAATCCATCGAAAATCCGTCAGAACTTTCCGACGAATTTCCGACGGAATATAATTTAAATTGTTTTTTAATTCAAAATTCCGTCGGAAATCCGTTGGAAATCTATCGGAAATTTCTGACGGATTTCCGACGGATTAGTATTATTAATTTCTTTTTCATTTATTTTGGGAAGATATTTCCGACGGAATATCTGTCGGAAATCCGTCGGAAATGAGCTGAATATTTTTGAAAAAAAATAAAATTGATTTAAAATCGCTATACAGGAAATAAAAATATTATACATTCATTAAAACCCCATCAACAATTAGAACTATACTCGTATGTTGCTCGAGTAAGATATAACTTTAAACAGATTCTAAACATACTCGAAACCAAACCTCAAACAAAACGACGATTACAGTTAAAGAAAAACTCAAAGGTAAATGTTATTACAAATCTAAAGAAGCCTGACGTTAAATATTCTTGAGCATGTAATGGTATCCCGATTCCCGTGTCTTCGACCGGCACCGCTAGATTAACTTTCTCAGCAGTTGTTGCTCGAAATGGGAACTCATCGACAGCAACCACTAAATGCCTATACGTGCCCCAACTGTTTCGATCATCGACTGCTTCAAGACCACTTAACATTGTTTTTCATATTTATAGCATTTTGAATAAACAAAAACAAATAAAGAAGTTGAAAAAGAATGCAAACCTGAATGATATAAACCTGCTGCTCATTCATAACTAACTGTTGCTCCCTTTTGAGTTCCATCACCTCCAATTATATAAACGTGAATGAATCAGTGACATCAACTCTTGTTTAATCAAACAACTCATAGCTAAAAATATAACTTCACACGCTTGATTGATACCACAATATACACCTTGGTTTGTGTACAAACGTATTTATACAGTAAACACGTCAACAATAAAAAATTTCGGATATCCCATTCATGAAAGTTTCGGATTTGCATCTAGTACAGCTTTAGAATGTTCGGCATGATAAACTTGAACAAATATATATCTGTGATTAATTAAGCCAATTGCTTAAACAAACAATTTGGAACAAATGCATCAGCTCATTAATTAAGCCAGTTGCTTAAACAAACAACACTTACACAAGTGATTAAATGCATCATCTCTCTAGGTTAAAAGTAGAACCATAAATCAATTTGGAAAGTATTGAACTCTCCAATTAAAATTGAAAACTTGAACTAGCTTGAGTTGACATACAGTTGTTTTTACATGTACACATGAACACACAAACCTGAGTTTTTGCAACCTCTTTCTTCTTGATCTTTTTCTTCAGAAGCTTGTTTTTGCAAAGTCTCCAACATCTTTCTTTCCTGTATGAGCATACAACATCTATCTCCAACATCATACTCCGATATTTGGAGTTCATTAAAACATTAATTTCAAGCTATTTCTATCGAAAACAAACAACATAAAAAGAGTACCAACTTGGAATAGTGGAGACAACTTCACCCATCTCAAAGATAAAATATATATAAATTTAGAACTTAATTAAATGAAAACACACCAAAAAAGCATCAATGAAACATGCCATTAATGGCTGTTAATTAATCCAAGACAACATCATTTTCTTGTTCCACGAAAAACATAACATGGTAGAATAAGTCAGTAACTAATTATAGAGGTAAGAAAACATAGATCAAGAAGTTATCTTAAGAATCATTTAGGCATTGTTTGGCAAAAATAAGGTGACTTATAAGTCACCTTATAAGGTACCTGTTGAAACAAGGAAGAAATTCATCCTGTTTTAGTCAAAATCGAAATTTGTTTGGTTCAAAAACCGTAACTCTTAAAGTTGTGTAGGAACAAGAAACTAAGAACAAGAACTTACTTGTCCATAAATGTCGATTTAGGGTTTTTTTATATGCTTCGAATTTTGAATTTTCATGAAACGATTTGTACAATTTTGTTGGTGGAAGGTTAGTTTTCATTTTATTGATGTTTATGCTGTATAAAGTTTGTATTTGTGGTGCTGGTGGTGGCCGCCGGTGGTGGTTCGCGATGGTTATGATGTAATATTTCAAATAATAATAAAACTAAATAAATCCAACATTCAAACAAAATTTTGCATCTTTATTACATTATTCATAATTGTCCCTTAATCTCAAAAGAAACAATCAAAATCTAGCCTCATCAAAATCAGTAAAATTACGAGTAGTTTGTAGTGGAGGTGTGGTGTTTGGTGGTGGTGCAATAGCGGTCGGTGGTGGTGGTGGTGTGGCGGTCGGTACATCGGAGATGTAGAGGTCAAGATAAAGTCAAAAACACATACCTGTGGCTTGTAGATTGAAGAACAGATTGAGAGAAGAAAGAGAGGAGAGGAGCCACCAACCCTTCACATTTTTTAACCTAGCCAAAGGGAGATGAAAAAAAGGCCTTCACATTTTATAACCTAGCTAAAGGATGATGAAAAAAAGGGGGGAACGGGAGGGAGGGCGGGAGGGGGGAAGGGGGAACCCTTGGCAAATTTTTGAGATTTATTTTTTAGTTTTTTATATAATAATAATAATAATAATAATAATAATAATAATAGATTTAAAATATATAGAATAAATTCAAGTAAAAACTTATTTTTTATTTCCAATACGAAAACAAAGGTGAAGTTCATATATTATTTTTAGATATGTAGAAGAAATTCAAATGAAAACTTATATATAGGTTTGATTTCCGTTACAAACTAGTCAATTTTTACAAACTGTACAAAAACATTCAACGAATCATCGAGCTTCAGTGGGTCGTATCTTACTCATTAATTGTTAATGAATATAATCTTAATAAGAAATGAACAAAGCCTAAAAATATCCGTTAGATCCCAGTTGAACCGAATAAGACTCGATAGATTCGTTAAAGCTCAATAAGAACCTATAAAATCCAAGTATCCGTTAAATTTCAATTGAACCAATTAAGGTCTCATAGATTCAATAAAATCCTCATAGATTCAGTAAAGCCCACTAAGAACCGTTAAATCCCAATTTAACTCATTAAGGCCCACTAAAAACCATTAAAGCCCAATTAAACCTATTAAAGCCTAATCAATCAATTAAAGTCCACTTGAACTCGTTAAGACCTTATAGATTCATTAAAACCTATTAAGAACCGTTAAAGCCCAATTGTATCCGTTAACTCTCAATTAAATCAATTAAGGTCCAATAGATTCATTAAAGCCCAATACAAGTCAATAAGACCAACTACAAACCACTATAGCCTAATTAAGGCCCAATAGTATACGTCAAAGCACAATTAAACTCATTAAAACCCAATAGTATACGTCAAAGAACAATTGAATTCATTAAGGCCCGATAGTATACGTTAAAGCCCAATTGAACCCATTAAGGCCCAATAATATACGTTAAAGCCCGGTTGAACCAGTTAAGGACCAATAGATTCATTAAAATCCACTAAAAATCGTTAAAAGCCCAATAATATCATTTAAACTTTAATTGAACACATTAAGGCCCAATGGATTCATTAAAGTCTATTAAGAACTGTTAAAAGCCAACTGAACCGTTAAGGCCAAATACAAGTCAATAAGACCAACTACAAACCACTATAGCCCAACTAACGCCCAATAGTATACGTCAAAGCATAATTGAACTCATTAAGGCTCAATAGTTACGTTAAAGCCCAATTGAACCCATTAAGCCCTACTAGTATACGTTAAGATCCGGTTGAACCAGTTAAGTACCAATAGATTCATTAAAATCCACTAAAAATCGTTAAAAGCCTAATAATATCATTTAAACTTTAATTGAACTCATTAAGGCCCAATGGATTCATTAAAATCTATTAAGAACCGTTAAAACCCAACTGAACCGTTAAAGCCAAATACAAGTCAATAAGACCAACTACAAACCACTATAGCCCTATTAATGCCCAATAATATACGTCAAAGCACAATTGAACTCATTAAGACTCAATAGTTACGTTAAAACCCAATTGAACCCATTAAGGCCTACTAGTATACTTAAGATCCGGTTTAACCAGTTAAGGACCAATAGATTCATTAGAATCCACTAAAACCGTTAAAAGCCTAATAATATCATTTAAACTTTAATTGAACTCCTTAAGACCTAATGGATTCATTAAACTCCATTAAGAATAGTTAAAACTCAATTAACTCGTTAAGACCTAATTGATTCATTAAAAATCATTAAGAATTGTTAACGCCCAATTAACTCTTTAAGGCCTAATTTCGTTCATTAAAAATCATTAAGAACTGTTAACGTCTAATAGTATACGTTAAATCATAATTGAACCAATTAACACACAATAGTATACGTTAACACATTTTTATTAAAGTTAAAATTTTGAATAAATGTCAAAATATTTATTAATTAAACAATTTTGATGGAGAAAAATGAAAATAAAAATAAATTCCGTCGGAAATTTCCGACGGAATTTAATTATATCGATTTTCTATTTATTTTAAAATATAAATCATTTCCGTCGGAAATTCGTCGGAAATTTCCGACGGATTTCCGACGGATTCTAATTATATTGATTTTCTATTTATTTTAAAATATAAATAATTTCCATCAGAAATCCGTCGGAAAATTACGGATTTTAATTATATTTTAAAAAATTCTTGAAAATGTTTAATAAGTTAATAATTAGTTTAATTAATTACAAATTAGATGAGTTAATTGGTTTAATCAGTATCGTTTCGACAGATTTCCGACGGATTTCCGCCGAAATAATAATTCGTCGGAAATACGTCGGAAACTTATTACAATTTTATTTATTATTTTTATTAACTTAGGGTTCCAACGGACTTCCGACGAATATCCGACATGCTTTCGACAGATTTCCGACAAACTTTTGCGATTGTTGACTTTTGTTGACTTTTATAGAATCCGTCGGAAATGCGTCGGAAATTTTCCGACGGCCAAATCCGTCGGAAACTGTCTGTCGGAATTGGTCATTTGTTTAGTAGTGTTTATGGATTAGACTAAACCATTAAGGAAACATAATATGATGTGCAATATTGCTTTCTTATGGTCTAGCATGCACATTGCGTAAGTTTTATGACCTAAGTTCTTGGTTACAAGATAGATTTTACAAAAGACAGTCATATGAAAATAGTTTAAAAATATGAGTGTTTGAGTGCTTAAATAAACTGGATCAACAAGATACATAGCTGCTTCATTGTATGCAAGTGTTCGCTAAGTAAATGGTCATATATGGAAGCTCCATAATTTGTACCCTCATGTGAACTTCATGTCAACCTTATGAGTTATATCTAACCCTACTTTTAAAGTAGCATTTGACTAGGTTTAACATTAGTGTTTGAACATACGTTTAAAGTAGTAATTGACTAAGGACGTTTAAAAATCACATTTTAAGGTTATTATTAAGCTCGTATTATAACACAAAGCGTAGGAATGATGCATAATAAATACAGTTTATTTATTAATCATAAGTCAATGTTTTCAAATGCATCAATCAAACTACTGCTTTAGGGGCATATCACTAACACAAGTGATATCTCATGTGCACCGATTGAAGAATTGTATACCAAAAACAACGCCCGCTATGTGAATTGAACAACATGTGTTTTTCATATTTCATTATTACAAATGAGCATTTATGTATAACATTATGTAGCTTTGTTGGTGATGCAGTATCATGAATGTGATTGTGGAAGTGTATCAATTATTGCCACCTAAATGAATCATGACGACTTATGATTCATTTGAAATTATTGTAAAAACATATCACATTACACGTTTTGCATGATAAATAACATTTCGTCGGTTTTTTCCATATTGCAAAGACATAATTTTATTAATGTTTTAAACTATAATAAGTTATATTATTGGTCTATGTAGTTCACATAAAATAACACTAGTATACAACCCTTCTTCTCTGACGTTACTCTCAACGAACACTGATTTCTTCTCCTGCAACACAAAACCATTTTATCCGGCTGTACAAAACCCCTTCATCAATTATTTCCGTTTCGTATCAAAGACTTTTTTTTTATAATGTATAGAACCATTTAGGAATTAATGGGCAAGTAGAAGGATCTTCAAGATATTTCAAGATTTAAATTAAGAGGCATAGAGCCCATTTAAGGATTTTGGGTCTGTTTACTAAGGTACCGTTTGTTTTGTAAGATGTGCTGAAGTCCGAAATCTGAAAAAAATAAAAGAATACCAAACAATTTGAATATGAGAATGTCTGACTGATAATTAAGAGTTGAAAAAGAAAAAACAAACAAGGCCCAAATGTTTACCCGGTGAAAACTGTTATTTATGAATCAGAATTCACACTACACATCTAAACTTCGAATCTCCACAAATTTGTCAAACAATATAACAATAACACTTATCCAAACCGCAAAATACGTTTTCTTTATCCGACGCAAACGAATGTACGCCGATTTAACGCACATCAAACCGGCGTCCAAATTAAATTTGGACAAATACAGACACATATATCATCACAACCGAAACAAGTTTCACGGAATTTAAATAAAGAAATTTAGAAAACCATAAAAATTTAGAATAAAAATTTAGACAAAAATAAATACTTTCAAAAAGGTTAACCGTTGGTTCGATTGTTTGAAATGAAGTATGAAAACATGCAAAAGCTTTATATCCCACATCGGTGCTCCACCAAATTGTTCACCATGCGACACTCACTTTTTCACACTGACGAACCACTGAATTGCGTTTTTTTGTTCTTGAAGCAACAAATTTGGTACAAATTTTATTCATATCCTTAATCTCCGATTTACTTCTGTATGACTGTATCTACATCGATCTTTTCTTTGTGTTTTTTCAATTTTGATTGTTCTGATATATCTTTGTGCAATTATCTAGCAATATTGTCGTTCATCATTTTATGTGAAAATTTGGTGGCTTCCCCAAATTGTTGTGAAATTGACACTATAAGTTAGATTTTATCGTGTTTGTTTTGATGTTTGATGTAATCAGGAACAGTTTATTAAGAAGTTCGTTCAAAATTTGTGGAGTTTTTTTTTGTAATCCGTAGAAAATATGTGGAATTGCAGTTGCACTATTGCGATTTGAGTATAAGTAACTTGAATTGGGGATTATTTCTTTCAGTTTCAACATTTTCTTTAGATGTGAATATTGACTGTGAACTATTAGGGTTTCATCTCCGGTTCAACGGGTTTTTTTGTGAAATCCGGCCGGGTTACAACGGCCTGCGTAGTTCACCCGGTCACTTCCACGGGTCCCGGTTAAACCGGGTTTTAAAACACTGATTATAGCTCATAAATATAACTATTTTATAGTATATGTAAACACCCAAATTTGGGGATTTATGTTGTTGGTCTGTTTATCTAGGGAAAGTTTATGAGATCTAAATAAGGTCATGTGTCGGATCACGGATGTGGTGTCTAAGCCTAATTTTTATGATTTAAGCTCTCATATGAGAATGGAAGTTTTGATGTTATGTTATCTTGGTATGAATACTTTCCTAAATGACTAAAATTCCATTGTTATAGTGATACAATTTATTCATGAAGTATTTGAAAGATTATCTTGAAGTCGAGAAAAGTTGATTTATGAACACTAGCTGCGAATACTCATTCAAAAGACTAATCCAAGTTGCCTGCTGCTATATGAATTGGTGAGGACGTATAACGCCTAGGCGGCCAAGCGATCTTAACCAACCGAAGTGGTTGAGATGATTAAGTGGCCTTGAAATGTAGATTTTGAGCGCACCGACACACACAATAGTAATAATAATAATTGGAGGAAACGGTATATTGAAGATGCTATTTATGTGATTCGACAAATTTTGTCTATATACATGATTGTTGCAAGGATTCTTATAATATCTATTGTGAATTAGTTTATTCTATAACCAGAAGTAACTAAACAAGCTGTCATCCTAACTATGCTTCAATGTAGAGTCGAAATTGAGCTCCATTGGCAACATGTTCACTTGTCATAAAATTTAGTGTATTAATTATTCAATCAAAGTTTAATATGTGTTTCCTGTTACTCTTATCTGGTTACTCTTATCTGGTTACTATACTGGTTCGTCAATAAGTTATAGATTATATAATAACTTTCCTATATTTGCTGATGCATTATTTTAATTTTTGTGTTAATTATGTCAAATCATTCTCTCTAATTTTGTTTGTGTGTGTGAATTGTTGAAACTTATTTTTTCATGCTAATTTGATGGAGAAAGTATCTTTGCTGGTCCAATTTTGTTGTTGTTAATGAACTTTATCTTATGGATGATTAATGTACCTTAAACATTTACAATTGTGCATATATATGAAATGATTGAACATGGAAGATTAAATCCTTTGGCACTAGTTTTTTGCTTAATGATGCCTGCTGATATGTCTCCATGCCATTTTATTATTGATGTTCTCTCATCTTTGGATGTCATACATTTAAATAACAATCTTGATCTGTATTTTGCTCGATTGCAATCTTGTTGAAGGCGGAGGTATATTCTTTTTTCTGTATCGTACTTGCTGGTTTACGTTTGGATATCCACAGCTTCTTTTCTTGTTTATTAGTATTCAAACCTGCATTTATGATCTGATGTGATTGTACTAGATAAAAGTTTTATTAAAGATTTGATCCATTAATATTTATGTTTAAATTGAGCAAAATAAATTATATGGATGAGAGTTGAGACCCTCATGAGATTCTCCATTGGTAATTTTAATGGGCTTTAAAATTATATTGTATACTTTCGTCAATGTTTTTGTAGCCAACCCTTCTAAAGGATGTGATCAGTTTAAATAAATTGTTGTAGTGTTTTCTTTGCGAGTCTTTATTAAGATTATTTTCATGGGGGTCATATTAATATATATATATATATATATATATATCTTTCTGGTTGTGACTCTTTATTTGGTTTGTCATAGGAAATGGAGGCTCATTTTGACTTCTTTATGCTTGATTTTGATCTGGTATTGACCATACTCATGTGTCTGAATGATCCAGCTGATCTCGTCCGTGCATCAGCTGTGTCTAAATCCTGGCAAATGTTCGGTGAGTATCACATGTCTAATAAACTAATTCTACGCTTTACACCATATTTTTATTCCAATTACTGTTACCATAAAAAGAAAATTTTAATGACCCTTCACTTCTTGTCCATGATGTAAAACTTACCATTCATGTTCTGATTATTTAAAACATATTATTGCACCTTTTCAAGGTTTGTTCTCACCCCCATTATTTTTTTTCATGTTTTTTTGTTATTTTTTCACTATCTAACTCATTGGTGGTTTGTAACACCCTTAAAATGGGAGTTAATTTAAACCGAAAGATGCGGAAAATCTTTAGATAAATAAACATCACCCATAAAGATGGGGAGAAAGATAGAGAGAGTTTACAACTTTAAAAGGAATACTAGATGACAACCTATTAATCTATACAATTTCAAAATACAGATTTAGTTCGGGTGTCACTAAAATCCTCAAAATAATCTTCTATGTAACTTCATCTATACACACAAGGGTGCACTTCAAAAAGGATGCCACTATCGGCATCTAGCTTCACTTATCCCATCAAGCCCCATCTGCTTGATCACCTGTTATACATGTCATTTTAAGAAAAAGTGTTAGGCTTAAAGTCTAGTGAGAACAATCAGTTCAAATATAGAAAACTCATTTAAACTTCGTAAACGGTAAATAAACATTAAACCAAAAGCTTTTCTAAAACATCTCTTTTTCTTTACTTCCGCGATTTACACTTAAAAGATACGTTTCACTTCTTTTGAGGGAAACTTTTGCGTGAATGACCTGCCATCACATCGATTACTCTTCCGCACAAGTTCAACTCCAAACCGGGATCCTCAAATACTTCTGACTATACGTGTCTATGGATTCATTTACACTAGTCTAACTTCCCAATACAATTGTTTCCAATGTATTAACTTTTCTTCACAAACCTTTGTGAACTATAACATCATGCTTCCAAAATCTTCCTTCCAAAAATTAGGTCAAATAATCATTTAGGTTTATACATCGTGTTTCTTGCATTTAAAACTCATAAGAGTATTCCAAAACCGTTCTTGACTTCCATTTCATCATTTCAAAGAAAACCTTAAATGATACATTTTGACCTAGTTTTTCCAAAATCTTGCAAGTATAGAAATACTCTTTTTAAACATCATGTTAAGGTAAAATACATCATTTTGACATGTATAAAGTTTAAGAAAGGTAAGAATGAACTCACAAGCTAGAGTTTGACAAAACCCTAGAAACAAGCCCTAAGATGATCAAGATGAAGAAAGCTTGAAGAACACCACGTGAACCTTTGATTCTTTGACTTGAATCCTTCTCTTTAATGGAACAATAAATGGGGTGAGATGAAGTAGGTGGAGGAACAAAACCCTAGAAAATCGTCTTTAATGTTTTTCTCCTGAGCCGAGTTTTAACTGATTTGAAAATGGGGTGCTGAGCTGAAAATCGAGGCTTAAAACTCTTCCTGGACCACACGGGCTATACTGCCCGCGATGCTGCCATGGCAGTATAGCCTGGTACCATCGCACAAGGTGTACCGTAACATACATAATTGGGACCCAAAATTGGACACAAGCGATACTGCCTGCGATGTTGCCATGGCAGTGTCGCCTGGCAACCTAGCCTGCTATGTATCGAAACATTAAATCGAACACATCTGATTCCAAGTCTTAGGCGATGCTGCCATGCGATGTTGCCATGGTAGTATCGCCGACAACATAGCCGAGGGTTCCGAGTTCGGGTTTTGCTTCGTTTTCCTCCGTTCCAAAGTTACCCAATGCTATACCGACGAAACACTTCATCTACTACCCAAAATGAAATATTAGAGGTGCTTGGAACATAACATCTAATTTACAAAAATTCTGGGTGTTACATGGTTGGTATCCATGTGCACAGCCATGTTCCAAGACGGGTTTCCAATCTACTCATCGAAATTCGTGTGATTCAGAATGGGTCATCCCAAGTCTGACTCTGATATAGATCGTGATTTCTTTGGTCCGCAAGAAGATGCCGATGATAAATTTATTTGGACGTACACTTCTGAAACTTTCCCAATGGCTCAGGTGAGATATATACACACACGTTATGAACGAGTTGCCTGGTTGGTTTTCCATTAAGTTCTCTATCGATAAAGTTATATGTGTGGAATATTTGTGTGTATAGATTGGGAAGGTTTTTGTTTGGGAGGGTTTTTTCATACATGGAAGGATCATATTCTTTAAGTAGGTGGGGAAGGTTTGGAGGAAAAAAAACTTAACTTTCTACATAAAGCTCCCCCTTGAAGCTTACTGAATAAGCAACTTTCTATATTATTAAAGCCACTACCAAATAGACATGTATAGCTGACCAAATAAGTTGTGAGTCTCATTAAACTCATTAAGTTGCTAACAAACTAGGCGTAAGATAGTTTACGTTTCAAAAAAATCTAATCAGATGCTTTCAGTTTGCATGTTATTTCAGCGGAATAATTTTTGCGATGTAGGAAAGTTGCTTACAAAGCTTCAATTTTCCCGAGCCTGTACTATGTATCGGTGGATTTTTGCAAATTGAGTTGTTGGGTCGGGCCCAGAAACAAGAATCTAATGACAAATACTATATATGGTTAGTAAATAACTTTCTACATTTCTATTATAGTTTGTCCCAAAATAAATGTCCACTTTCAAAAGGTAAGAGTCTAATTTCCAATTTTACCTTTAATTATTAGATGGATAAATTTCATTACTCATTCCTTCTGCTATTAAGGGTAAAATTGTCATTTAGTTAATTAAAAGTATAATTACACATTTCTAAAACAATGCTCCTTTTCTTATTGTGGACATTTATTTTGGGATAGAGCGGGTTCTCCAATACTTTCATGAACTACTTGTAGGTACCAAAATGAATGTTTTAAAAGTACGTTACACAATTGAAAGTACGTTACACAAAACGAATAAAAAACAGAGACTAAAGTTCAATATTGGTCCCTAACGTTTGTAATTTTCAACGGATATCGTCCTTAAACTTCAAAAACTTGGATTTGGTCTCTCACGTTTGTCAATTTCCAACATATTTCATCTCTCTTTCTAACAGCTAGTAACTTTTTCCGTTAAATCCATTTTAAATGAGGGGCATTATAGTCATTTTACATTTTAAAAAACTATTGGTGAGAAAACGTTATATCTTCATGCAACTTGAGGGCGTATGATTATTTTTCCATGAATGCACAATATACAAATGAGTCGAATTCTGCATTACTCACAAAAATGTTTTTCCATAAATACCCCTCTTTTGATCGATCTATCTTGTCCGTCTCTTGTAGCCCGTCTCACATCCAAGCTATAGGACGCCAATTATCACCTGCTTTTTGTATTGATATTTCCCAGCCATCCAACACTATATCCCTCATATACAATGCTAAAGCATTTAGCCACGGTTTGAATGATATTTTTGGGGTCGATAATACGCCACTCGATATTAATAATATGTTTCCTTCCTTTTCTACCCCCTCGAGATATCGTTCGGCGAAACATGCACCAGTTAATGAATATGATCCACATGCAACAAAACGATTTCCCGGATTTTGGTCTCGACTTGATAGAGGAAGTGGGTATGATGGATCTTATATTAATGTAGGTATAGAAATAGTTGTATTTGATGTGGGTGAAACTGAAGCGCAAATTGTTGTTGTTTAAGTTGTTATAAATTATAATATAAGTTTTATGGAATATTAAGGCCCGTATCGGTACCTCTTATTTATGGGACCAATTACTCTTTTATAAACTCTTTTATAAATTATAAATTTATAATACAATGTTTTTCAAGATTTTCAGAGTAAATTTATTGTTTAAAATGTAATTCAATGCTTAATTTAAAAAATCGTAACTATAAAATCACAAGAGATTTTTGTATCAAAATAATTTGTTTTATAGAAGTAGACCGGGCTTGGGACTGGGATTTATACCAGTTACCGAGCCTAGGATCAATTTTAAGATTTTTGGTCAGGACCGGCCCAGGACTTGTGTTTGGTCATCTAGTGACAAAAATTAAGAATCTTGTTTGGTAAGAAGCATGACAATAAGCGAGAATGATAAGTAAGGATTGTGAATGATTGTATAATAAATTCTTACCGGGTAAGGATTGGATAAACAACCCGTTACCTAATTGGCGCTTACTTAAAAAGAGACGCTTACCAACCGCATGGCACACATGCGTGAAATAAAACACTTGTTTCTATAAAAAAATCCTTTTATTTACTAATATATGTTTATAGAGTGTTTAAAGTTTTAAACTATTTGTCATCATAAATTGAATTAATTACCAACATTATATTTTAATGTAATTAATTTTAGAGTAAATTATAGATGTGGTCCATATGGTTATATCAAAAATTTGGATTGAGTCCATAATATTATATCCCTTTTTAAAAACAACAATAAACAACAAAAAACAAATTATATATATTTTAATAAAGATAGTCACTGTTTTTTAATAAACACATTATATATATATATATATATATATATATTAAAAGACATATATATTTTTTAATAAACTCTTTTTCTTATATCCCTTTTTAAAAAAAATTAATATAATATATTATTTATTATTATAGTATATGTATTAAGTAATTAATCAAATTATATTTTAATATAGATCATCCCTGTGAATGGAATGACCCTTCCCCCCTACCTCCATCCTCCCTCCTAATGCCACCTCTAGAAACCAAGAACAGAATCATTATAGAATTTCTCTCCACTCCACCTCCAAAAAGGCAAAAATCAACCCAAGAACCATTAAAAATATTCTCCAATCCACCACCAAGGCTCCAAAAGTTCATCACCTAACTTTTGGTTCATTCATTCATTTTTGTTTTTTTAAATCCTATGTAATTAGAAAACTAGTTTTATTAGTTTTCTAAAAAATTTTGCAGCGATATTTTGGCCCACGTTCAAAACCCATACATTTCTAAAACCTAGACAAACGCTATCGTATCTTCCTTGTCATTTCAATGTCTTTGTAATTTCTAGTTTTCTGAAAACGGAAAATGAGAACTCCACCATTTCAACCAAACACGTTTTCTAAATTTTCATAGAAAACTAATAATGAAAACTCAACTCCATTTTCTGAAAACGTTTTCTAAGAAAATGAAAACACATTTCCGGAACCAAACACACCCTAAATTTATGTCCGGCTGAAAACCTGGTAGCCGATAGCGAGAAGCAATGGGGGTAGGTATAGTAGGCATGAAGAGGGACTGTCATTATTATTAATATTAAAGCATAGTTAAAAAAAAGAAGGAAATTGTAAAAGACAATGTTCACCTTGACTTATAATTGCATTTGTTAGTAAATTAGAACAAGGGACCCAATCCACAACAAAAGTAAAACCATAATGATCATAAATGTAATTCTTCATTTGAGGGACTTAATACGAAATTGAAAAAATGATCAGAAGAGGAAATACATACTTGTTTTCTAGTTAGTATCTAGAACCAAACACTCTTATTAATTATTCAAGATTAAAAATGCTTTCTTTTAATACCATTAATCACTGTTTAGTATCTTTATCCACAATTTTATGCCGTGCAAAAATCACTCCTTGGTACCATTTATCATGCTATATTTTATTTTTCAAATTATGTTTTGCATCCAATGTAGGATGAGATGATCAAAAATGCAATAGGAAGGTTGGGTATAAAAAGAAAAAACAAAGTTTTTTCTCACTGATATACTTTGCATTCCACATCAGATCAGGAAAAGAAAAATGCAATAGGAATATGGGTATAAAAAGAAAAAAACTAAGTTTTTTGTTGTATAAATTGCATCCCACATCAGATGAGGGAAAAAATGCAATACCAAGGAGGGTATAAAAAGAAAAAATTAAGTTTTTTTCTGATTGTATACTTTGCATCCCACATCTGATGCGGAAAAGAAAAATGCAATAGAAAGATGGTATAAAAAGAAAAAGAAAAAGAAAAATCTAAGTTTTTTCTGTATACTTTAAATCCCACATTGGATGAGGAAAAAAATGCAATAGGAAAATGGGTATAAAAATAAAAAACCAATGTTTTCTCAATGTATAATTTATATCCCACATTGGATAAGAAAAGTAAAAAATGCATTATTAAGATGGGTATAAAAAAAAACTAACCTTTTTATCATTGTATAGTTAGAATCCTACATCGAATGAAAAATGAAAAATGTAATAGAAAAGACGGTAAAAAAAAAGAAAAACAAGCTTTTTTCAATGAAAAATTAGTTTTTTTTTCTTTTTAGGCCCATTATCCTATTACAATTTTTTATTTCCTCATTCGATATATCGTACATCAAATAAGAAAATGAAAAATGCAATAGAAATGTAAGTGTAAAAAGGAAAAAAAAAACTAAGTTTTTTTAATGTATAAATCGCATCTCATGGGATGAAGAAAAAAAATGCAATATAAATGTGAGTGTAAAAAGAAAAAACAAAGTTTTTTTCTCAGTGCACATCGGAATGCGAGAATGAAAAAGTGAAATAGGAAAGTGGGTATATAAAAGAAAAAAACAAACTTTTTTCTCCGTTTATAATTTACATCTCACATAGGAAAATAACAAGAAAAAGTGGTTATAACAAGAAAAAAAAGTTTTTTTTTTCAATGTATAATTTGCATACCATATCAGAGGAGGTAATAACAAATGCAATAGAAAAGTGGGTATACAAAGAAAATTTTTAACTTTTTTCTTACTGTATAATTTGAATCCCACATCGGATGAGAGAATGAAAAATACAATAGAAAATGTGGGTATATAAAGAGAAAACAACTAACTTTTTTCTCACTGTATAATGTACATCCCACATAAGATGATGGAAAGAAAATTGCAATAGGAAAGGTGAGTATAAAAAGAAAAAAGTTATTTTTTTCAACGTATAATTTGTTTTCCACATTGGATGAAAAAAATGATAAATGCAATCGGAAGGTGAGTGTAGAAACGAAAATAACTAACTTCTTTTTTATCACTTGATAATTTGCATCTCATATCGGATGAGAAAAATGAAATAGGAAGGTGGGTAAAAATAAAAGAAATGAACTTTATTTCACCATATAATTTGCATCCCCCATCGGATGAGGGAATGAAAAACAGTAGGAAGGTGGGTATAAAAAGATTAAAAAAACCTAACTTTTTATCATTATATTATTGCATCCCACATCGGATGAGAGAATGAAAAATGCAGTTGCTATGGGCATAAATAGGTGAAAAAAAATAACTTTTTTTATCAGTATATAAATTGCATCCCACATTGATTGGTGGAGTGAATATATGTAACAGAATGGTGGGTATAAAAAGAAAAAAGACATATTTTTTTTTCAATGTATAATTTGTATACCACATCGGATGAGGAAATGAAAAATGAAATAGAATGTGGATACAAACAAAACTAATATTTTTCTCAATGTATAATTTGCATCCCACATTGGATGAGGAAAAGAAAAATACAATAGAAAGGTGGTTATAAAAACAGAAAAATTGACCTTTTCTCACTGTATAATTTGAATCCACCATTGAATGATGGAATGAAAAATGCAATAAGAAATGTGGGTATAAAGATAAAAAAAAACTAACTTTTCACTTAATGTATAATTTGCATCACACATTAAATCATGGAAAGAAAAATGCAATAAGAACGGTGTGTATAAAAAGAAAAAAGAAGTTATTTTCTTCAATGTATAATTTGTTTCCCACATCAGATGAGGAAATGATACATGCAATAGGACGGTGAGTGTAAAAAAGAAAAAAACAAAATCTTTTTTTCATGGTATAATTTGCATCCCATATCGGATGAGAAAAAAATAGGAAGGTGGGTATAAATAAAAGAAATTAACTTTTTTTCATCAATAATTTGTATCCCACATCGGACGAGAAAATGAAAAACAGTAGGAAGATGGGCATAAATACCAAAAAAACTAACTTTTTATCATTATATAATTTGCATCCCACATCGGATGATAGAATGAAAATGCAGTTCGAAGGTGTGCATAAATAGATAAAAAACTAACCTTTTTTTATCAGTGTATAAATTGCATTTCACATTCGATGATAAAATGAAAAGATGTAACAGAAAGGTAGGGCAATACGATCAGAAAGTGCCAGAAACTCTGATTTACGATTTGAGTGATTCTCTTTCCTTTATTACAGAGATTCTTATTGCACCTTTTCAGGTTTGTTCTCCGTTCTCACCCCTTTGTTTGTTTGTTTTTTTTCCCCATAATTGCTTCTATTTAGCTTTCATGTTTTTTTGTTCTTTTTTCACTATCTAACTCCTTGGTGGTTGGTATCCATGTGCACAGCTATGTTCCAAGACGGGTTTCCAATCTACTCGACAAAATTTGTGCGATTCCGAATGGGTCATCCCAAGTCTGATTCTGATATAGAGCGTGATTTATTGGGTTCACAAGAAGATGCAGATGATAAATTTATCTGGACGTACACTTTCGAAACTTTCCTAATGGCTCAGGTTATATATATATATATATATATATATAGGGTTGGGTTCACGTGAGACCAGTCTGTTTCCGTGAGACCACCTTTTTACTCTTGAAACTTCACAACAAAAACACTGTGAAGGTAAAAAAAATCTGATGGGTTCATGTGAGACCAGCCTGTTTCTATGGGACCCGTCGGAGACCCATGAGACCACCTCTTTACTCTTGAAACTTCACAGCAAAAACAATTTGAACCTTCACAGCAAAAACACTGTGAATGTTACCTTCACAGCAAAAACACTATGTAGGTTACCTTTATAGCAAAAATACTGTAAAGATTCATATTTTTTACCTTGATAGTGTTTTTGCTGTGAAGTTTCAAGTGTAAAGAGGTGGTCTCACGGGTGTCACGGAAACATGCTGGTCTCACGTGATCCCAAGTCTATATATCTATATACATATAGATAGATTGAGAGAGAGAGAGAGAGAGAGAGAGAGGGAGGGGGGGGGGATAGAGGGAGGATCAAACGATAATGATGTCGATTTAAAAGAATACGAGAATAATTTTGGATCAATAATTTCGTTAAATAATTAGTTTTAAAATTAAGGAAATGAGGGTATAAAAGTAATTTAGTTATATATAAATTATTTAAGGTATTTATTTAAAATTCTTCTTTTTACCATATTTTTTATGTTAATATGATTTAATTTTTTATTTAATATATTTAAAATAAGTGTATTTATTTTTCATTTAAAGAATTCATTTTCTATTTAAATCAATATTTTATAAATTACAATTTTCGTTAAAATCACATGTGATTCACAATTAATTAATTTTTTTAAATAACAAAATGTTTCCTATTCAGATGTGATTTTTTAATCATATGTGATTTCCTAATCACATGTGTTTTCCTAATCATATATGATCTAAAACTTAAAAAACAATGATTTAAATTAAACTTTGAAAACTAAAAAGAACGAGAAAAAAAAACGGTAATCACATACGATGTCTAGCAAAACTGCAAAACACATTTAAAATATATAAGATCACATGTAATCCAAAATATAATTTATATTTTACACATATCACATGTAATATCATATAAGATACATTGACGGAAATTAACATTTCTTTTTTAGGAAAAAAGATCAATTAATTATAGATATCACATGTGATTTTTGACGAAAATTTATTTAAATATTCTAAAGAATAATAAAATAACGATGCTTAAATCACAAAAACTATAAAAAAAAACTAAACAAATAACTTAATTAGTTTATTAAATATCATTTATATAAATAAATGAATTTTCATATATAATTTTATACAAATATGTCCTTTTAGACGTGTTTAGTAAATTTTATATTATTTAATGAAATGATTGACCGAAAATTATTTTTATATTATTTTAAATAGACATTATTCTCGTTTGATCCTTCTTATATAAGTTGTTATATGTTATAAACGGGTTGCCTGCTTGATTTTCCATTATGTTCTATATGGATAAAGATGACTCTGTAGATTATTTGTGTGTATAAATTGGAAGGTTTTTGTTTGGAAGGATTTTTTTCATAAATGTAAGGATCGTATTCTTTAATTAGGAGGGGAAGCTTTGGAAGATAAAAACCTTGGCTTTCTCCATAGAGCTCCCCCCTTGAAGCTTACAAATTATGCAACTTTTTATATTATTAAGCCACTACCATACAGTCATATATAGCTGACCAAATAAGTTGCGAGTCTCATTAAACACATTAAGTTGCTAATAAACCGGGACTAAGATAGTTTACCTTTTAGAAAATTCTAATGAGATGCTTTTCAGTTTGCATGTTATTTCACTGGAATAATTTTTGTGATGTAGGAAAGCTGCTTACAAAGTTTCAAGTTTCCCGAGCCTGTACTATGTATCGGTGGATTTTTGCAAATTGAGTTGTTGGGTCGGGCCCAGAAACAATCTGATGCCAAATACTATATATGGTGAGTAAATTACTTTCCACATTTCTATTATAGTTTGTCCTAAAATCAATGTCCACTTTTAGAAGATAATTGTCCACATTTCAATTTTACCTTTTAATTATTAGATGGAGAAATTCATTACTCCTTTCTTCTGCTATTAAGGGTAAAATTGTCATTTAGTTAATTAAAAAGTATAATTACACATTTATAAAGCAGTCTACTTTTTTTTATTGTGAACATTTATTTTGAGACAGAACGAGTTTTCCAATACATTCATGAACTACTTATAGGTACCAGAATGAATGTTTTAAAAGTACGTTACATAAAACGAATAAAAAACAAAGAGTAAAGTTCAATGTTGGTCCCTAACGTTTGTAATTTTCAACGGATGTCGTCCTTAAACTTCAAAAACTTGCATTTGGTCTCTCGCATTTGCATTTGGACTCTAAACTTTGTAATTTCCATCCTCTATCTAACGGCTAGTAACTTTTTCCATTAAATCCATTTAAATGAGGGATATTATAGTCATTTTACAATTTAAAAACTATTGGAGGGCAAACGTTACATCTTCATGCAACTCGAGGGCGTATGACTATTTTTTCCATGAATGCACAATATACAAACGAGACGAATTTTGCATTACTCACAAAAATGTTTTTCCAGAAATACCCCTCTTTTGATCGATCTCTCGTGTCCGTTTCTTGCAGCCCGTCTCACATTCAAGCTATAGGATGTTAACTATCACCTGCTTTACGTATTGATATTTCCCAACCGTCCAACATTATAGCCCTCAGATACAATGCTGAAGCATTCAGCCACGCTTTGAAAGATACTTCTGGGGTCGATAATATGCCACTCGATATTAATAGTCTGTTTCCCTTTTTAACCCCTCGAAATATCGTTTCGGGAAACATGCAACAGTTAATGGATATGATCCACATGCAGCAAAACGATTTCTCGAATTTTGATCTCGACTTGATAGAGGAAGTGGATATGATGGACCTTATATTAATGTAGGTAAGTTTTTGTAGAAATAGAAATAGTTGTTGTATTTGATGCGGGTGAAACTGAAGCGAAAACTCGATGTTGTGTAAGTTGTTATAAATTATAATATAATTTTTATGGAATATCAAGGCCTGTATTGGGACCTCTTATTTATGATACCAATTATTGTTTTATAAATTATAAATTTATGATGCAATGTTTTTCAAGATTTTCGAGTAAATTTAACATTAGTTCAATTCATAATTTAAAAAATCGTAACTATGAAATCACAAGACACTTTTGTATTAGAATATGTTTTATAAAAGTAGACCAGGCGTAGGATCAATCTTAAGATTTTTGGTCGGGACCGGCCCAGGACTGGTTTTTGGCCATCTACTGACAAAAGTTAAGAATCTTGTTTGGTAAGAATCATGACAATGAACGAGAATGATAAGTAAGGATTGTGAATGGATGTTTAATAAACTCTTACCGGGTAAGGATTGGATAAACAACCCCTTACCTGGTTGGCGCTTACTTGGAAAGAGACGCTTACCAACCGTGTGACACGTGAAGTAAAACACTTGTTTCTATAAAAAAAGATCCTTTTATTTACTAATATATGTTTAAAAAGTGTTCAAAGTTTTAAGCTATTTGTCATTATAAAATAAATTAATTACCAACATTATATTATTATTATGGTTCCGATTTTGTTACGAATTGGGTTCTTCAACCTAACTCTATGTATTTTCAACCCAGTAAATCAAGGATATTTTTGTCCTTAAACTCTTTTTCTTATATCCCTTTTTAAAAACAAAAAAACAAATTAATAGTATATATTATTTTATTATTATAACATATGTATTAACTTATTAATTAAATTATATTTAAGTATAGATAGTCACTATGAATGGAATGACCTACCTCTATCCTCCTCCTGCCACCTCTAGAAACCAACAACAGAATCATGGCCGAATCTAGATAGGGTGAGACGAAAGGAACCCACTCAAAAGTTAAAAAAATAATTATATAGGTTAAAAAATATTAAAAATACCAAATTTATTCTTAGTTCCTCAGGTAAAAAATTTCAAGGACCCCATCTTGCCGACGATTAACAAAAATACTAAAAAGGTTTATTGAAATTATTAAAAAAAACCGAAAAAATCTTTCGAAAAAATTACTAGAAAAATCTCTCAAAATCGTCAAAAACACTAAAAATCTCTTGAAATCAACAAAAAGAACTTTAAAAATCCCTCGAAACATGTCGAGTGATTTTACACGTTTTAGTCTACCTTAATAGGAACCCATTGGACAAAAATTCTGGATGCCACTAAACAGAAGCATTACCGAATTTCTCCCCACTCCAACTCCAAAAAGGCTAAAACCAACCGAAATGATTAAAAATATTCTCTCCACCTCACCTTGGAATCCAGCACCACCACCTCCAAGGCTCCAAAACGCCATCGCCAACTTTTGATACCATTGTGAAAAGCCAAAAAATCGAACGCAAGAAAAAAGAGAATTCCCCAACCGGGTTCATTAATGGGTTTTCGTTTTTCAAATGAAACCTAAAAGATCTCCAATCAGAGTAAAGAAATCGAATTCGTTGGTGGGTTTTGGTCTGAGTTCTATTTTTTGATTGATTTGTTGTTTCTAAGTTGGCTCCTGAAATTTTTTCAGCTCTTTTTTGAAAATTTAGAAATCCCGATTGGTTCATTCAGTTTTCAAAATAAAAAATCCATGAAAACAAAAAAAAATCATTTTTTAAAATCCTATGTAAATTAGAAAACTAATTTTATTAGTTTTCCAAACTTTTATTTTTCTAAAAACTTTTGGAACGACATTTTGGCCTACGCTCAAAGCCCATACATTTCTAAGATCCAGACAAACCCTATCGTATCTTCTTCATCACTTCAACGTCTCTTCAGTTTCTACTTTTTTGAAAATGGAAAATGAAAACTCCACCATTTCAATCAAAGACGTTATCTAAAATTCTCATAGAAAACTAATAAAGAAAACTTAACTCTATTTTCTGAAAACTTTTCTAGGAAAATGAAAACAGTTTTCTGGAACCAAATACATCCTAGGTTTCTGTCCGACTAAAAACCTGGTTGTCGATAGCGGGAAGCAATGGGGGTAGGTAGGCATGAAGAGGGTCTGTCATTATTATTAATATATAAATATAATATTAAAGCATAGTTAAAAAAATAAAAGGAAATTGTAACATACAATGTTAACCTTGACTTAATAGTGCATTTGTTAGTAAAATTAGAACAAGGGACCCAATCCGTAACAAAAGTAAAACCATAATGATCATAAATGTAATTATTCATTTGAGGGACTTAATCCAAAATTAGAAAAATGATGAGATAAGAAAATAAATACTTGGAGTGAATTACGAATTTGGTTCTTATGGTATACAAAAAATTATGACTAACTTCCCTAAACTTAAGATATTATGGATAGGGTCCCTTTGGTTCTCATTTTCTTATGGATAGGGTCCCTTTGGTTCTCATTTTCTTATGGATAGGGTCCCTATGTCTAACAAAATTCGTTAACTCCATTAACTCAAAGGGAATTTTGGTCTTTTTAAACCATAGGGACCAAAATCTATAATTCACTTTATTAAACATATATATTAGTTATTTAAGCCATTTATTTGATATACTACTTTTACCATGTTGGCAATTTTAATATGATTTTATTTTTTTTATTAAAAACATTTTATATTTCATTCATTATAAGTTAGTGTACTTAATTTTCATTTAAAGAATATATTTACTTTTATTCAAACAACATTTAAGAAATTATAATTTTCGGCAAAATCACATATGATTTACAATTAACTATTTTTTTGAAAATATTTTTCTAATCATATATGATTTTAAAAATGTTTTTCTAACAATTTAAAAAAAAATTAATTTTGGATCACTTATGAACAAATGTTGTTTGTATGCACACATCAATCAATTTTTCTTGTTAATTAATTAATTCATACATCAATCATTGATTTGTGCATAATAAACAACATATGTTCATAATGATTCACAATTAACTATTTGTTCATAATTAATTAATTCATATATCAATCAGTGATGTGTGCATAACAAACAACATTTGTTCATATGATTAGAAAAATATTTTCGAAAACTAACTAATTATGAATTATATGTGATTTTGTCAGAAATTATAACTTTATTAAATGTTGTTTGAATAAAAATTTCTATAAATGAAAATTAAGTACCCTTACTTTTAATAAAGGAAATATAAAATGTTTTTTTGATTAAAAAATCATATTAAAATTACAAATATGGTAAAAGTAGAATATTAAATAAATGGCTTAAATAACTTATATGTATATATATACATATATATATATATATATATTTATTAAAGTGAATTATAGATTTGGTCCTTATGGTTTAAAAAAATAAAATGCCCCTTGAGTTAAAAGAGTTAATGGATTTTGTTAAACTTTGTTAGGCAGAAGGACCCTATCCATAAGAAAATGATAACCACAGAGACCTAATCCATAATGTTTTTTTCTCGTTGTATAATTTGCATCACATATCGGAAGGAAAAAAATGCAATAGGAAGGTGGGCATAAATAAAAGAAATTAACTTTATTTCACCATATAATTTACATCCAACATCAGACGAGGGAATGAAAAACGGTAGGAAGGTTGGTATAAAAAGATAAAAAATAATCACTTTTTATCATATACTATTTGCATCCCACATCGGATGAGAGAATGAAAAATACAGTTGGAAGGTGGACATAAATAGATAAAAAAAACTAACCTTTTTTATCAGTATATAAATTGCATCCCACATTGATTGATGGAATGAAAAAATGTAACATAAAGATGGGTATAAAAAGAAAAAAAAACATATTTTTTTAATGTATAATTTGTATCCTACCTCGGATGAGGAAATGAAAAATAGAATAGGAATGTGAATATGAACAAAACTAATATTTCCCTCAATGTATAATTGCATCCTATATCGGATGAGGAAAAGAAAAATGCAATAGGAAGTTGAGTTAAAAGAATTTTTTTTAGCTTTTTCTCACTGTATAATTTGAATCCAACACATTGGGTGAGGGAATGAAAAATGCAATAGGAAATGTGGGTATAAAGATAAAAAAACTAAGTTTTTTCTCACTGTATAATTTGCATCCCCACATCAGATGATGGAAAGAAAAATGCAATAGGAAAGGTGAGTATATGAAAAAAGTTAATTTTTTCAATGTATAATTTGTTTCCCACATCGGAAATAAATGATACATGCAATAGAAAGATGAGTGTAAAAAGGAAAAAAACTAAATTCTTTTCTCACCGTATAATTTGCATCCCATATAAGATGAGGAAAAAAATGCAATAGGAACGTGGGTATAAATAGAAGAAATTAATTCTTTTCAGCATATAATTCGCATCCCACATCG
The DNA here is from genome assembly GCA_036898165.1 of Silybum marianum. Classification (NCBI taxonomy): domain Eukaryota; kingdom Viridiplantae; phylum Streptophyta; class Magnoliopsida; order Asterales; family Asteraceae; genus Silybum; species Silybum marianum. Next base: position 1,323,618 of record CM072544.1, read on the forward strand.
GATGAGAGAATGAAAAACACTAGAAAGGTAGGCATAAAAAGAAAAAAAACTAATTTGTTATCATTTTATAATTTGCATCCCACATCGGATGATAGAATGAAAAATGCAATTGGAAGGCATGTGCATAAATAGATAAAAAAGAAACTAATCTTTTTTTCTTATCAATATATAAATTGCATTCCACATCGGATTATAGAATGAAAAAATATAATAGAAAGGTAGGTATAAATAGAAAAAAAAAAAAAAATTTCAGTGTATAATTTGTATTCTACATCGGATGAGGAAATGAAAATTGCAATAGAAAGATGGGTCTAAAAAGAAAAACACTATTTTTTTCTTTTTGTATAATTTGCATCCCACATCGAATGAGAAAAAGAAAAATGCAATAGGAAAGGTGAGTATATAAAAAAAGTTAATTTTTTCAATGTATAATTCGTTTCCCACATCAGACGAAGAAATGATACATGCAATAGAAAGTGATGAGTGTAAAAAGGAAAAAAACTAAATTCTTTTCTCACCGTATAATTTGCATCCCATATAAGATGAGGAAAAAAAATGCAATAGGAACGTGGGTATAAATAGAAGAAATTAATTTTTTTTCACCATATAATTCGCATCCGACATCGGATGAGAGAATGAAAAACACTAGAAAAGGTGGGCATAAAAAGAAAAAAAACTAATTTGTTATCATTTTATAATTTGCATCCCACAATCGAATGATAGAATGAAAAATGCAATTGGAAGGCATGTACATAAATAGATAAAAAAAACTAATCTTTTTTTTATCAATATATAAATTACATTCCAGTTCAGATTATATAATGAAAAAATGTAATAGAAAGGTAGGTATAAATAGAAAAAAAACATATTTTTTCAGTGTATAATTTGTATCCTACATCGGATGAGGAAATGAAAATTGCAACATAAAGATGGGTCTAAAAAAAAAACACTATTTTTTTTTTCTTTTTGTATACTTTGCATCCCACATCGAATGAGAAAAAGGAAAATGCAATAGAAAGGTGGGTATAAAATGAAAATAAATTAACTTTTTTATCACTTATAATTTGAATCCCCAATCATATGAGGAAATGAAAAATGTAATAAAAAGGTGGGTATAAAAAAAAAGTAAAAACTTATTTTTTTCTTACATCATAATTTGTATACCAAATTGGACAAGGGAATGAAAAATGCAATGGAAATGTGGATACAAACAAAACTTAATTTAAATACATATCCAAGTCTTATATTGCTTCTATTTTTACTTATTGTTTATGGGTCAGAGTAAACCATTAAGGAAACATAATCTGATGTGCAATATTGCTTTCTTTTGGTTTAGCATGCACATCACGTAAGCTTTAGGATCCCTAAGTTCTTGGTTATAAGATAGATGCAATAAAAGACACTTATTTGAAAATAGTAATTTAAATAAATTGGATCAACAAGATACATAGTTACTTAAATAAATGGTAGAAGCTCCATAATTTGTACCCTTATGTGAACTTTATGTGAACCTTATAGTTATACCTAAACTTACGTTTAAAGTAATATTTGACTTGATTTAGTAGTAGTGCTTGAACAGATGTTTAAAGTAGTAATTGACTAAGTATGTTTAATAATCACACTTTAAGATTATTATTATGCTCATCATATAACACGGAGCGTTGGAATGACGTATAATAAATACAATTTATTTAGAGTAATTACATTTTTGGTCCTATAGTTACCACTCACTATCAATTGTAGTACATTTTTTAAACTAATTACAGTTTTGGTTACCGTGGTTGTCAATTTGTTTATTTTTGGTGTCTCTAACTAATTCTTATTAAAAAATTCCTTTAATTCAAGGACCTTTTGGTCTTTTTAAAATTACTTTAATTTTCAATGATTTTTGTTCAAATTTTGCATGGTTTCATGTCTTAAAGAAAAATCTATTACATTATTTTGTAATATTATAATTTATATATATATATATATGTTATTAAATTATAATGCATATTGTTATGATATTATATTTAATTGGAAAACGTTTAGAAAAGCCGACGGACTTTTCAATTTCGAATGGTTAATTTCCCAAACTTTTTTAAATAAATAAATCACTGGCCTTTGTAATTTAAATGATTAACTCATGTACATTTTTTTAATTAATAAACCATTTCCAAAAACCTACGTTGTTCAATCCCTCGAACTTAAATCAGTTTTAGTTTAAAACTTTTCAAATTGGTTACAATTAGTTTTTTTGGACTTGAATAATGTAGTTAGCCAAATTCTAAAAGTAATGGTTTATCAATTCAAATAAAGGATCATAAAATTAATCATTCAAAAAAATAGTGGTTTATTTATTAAAAAAAATTAGGAACTTAATTATTCAAAATGAGAATGTTCCTTGGTTTTTCTAAAAAATAATACTATAATAGTGTACATTAGAATATAATAATAACAATAAATTATATTATAATATAATACTAGTAGTTATATATTACAATATAATAAATAAATTTGTAAAATAGTATATTTAACAATAATACATATTAAATAAATGTAATAAAAAATCATAAATGTATAAACCATGCCAAATTTGAACAAAAATAATTAAAAATTAAAGTAACATTAAAAAGACCAAAAGGTCCTTGAATTAGAGGATCTTTTTAATAAAAAAAATAGTTAGAGGAACCAAAAATGAAACAGATTGGCAATCACAATAAATAAAAGTATAATTAGTTTAAAAAAAAGATTAGAATTGATAGTGAGTGGTAACCATAGGGACAAAAAATGTAATTTACTTTTTTATTTATTAATCATAAGTTAATGTTTTCAAATGCATCAATGAAATTACTGCTTTTGGGACATATCATTAACTTAAGTGATATCTCATGTGTAGAGATTGAAGAACTGTACACCAAAAACGCCTCCTGTGTGAATTGAACAAGGTGGTAGAACATGTGTGCTTCATATTCATGATTACAAATGAACATTTATGCATAACATCATGTAGCTTTGTTGGTGATGCAATATCATCGATGTGATTGTGGAAGTGTATCGATTATCGCCACCTATAGGAATCCTGACCATATGGTTCATCTGAAATTATTGTAAAAACATATCACATTACACGTTTTGCATGATAAATAACATTTCGTCAGTTTTTTTACCATTTTACAAAATAGACATATAAGCTTGTCATAAAACTCATGGTTCTTCATGTAGATTATGCATACGAATGGTTACACCTCATATTTGATTGTAATTGTACTTGTTTTGGCAAGGGAAAAATCGGCTTAGTTTAATTGTACAATTACCATTGTATTTTTTTTCTTTTCAAATTTTAAGTACCGCAATTTTATTTCAAATACAAAATTGTATTAATGTTTTAAACTATAATAAATTACAATTGGTTCATATGGTTTACATAAAATAACACTAGTATACAACCTTTCTTCTATGATGTTACTCTCAAAGAACACCGATCTTCTTCTCCGGCAACACGAAACCTTTTTGTCCGAGGGTACAAAACCACCTTCATCAATTATTTCCCTTTCGTTGGGCTTTTAGGCATGGAACTTATGTTGGATTTTGGGTACGTTTACTAAACGCTCACCCCATAAGTATTTATTATATAACTTTATCTTATCAAATGAAAATGTAAGAATTCAGGATCTTATCCATACGACGACTCTTACCCGGTAAACACTTATATGTGAAAATTGTTATTTATGAAGCAAAATCCACGGTGCATGCTTAAACTTTAAATCTTCCAAAATTTGTCAAACAATAAAACAAACACACATCCAACTAACATCCGAATTAAATTTGGACAAATATAGAAACATATCATCCCAACCGAAACTTTTTACGGAATTTAAATAAATAAATACATTTTTAAAAAATAAAAAATTTAGACAAAAATTAACTACTTTCAAAAAGGTTAACCGTTGGAAAGTTCTATTATTTGAAATGAAGCATGAAAACATGCAAAAGCTTTTATCCCACATCGGTGCTCTACCAAATTCTTCATGATAGCCCTCGTTGTTATATCCACCATGCGACACCCACTTTTTCACACTGACGACCGACTGAATTGCGTTTTTTTGTTCTTGAAGCAACAAATTTGGTAATTTTATTCATATCTTTAATCTCAGCTCCGATTTAGTTCTGTATGTTTCTGATATATCTTGGTGCAATTATCTAGCAATGTCGTTCATCATTTTATGTGAAAAATTGGTGTTTTCCCCAAATTGTTGTGAAATTGACACTATAAGTTCAATTTTATCGTGTTTGTTTTGATGTTTGATGCAATCAGGAACAGTTTATTAAGAAGAAGTTCAAAATTTGTGGAGATTTTTTGTAATCGATAGAAAATATGTGGAATTGCAGTTGCACCTATTGTGATTTGAGTATAAGTAACTTGAATTGGGGATTATTCTTTCAGTTTCAAGATGTTCTTTAGATGTGAATATTGACTGTGAATTATTAGGTTTTGCGGATGAGTGACTATAGTTCTACTTTAAGTAATGGAAATTTTCAAAGATGGTTTGATTTTTATGAAGTTATCTCAATTTATAGTTGATTACGGTTTTTAAATCAAACAAGGTATGAAAAATATATATAGACTGAAACCGATTAAAGGATAATTGAGATGTTCTTTTGCGTTATGAGATGGGGTAAATAGTAGACATACCTCTGGTAATGAACCCTAAGTTTTTTTTTGAAAAGGAAGTTAACACACACACTTTCCCGGGATATCCGGGCTCCCACTTAAGGGTGCCACCTGACTAAACCCGTCGATCAAGGCCCAGCCTAATTAAGGGTACCACTAAGTACTGGATATCTTCACATGTGCACCGCGGGGTTCGAACCCGGGTAGTCAGGGATACCATCCACTGACTCCCTCAGGATGTTACCTTACTACTGGAAATATTAAGTTACTCATTGGAAATCTTAGTTTAATGCCTTTATGGATGTTGATTACATGGAAATAATAGAGTCATAAGTGGTTCAATTTGGATTCCGAACAAGTTGATTTTTAGAAAGGATAATAGTGGATATGCCGATATGGAACAGGAATACCATTAAAGTTAGCGCATACTGCAGCGAGGATTAAACGAATGCCTAAGCATTCCTTAAGTGGTTCATTATAGTTCATAAATATAATTATTTTATAGTATATGTAAACACCCAAATTTGGGGGTTTATGTTGTTGGTCTGTTTATCTAGGGCAAGTTTATGAGATCTAAATAAGTTCATGTGTTGGATCACGGATGTGGTACCTATGCCTAAGAATGGAAGTTTTGATGTTATATTACTTGGTATGAATACTTTCCTAAATGACCAATTCCATTGTTATATATATTGATACAATTTATTCATGAAGTATTTGAAAGATTATCTTGAAGTCGAGAAAAGTTGATTTATGAACACAAGCTGCGAATACTCATTAATTCGTTGCTGAATTTTTCAAAACACTAATCCAAGTTGCCTGCTGCTATTTGAATCGGTGAGGATGCATAATGCCTTAACCAAATCATTCTCTCTAGTTTTGTGTGTGTGTGTGTGAATTGTTGAAACTTATTTTTGCATGCTGATTTGATGGAGAAAGTATCTTTGCTGGTTCAGTTTTTTAGTTGTTAACTAACTTTATGTTATGGATAACTGTACACTACCTTAAGCATTTACAATTGTATTTATATGAAAAGATTGAACATGGAAAATGTAGTGTTGTATTTCCCTGCTTAAGTATTCTTGGTAGATTAAATCCTTTGGCACTAGTCAGTTTTTATACCAAAGCTATTTTGCATAATGATGCCTGCTGATTGTTGGATCGAAACAGAAAACAATATAGAACACCGAAAATATATGGGATTGCTGTGAAAATAGAAGATATATATATATATATATGAAACCAATTTCTATTATCACAACAACGCAAATTATACAGATACATATATGCATATATATAGAAGTCAACCATCGTGACTTTTTATCCTAACCATTGCACCCCTTCATATTTTGGCAGTTAATTACTTATCCTAATAACTACCAAATCTTCAGAAATAACTAAGTTAACTAACTAAGATAAACTAAAAATTTACATGAAATTTAGCTTATTTCTAACGCTGATATGTCTCGATGCCATTTTATTATTGTTGTTCTTCATATTTGGATGTCATACATTTAAATAACAATCTTGGTCTGTATTTTGCTCGATTGCAATCTTGTCAAAGGCGGAGATATATTCTTTTTTCTGTGTACGCTGTTCCATTCTATTGTACTTGCTGGTTTAAGCTTTGGATATCCACAGCTAGCTTCTTTTCTTGTTTATTAGTATTCAAACCTGCATTTATGATCTGATGTGATTGTACCAGATAAAAGTTTTATTAAAGATTTGATCCATTAATATTTATGTTTAAATTGAGCAAATAAATTAGATTGGATGAGATTTGAGACCCTCATGAGATTCTCCATTGGTAACTTTAATGGGCTTTAAAATTATATTGTATACTTTCGTCAATGTTTAAATAAATTGTTGTAGTGTTTTCTTTGCGAATCTTTATTAAGATTATTTTCATGGGGGTCATATTAATATATATATATATATATATATATATATATATATCTTTCTGGTTGTGACTCTTTATTTGGTTTGTCACAGGACATGGAGGCTCGTTTTGACTTCTTTCGAATGCTTGATATTGATCTGGTATTGACCATACTCATGTGTCTGAATGATCCAGCTGATCTCGTCCGTGCATCAGCTGTGTCTAAATCCTGGCAAATGTTCGGTGAGTATCACATGTCTAATAAACTAATTCTACGTTTTACACCATATTTTTATTCCAATTACTGTTACCATAAAAAGAAAATTTTAATGACCCTTCACTTCTTGTCCATGATGTAAAACTTACCATTCATGTTCTTATTATTTAAAGCATATAATGATGGTAAAAAAAATCACTTGTTTTTCAGTGATTTCTTATGGAGTTTGTAAGAAACTCTGCATGAAAAAATTTCCTTAGCTCGCCAGTATCAGTTACGTAACCGAACAAAGTGATAACTCCAACTGTCCTAATGGCGAAACTTCTGACGCTGCTATAAAGAGGGAACATAGGGTATACACTTCCCTATTTCGAGCCATGACGTCATTTCCGATCAAGTGTTGCGTGGCTTATCCAATAAGCACCTCCAGCACTAATCACCCATCTGAAGAATGGATCGTCAACCCTCTTCACCCTAGGGACGGATTTATAGAAATGGACTCTTATTGGTCGAGTAAAGGGCAATACGATCCTAAAGTCCCAGAAACTCTTATATATGATTTGAGTGAGGATCTTTCCTTAATTACAGAGATTCTTATTGCACCCTTTCAAGGTTTGTTTTCAGTTGTCACCCCATTTTTTTTTACCATAATTTCTTTTATTTAGCTTTTCATGTTTTTTTTGTTCTTTTTTCATTATCTAACTCATTGGTGATTGGTATCCATGTGCCCCAGCCATGTTCCAAGAAGGGAGTCCAATATACTCATCAAAATTTGTGCGATTCCGAATGGGTCATCCCAAGTGTGACTCTAATATAGATCGTGATTTCTTGGGTCCGCCAGAAGATGCAGATGATAAATTTATTTGGACGTATACTTCCGAAACTTTCCCAATGGCTCAGGTGAGATTGTTACGTTGGCTTATTTTGCAGTCTATGGTAACAAACATACTATATAAAAATATATATAAATTGAATGCATAACTAATTTGAATATGGTGAAAGTGTTTTTTTTTCGAAAAAAAAATATATATATATATATATATAGATTGTTATATGATATAAACTAAGGGGCTGTTAGTGTTTGGTTGCCTAATTGGTTTTCCATTAGTTTACCTTTCAGAAATTCTAATGAGATGCTTTCAGTTTGCATGCTATTTCACCGGAATAATTTTTGCGATGTAGGAAAGCCGCTTATAAAGTTTCAAGTTTCCTGAGCCTGTACTATGTATCGGTGGATTTTTGCAAATTGAATTGTTGGGTCGGGTCCAGAAACAACAATCTGATGGCAAATACTATATATGGTTAGTAAATAACTTTCCACATTTATTTTATAGTTTGTCCTAAAATAAATGTCCATTTTCAAAAGGTAAGCGTCTGTTTTCTAATTTTACCCTTTAATTATCAGATGGAGAAATTCATTACTCTTTCCCTATGCTGTTATTTCCCTATGCTGTTAAGGGTAAAATTATCATTTAGTTAATTAAAAGTATAATTATACATTTCTAAAACAGTCCACTTTTTTATTGTGAACATTTATTTTGGGATAGAGAGAGTTTTCCAAATACGTTCATGAACTACCCTCCGTTTATGGCTGGTATATCTTGATTAAGTTATCATTACTCGTCATTATTTGGATAAATGATTCAAAGACTCGAAAGATTTTGGTATCTGGTTTACATACGAGGGGCATTATAGTCATTTTACATTTTAAAAACCGTTGGAGGGAAAATGTTAGGGAACAAAACAAATTACGTTACATCTTCTTGCAACTCGAGGGCATATGATATATGTTTCCACGAATGCACAATATACAAACGATTCGAATTCTGCATTACTCACAATTTTTTTATCCAGAAATACCCCTCTTTTGATCGAATTCTGCATATGATATATTTTTTTTCTTGCAGCCTGTCTCACATCCAAGCTATAGGACGTCAACTATCACCTGCATTTCGTATTGATATTTCCCAACCGTCCAACACTATGTCCCTCAGATACAATGCTGAAGCATTCAGCCACACTTTGAAAGATACTTCTGGGGTCGATAATACGCCATTCGATATTAATAGTTTGTTTCCGTTTCTACCCCCACGAGATTTCATTTGGGGAAACATGCTGCAGTTAGCGGACATGATCCCCATTCAGCAAATCGATATCCCGAATTTTGATCTCGACTTGATAGAGGAAATGGATATGATGGATCTTATATTAATTTAGGTATGTTTTTTGTAGATATAGAAATAGTTTTGGTATTTGATGCCGGTGAAACCGAAGCAAAAACCTGTTGTTCTTGTTGTTGTTTAAGTTGTTATAAATTATAATATAACTTTTATATATGGCATATCAAAGCCCGTATCGGGACCGCTTATTTATGGGACCAATTACCGTTTTTATAAATTATAAACTTATAATACAATGTTTTTCAAGATTTTCAAGTAAATTTATAGCTTAAAGAGCAATCCAATGCTTAATTTTAAAAATCGTAAGTATAAAATCATGTATGACATTTTTCGTATAGAAATAATTTGTTTTATAAAACTAGGCCGGGCTGGGACCGGGACGGGTTACCGGGCCTAGGATCAATCCTAAGATTTTTGGTCGGTTCATCATCCTAGGACTGATTTTTGGTCATCTAGTGACGAGAACTAACAATCTTACTATGTTTTTTGATGGCCAAGAAGTAAGGGGTTGTTTATTGAACCGTTTACCCGGTAAATGCTTATCGGATGAATATGGCAAGGGCCGAGAATCTTATCTGGTAAGAGCGAGTCTTATCTAGTAACGGACGTTTACCAAAACTTACCCGGTAAGCGCTTTCCAACAAAATTCAAGACTATCCTTTACTTAACGGGTAAGATTTTAGTCACCCAAAATGACGTCGTATGCAATAATTTACCTGGTAAGTGCTAACCGTGGTAAGAGCCGTCACCCTCACTTATCGGGTAAGACTCTCGGTCATTGCCATTGCCATTGCCATTGCCTTTGCTCTTACCAGGTAAGGTTCTTGGTTCTTGTCATATTCATCCGGTAAGGTAAGACTTGATAAAGGATGGCAACTCCTACTCGATAAGTGCTTATTAGGTAAATTGTTGCATACGATGCCGTTTTGATGGACTATACTTTTACCTGGTAAAGAAAATTATAATGTTAGACCAAAAAAATCATTGATAAACAAATATAGTGTTCACTTTGGCTGCGCTTGGTTCATGGGAGAAGACATGACAAAACTCATTGTCCAAAGTTTGGCGCCACATGAGACGGGACAAGAACTCACCGTCTCATGTTTGGCGCAAATATGAGACAGGGACAAAACTGGAACAACGTGAGAAAAAAAGGTTTTTCTTGTTCCACGAAAATAGAGGGAACAAGATGGGACAAAATGAGACATAAACTAAAATATTACTAATCTACACTCGTTTCATATATAACCACAATATGGTATTTGTTTTAGTGGTCACGATCGCTAGTTGCGATGACTGCCACCGTTGGCCACCTCCTTCTATTCCACTACAACGTCCATAATCATCTCCACCACCTCCACCATAAGCAACCACATCCACAACCATTGTTGTTGTAACAATCTTCATCGTGCATTCGCCAATTGATAAAGATCTTCCAAACTGAATAAAACATATTTAATTTTCTTCTTTGTACAAATCGGAATTTTTAGAACTACCATCAATTATATCAAAATTTTCATTCAGATTTGGTACTATTATACATGTATGTATTTTTGTATATGAAAGTTGCGTTGTAAATTAAATTATTTAATAACTTAATGTATTTGTGTTATACTATTATATGATATATAATATCATCAATGTATTTAATAACTTAATGTATTTGATGATATATAATATCATCAAATAACTTTTAGGAGTAATTTGTCAAGTTCTATCCTATCCAATTCAAGTCGTACCAAACACATACATTTGTTCTCTCTAGACATGTCTCGTCCTACCCACTTGTAACAATTTTTTTTTAAATAAAAACACGAAAACAAAAATTGAGGTTCAAATTCTCGATTTAAAAACCTAAATTGCATTACACTGCCTTGCGCATATATATGTTAACATTTACAAAAAAAACCCAAGAAATATCAAACAGAAGTCCAACTTTGACATTAGATAGTCAAACTTTAACTTCCTCTGGTTCTAGGTCACAACAACAATGAGTTATTGTTACAACTTTATAAAAACATACCAAAAATTACAAACTTTCCATTTCAAACCCTAACTTTTCCCAAACAAACTTCTAAATTTCCCTCTTTGTAAACTTTCCAACAATTTTTTCGACCCGATTATATCCATTTCTGTAAGTTTTTTCAAATACCCGATCGCACCGTACGCTATCATAAGCTTCCAACACTTGTTGCTCGGCGATAGGACCCGAGGCAACAAATCACATACTTTTTAGCCGTGTTTTGTGGGCTAAAAAATGTCAAACGCAATTGAATTTAATTTGTTGATTTAAGATATTAAAATAAAACATTAATGCAAGATATCTATGAATGTTTGTTGTCGTAAGTCTTGTGAGACTTTAAGAGAAAATTTAAGGTGTGATGAACGTGTAGATTAAAAAACAAAAAGACGTTGAACATTATGGTTTTTGTACGTTTGTGAAATGTTAGAAAAGAAATCAATATTTTTCTCTTATTTGGGCAAATACTTTTACCTTATGATGTTAATTGAAGCTCAAAATAGATTTTTATCATCAAATTGATCGTTATTTTCATTTTTCATATATTTATAACTATAACATAAATGACGTAAATATAAATCTCAATATTGTAGATCATATACGTAAGCAGAAAATAAATTTCATTCATCCTTGACAAGAAAATGATATAAAATTTCATAATGCAAAAAATTATATTAATATTGAATTAATATATTTTGATTTTTCGTGTAATATGTTATAAAATATTTGTAAATATAAACACAATATAATATGTTGATAATAATAAAACCATAAATAATAAACTTTAAAATAAAAATGATTGTGAATAAAACAAATTAAAAAAAAAACCCCAAAACATCCTCCAAGGATTCGAAAACTGGCATCTTTGTACAAAATGGGTATGCTTAACCAACTGGACAACCTACTCAGATTCATACAAAATAGGCTTTTATAAACAGTTATTTTGGGCTTTATACAAGGTTCCATAAAGTCAGTGTTTGTGAAAGTTTCGAACTTTTGTACGTGGTTCTACAACCGTGTATAAAACTCAACTTATATACACGGTTCAAAAACCGTTTATAAAAAATTAATAACTGCGTATAAAAGTCACTATCTTACACGGTTTTTAGATAAAACCGTTTAAAAAAAGATTAATAACCGTGCATAAAATCACCATCTTACACGGTTTTTTGCATGAGACTGTTTAAAAAGGGGTTAATAACCGTATATAAAAGCAACAATTTTACACGGTTTTTTTTCCTCAAACCGTTTACAATTGTAATAATTTTTCACAGTTTTGTTATACAGTTTTAATAACAAAACCGTGCATAATTCTAACCATTTATTAATCTCTCATGCACATGCTCGATTAATACATTTTAGTAGACAAAATTTCAACAACTTATATATCTTAATAAAAAAACTAAAAGGATTTCAGGTGCCCTAGCTCAAGTTTGAAAGGAGCTCCTAAACTGTTGACCCTTAATGTGAAAGATAACCTTGCAGGTGCAATTTAAAAAGAGAGTTGTAGAGGGTAACTCATTATACTTGTCGACGTGGGACAAGCTAGATAAACCTTTATATAATAAAGTATTAAGACAAAGGCTTATTGTACTGCCGATGTGGGACGCTCACTTAATTTCCAATGCAAGCTACACAATTCAAAAGCAGTGGAAGCAATTTCAAATTCTTGTTGTAAAATTATTTTATTCTATTTCTTTAATATTCAATATAGTTACTTTTTTTTATTATCAACATTATTTTCGTTTTTACATAAAAGAAATTGAACATCTTCATTTAATACTACCATAAGTCTTAGATGCATAAGAAAAACAAATTAGGAAACTACAAAAAGAAGTTAAAGAATAATGGGAAATGTTATCGAAACGGAGGAATTCGACTTACAAACTCGTTGGAGTATGACATATTATTACGTCTTGATCAAAAGGTTGATTACATTTTTAGAAAATGTATTATATTCTCTAAATCGAGACAAATGACTCTTAGGGGTCAGACCATGACGACGTTGCAGGTGTTAGCTCCACCTTAAAGGTGCACCGGCTAGGGGAAATCCTGGGTCCGCCACTGCATGGACTTGTGTATATAATAAATACATGCAAGTAAAGTTTTTGTACGAAACTAATATAATTAATGTGTAGTATAATAGTTGATCAGTATGTTCGGTTGATCGGTTGATCGGTCCAATTCAATTAATGGATAAAAAACTGTGTACAAAGGAATACTTTTATACACGGTTTCTTATACATAACTGTGTATAAAGGTAAGTTATAGATGGTTTTTTATACACAAATTTTTACACGGTTTTTTATACACAACCGTGTATAAAGTGTGACTTTTATACACGATTTTTTATACACAACTGTGTATAAAACTAACACACTTTTTTATATGGATTTTATATACAAGTGTGTATAAAAGGTGACTTTTATACACGGTTTCTTCGTTGCAACCGTTTTTAATTGTTGAGTACCCTATTTACACGGCTTTTATTCCAAAACCGTGTATAAAACCTTATTTTTAGCAACGGTTACATTTCAACCGTGTATAAAGGGTCCACATCCATCTTTTATACACGGTTTTAGTAAAAATGACAAAAAGCGTGTATAATTAGGCGCAATGGGGCCAAGTAGAGGGAGAGGTAGGCATGAAGAGGGTCTGTCATTATTATTAATATTTAAATATAATATTAAAATATAATTTAAAAAAATAGAAGGAAATTGTAAAAGACAATCATTAACCTTGACTTAATAGTGCATTTGTTAGTAAAATTAGAACAAGGACTCAATCAATAACAAAAGTAAAACCATAATAATCATAATTGTAATTATTTCATTTGAGGGACTTGATCCAAAATTGGAAAGATGATTAGAATTAGAAAAGGAAAAAAAAGAATACTTGTTTTCTATTATCATCTCTAACCAAATACTCTTATTAATTCTTCAAGATTAAAAGTGCTTTCTTTTAATACCTTTAAATATTGTTTACTATCTTCAACCACAACTTTTATACAGTGCAAAAATCAACACTTAGTACCATTAATAATGCTATATTTTATTTCTCAAATTATGTTTTGCATCCAACATACGATGAGATGATGAAAAACGCAACAGGAAGGTGGGAACAAAAAGAAAACGACAACAACTTTTTTTCAATGCATAATTTGCATCCCACATAAATTTTTCTCTTACCGTATAATTTACATCCTACATCGGATGAGAGAATGAAAGATGCAGTAGGAAGGTGGGCAAAAAAAGATAAAAAAACTAACTTTTTTATCACAATATAAATCGCATCCCACATTGAATGATGGATTGAAAATGCAAAAGGAAGGTAGGTGTAAAAAAAAACTAACTTTTTTCCTCAATGTATAATTTTCATCCCCACATTGGAAAATAAAATGAAAAATGCAACAGAAATGTGGGCATAAAAAGAAAAGAAAAATTATTCTTTTTCAATCTAAAATTTGCATTCCACATCGGATGAGAAAAACAAATATGCAATAGAAGATGGGTATAAAAATAAAAAAAATAAACTTTTTTCTCACTATATAATTTGAATCCCACATCGGATGAGGAAAGAAAAAACTAAGTTTTTTTCTCATTCTATACATTGATTCCCACATCGGATGAGGGAATGAAAAGTGCTACAAAAAAAGTAGATATAAAAATAAAGCATTAATCATCTTGAAAAAATAAACGATGGGTGAGAACAAACCTTGAAAAGGTGCAATAAGAATCTCTGTAATAAGGGAAAGATTATCACTCAAATCGTAAATCAGGGTTTCTGTCATTTTCGGATCATATTCCCCTTTACTCGACCGGTAAGAGACCATGTCTAGAAATTGGTCTCTAGGATGTAGAGGGTTGATGATCCCTTCTTACAACCCTCTACATCCTAGGGACCAATTTCTAGACATGGTCTCTTACCGGTCGAGTATAGGGGACTACGATCTGAAAGTGCCATAAACTCTGATTTACGATTTGAGTGATAATTTTTCCTTATTACAGAGACTTTTATTGCACCTTGTCAAGGTTTGTTCTCACCCATCGTTTATTTTTTCTTTCCCATGATTACTTCTATTTAGCTTTTTTTTTCTCTTTTCACAATCTAACTCATTAGTGGTTGGTATCCATGTGCACAACCATGCTCCAAGAAGGGTTTCAGATTGAGGTCGAGGCGGCTTTCCTGAAACATTTAGTTTCTGGCCGGCCTGAAAACCTGGTAGCCGGTAGCGAGAAGCAATGGGGTCGCGAAAAGGAAGAGGTGGGCATGAAGAGGGTCTGTCATTATTGCTATTAATATATATAATATTAAAGTATAATTTAATAAAATAGAAGGAAAGTGTAAAAGACAATGTTAACCTTGACTTAATCGTGCATTTGTTAGTAAAATTAGAACAAGGACCAATGCATAACAAAAGTAACACCATAATAATCATAATTGTAATTATTTCATTGAGGGCCTTGACCCAAAATTGGAAGGATGATTAGAATTAGAAAAGGAAAAAAAATAATTCTTGTTTTCTAGTTATCATCTCTAATCAAATAGTCTTATTAATTCTTCAAGATTAAAAGTGCTTTCTTTTAATACCTTTAATTATTGTTTACTATCTTCAACGACAACTTTTATACAGTGTAAAACGCAGCACTTAGTACCATTAATAATGCTATATTTTATTTCTCAAATTATGTTTTGCATCCAACATACGATGAGATGATGTAAAATGCAATATGAAGGAGGGAACAAAAAGAAAAGGACAACTTTTTTTCCAATGCATAATTTGCATCCCACATCGGATGAGAAATGAAATGCAATAAGAAAGTGAGTACAAAAGAAAAAAACTAACTTTTTTATCACTTTATAATTTGCATTCTACATCGCAGAATGGAAACAAATGCAATAAAAAGGTGGGTATAAAAAGTAAAGTACTAAATTTTTTTGTTACCGTATAACTTACATCCCACATCGGATGAGAGAATGAAAGATGCAATAGGAAGGTGGGAATAAAAAGATAAAAAATAACTAACTTTTTTATCACTATATAAATCGCATCCTACATTGGATGATGGATTGAAAATGCAATAGGAAGGTAGGAGTAAAACAAAAAAAAAACTATCTTTTTTCCTCAATGTATAATTTCATCCCTCATTGAAAATAAAATGAAAAATGCAACATAAATGTGGGCATAAAAAAAAAGTATTCTTTTTCAATGTAAAATTTGCATTCCACATCGGATGAGGAAAACAAATATGCAATGGGAGATGGGTATAAAAATAAAAAAAACAAACTTTTTTCTCACTTTATAATTTGAATCCCACATCGGATGAGGAAAAGAAAAATGCAATAGCAAGGTGGGTATAAAAAGTAAAAACTAAGTTTTTTTTCTCATTCTATACATTGATTCCCACATCGAATGAGGGAATGAAAAGTGCTACAAAAAAAGTAGATATAAAAATAAAGCATTAATCACCTTGAAAAAATAAACGATGGGTGAGAACAAACATTGAAAAGGTGCAATAAGAATCTCTGTAATAAGGGAATGATTATCACTCAAATCGTAAATCAGGGTTTCTGTCACTTTCGGATAGTATTCCCCTTTACTCGACCGGTAAGAGACCATGTCTAGAAATTGGTCTCTAGAATGTAGAGGGTTGATGATCCCTTCTTACAACCCTCTACATCCTAGGGACCAATTTCTAGACATGGTCTCTTACCGGTCGAGTATATGGGACTACGATCTGAAAGTGCCATAAACTCTGATTTACGATTTGAGTGATAATTTTTCTTTATTACAGAGACTTTTATTGCACCTTTTCAAGGTTTGTTCTCATCCATCGTTTATAAAGCATTAATCACCTTGAAAAAATAAACGATGGGTGAGAACAAACCTTGAAAAGGTGCAATAAGAATCTCTGTAATAAGGGAAATATTATCACTCAAATCGCAAATCAGGGTTTCTGTCACTTTCGGATCGTATTCCCCTTTACTCGACCGGTAAGAGACTATGTCTAGAAATTGGTCTCTAGGATGTAGAGGGTTGATGATCCCTTCTTACAACCCTCTACACCCCAGGGACCAATTTCTAGACATGGTCTCTTACCGGTCGAGTATAGGGGACTACGATTTGAAAGTGCCATAAACTCTGATTTACGATTTGAGTGATAATTTTTCCTTATTACAGAGACTTTTATTGCACCTTTTCAAGGTTTGTTCTCACCCATCGTTTATTTTTTCTTTCCCATGATTACTTCTATTTAGCTTTTTTTTTTCTTTTTTCACAATCTAACTCATTAGTGGTTGGTATCCATGTGCACAACCATGCTCCAAGAAGGGTTTCAGATTGAGGTCGAGGCGGCTTTCCTGAAACATTTAGTTTCGGCCGGCCCGAAAACACAGTAGCCGGTAGCGAGAAGCAATGGGGTCGCGAAAAGGAAGAGGTGGGCATGAAGAGGGTCTGTCATTATTGTTATTAATATATATAATATTAAAGTATAATTTAATAAAATAGAAGGAAAGTGTAAAAGACAATGTTAACCTTGACTTAATCGTGCATTTGTTAGTAAAATTAGAACAAGGACCAATGCATAACAAAAGTAACACCATAATAATCATAATTGTAATTATTTCATTTGAGGGCCTTGACCCAAAATTGGAAGGATGATTAGAATTAGAAAAGGAAAAAAAATAATACTTGTTTTCTAGTTATCATCTCTAATCAAATAGTCTTATTAATTCTTCAAGATTAAAAGTGCTTTCTTTTAATACCTTTAATTATTGTTTACTATCTTCAACGACAACTTTTATACAGTGCAAAACGCAGCACTTAGTACCATTAATAATGCTATATTTTATTTCTCAAATTATGTTTTGCATCCAACATACGATGAGATGATGTAAAATGCAATATGAAGGAGGGAACAAAAAGAAAAGGACAACTTTTTTTCCAATGCATAATTTGCATCCCACATCGGATGAGAAATGAAATGCAATAAGAAAATGAGTACAAAAGAAAAAAACTAACCTTTTTATCACTTTATAATTTGCATTCTACATCGCAGAATGGAAACAAATGCAATAAAAAGGTGGGTATAAAAAGTAAAGTACTAAATTTTTTTGTTACCGTATAACTTACATCCCACATCGGATGAGAGAATGAAAGATGCAATAGGAAGGTGGGAATAAAAAGATAAAAAATAACTAACTTTTTTATCACTATATAAATCGCATCCTACATTGGATGATGGATTGAAAATGCAATAGGAAGGTAGGAGTAAAACAAAAAAAAAACTATCTTTTTTCCTCAATGTATAATTTCATCCCTCATTGAAAATAAAATGAAAAATGCAACATAAATGTGGGCATAAAAAAAAAAGTATTATTTTTCAATGTAAAATTTGCATTCCACATCGGATGAGGAAAACAAATATGCAATGGGAGATGGGTATAAAAATAAAAAAAACAAACTTTTTTCTCACTATATAATTTGAATCCCACATCGGATGAGGAAAAGAAAAATGCAATAGCAAGGTGGGTATAAAAAGAAAAAACTAAGTTTTTTTTCTCATTCTATACATTGATTCCCACATCGAATGAGGGAATGAAAAGTGCTACAAAAAAAGTAGATATAAAAATAAAGCATTAATCACCTTGAAAAAATAAACGATGGGTGAGAACAAACCTTGAAAAGGTGCAATAAGAATCTCTGTAATAAGGGAAATATTATCACTCAAATCGTAAATCAGGGTTTCTGTCACTTTCGGATCGTATTCCCCTTTACTCGACCGGTAAGAGACCATGTCTAGAAATTGGTCTCTAGGATGTAGAGGGTTGATGATCCCTTCTTACAACCCTCTACACCCTAGGGACCAATTTCTAGACATGGTCTCTTACCGGTCGAGTATAGGGGACTACGATCTGAAAGTGCCATAAACTCTGATTTACGATTTGAGTGATAATTTTTCCTTATTACAGAGACTTTTATTGCATCTTTTCAAGGTTTGTTCTCACCCATCGTTTATTTTTTCTTTCCCATGATTACTTCTATTTAGCTTTTTTTTTTCTTTTTTCACAATCTAACTCATTAGTGGTTGGTATCCATGTGCACAACCATGCTCCAAGAAGGGTTTCAGATTGAAGTCGAGGCGGCTTTCCTGAAACATTTAGTTTCTGGCCGGCCTGAAAACCTGGTAGCCGGTAGCGAGAAGCAATGGGGTCGCGAAAAGGAAGAGGTGGGCATGAAGAGGGTCTGTCATTATTGTTATTAATATATATAATATTAAAGTATAATTTAATAAAATAGAAGGAAAGTGTAAAAGACAATGTTAACCTTGACTTAATCGTGCATTTGTTAGTAAAATTAGAACAAGGACCAATGCATAACAAAAGTAACACCATAATAATCATAATTGTAATTATTTCATTTGAGGGCCTTGACCCAAAATTGGAAGGATGATTAGAATTAGAAAAGGAAAAAAAATAATTCTTGTTTTCTAGTTATCATCTCTAATCAAATAGTCTTATTAATTCTTCAAGATTAAAAGTGCTTTCTTTTAATACCTTTAATTATTGTTTACTATCTTCAACGACAACTTTTATACAGTGCAAAACGCAGCACTTAGTACCATTAATAAGGCTATATTTTATTTCTCAAATTATGTTTTGCATCCAACATACGATGAGATGATGTAAAATGCAATATGAAGGAGGGAACAAAAAGAAAAGGACAACTTTTTTTCCAATGCATAATTTGCATCCCACATCGGATGAGAAATGAAATGCAATAAGAAAGTGAGTACAAAAGAAAAAAACTAACTTTTTTATCACTTTATAATTTGCATTCTACATCGCAGAATGGAAACAAATGCAATAAAAAGGTGGGTATAAAAAGTAAAGTACTAAATTTTTTTGTTACCGTATAACTTACATCCCACATCGGATGAGAGAATGAAAGATGCAATAGGAAGGTGGGAATAAAAAGATAAAAAATAACTAACTTTTTTATCACTATATAAATCGCATCCTACATTGGATGATGGATTGAAAATGCAATAGGAAGGTAGGAGTAAAACAAAAAAAAAACTATCTTTTTTCCTTAATGTATAATTTCATCCCTCATTGAAAATAAAATGAAAAATGCAACATAAATGTGGGCATAAAAAAAAGTATTCTTTTTCAATGTAAAATTTGCATTCCACATCGGATGAGGAAAACAAATATGCAATGGGAGATGGGTATAAAAATAAAAAAAACAAACTTTTTTCTCACTATATAATTTGAATCTCACATCGGATGAGGAAAAGAAAAATGCAATAGCAAGGTGGGTATAAAAAGAAAAAACTAAGTTTTTTTCTCATTCTATACATTGATTCCCACATCGAATGAGGGAATGAAAAGTGCTACAAAAAAAGTAGATATAAAAATAAAGCATTAATCACCTTGAAAAAATAAACGATGGGTGAGAACAAACCTTGAAAAGGTGCAATAAGAATCTCTGTAATAAGGGAAATATTATCACTCAAATCGTAAATCAGGGTTTCTGTCACTTTCGGATCGTATTCCCCTTTACTCGACCGGTAAGAGACCATGTCTAGAAATTGGTATCTAGGATGTAGAGGGTTGATGATCCCTTCTTACAACCCTCTACATCCTAGGGACCAATTTCTAGACATGGTCTCTTACCGGTCGAGTATAGGGGACTACGATCTGAAAGTGCCATAAACTCTGATTTACGATTTGAGTGATAATTTTTCCTTATTACAGAGACTTTTATTGCACATTTTCAAGGTTTGTTCTCACCCATCGTTTATTTTTTCTTTCCCATGATTACTTCTATTTAGCTTTTTTTTTTCTTTTTTCACAATCTAACTCATTAGTGGTTGGTATCCATGTGCACAACCATGCTCCAAGAAGGGTTTCAGATTGAGGTCGAGGCGGCTTTCCTGAAACATTTAGTTTCTGGCCGGCCTGAAAACCTGGTAGCCGGTAGCGAGAAGCAATGGGGTCGCGAAAAGGAAGAGGTGGGCATGAAGAGGGTCTGTCATTATTTTAATTAATATATATAATATTAAAGTATAATTTAATAAAATAGAAGGAAAGTGTAAAAGACAATGTTAACCTTGACTTAATCGTGCATTTGTTAGTAAAATTAGAACAAGGACCAATGCATAACAAAAGTAACACCATAATAATCATAATTGTAATTATTTCATTTGAGGGCCTTGACCCAAAATTGGAAGGATGATTAGAATTAGAAAAGGAAAAAAAATAATACTTGTTTTCTAGTTATCATCTCTAATCAAATAGTCTTATTAATTCTTCAAGATTAAAAGTGCTTTCTTTTAATACCTTTAATTATTGTTTACTATCTTCAACGACGACAACTTTTATACAGTGCTAAACGCAGCACTTAGTACCATTAATAATGCTATATTTTATTTCTCAAATTATGTTTTGCATCCAACATACGATGAGATGATGTAAAATGCAATATGATGGAGGGAACAAAATGAAAAGGACAACTTTTTTTCCAATGCATAATTTGCATCCCACATCGGATGAGAAATGAAATGCAATAAGAAAGTGAGTACAAAAGAAAAAAACTAACCTTTTTATCACTTTATAATTTGCATTCTACATCGCAGAATGGAAACAAATGCAATAAAAAGGTGGGTATAAAAAGTAAAGTACTAAATTTTTTTGTTACCGTATAACTTACATCCCACATCGGATGAGAGAATGAAAGATGCAATAGGAAGGTGGGAATAAAAAGATAAAAAATAACTAACTTTTTTATCACTATATAAATCGCATCCTACATTGGATGATGGATTGAAAATGCAATAGGAAGGTAGGAGTAAAACAAAAAAAAAAACTATCTTTTTTCCTCAATGTATAATTTCATCCCTCATTGAAAATAAAATGAAAAATGCAACATAAATGTGGGCATAAAAAAAAGTATTCTTTTTCAATGTAAAATTTGCATTCCACATCGGATGAGGAAAACAAATATGCAATGGGAGATGGGTATAAAAATAAAAAAAACAAACTCTTTTCTCACTTTATAATTTGAATTCCACATCGGATGAGGAAAAGAAAAATGCAATAGCAAGGTGGGTATAAAAAGAAAAAACTAAGTTTTTTTTCTCATTCTATACATTGATTCCCACAAGGGAATGAAAAGTGCTACAAAAAAAGTAGATATAAAAATAAAGCATTAATCACCTTGAAAAAATAAACGATGGGTGAGAACAAACATTGAAAAGGTGCAATAAGAATCTCTGTAATAAGGGAATGATTATCACTCAAATCGTAAATCAGGGTTTCTGTCACTTTCGGATCGTATTCCCTTTACTCGACCGGTAAGAGACCATGTCTAGAAATTGGTCTCTAGAATGTAGAGGGTTGATGATCCCTTCTTACAACCCTCTACATCCTAGGGACCAATTTCTAGACATGGTCTCTTACCGGTCGAGTATAGGGGACTACGATCTGAAAGTGCCATAAACTCTGATTTACGATTTGAGTGATAATTTTTCTTTATTACAGAGACTTTTATTTCACCTTTTCAAGGTTTGTTCTCACCCATCGTTTATTTTTTCTTTCCCATGATTATTTCTATTTAGCTTTTTTTTTTCTTTTTTCACAATCTAACTCATTAGTGGTTGGTATCCATGTGCACAACCATGCTCCAAGAAGGGTTTCAGATTGAGGTCGAGGCGGCTTTCCTGAAACATTTAGTTTCTGGCCGGCCTGAAAACCTGGTAGCCGGTAGCGAGAAGCAATGGGGTCGCGAAAAGGAAGAGGTGGGCATGAAGAGGGTCTGTCATTATTGTTATTAATATATATAATATTAAAGTATGATTTAAAAAAATAAAAGGAAAGTGTAAAAGACAATGTTAACCTTGACTTAATCGTGCATTTGTTAGTAAAATTAGAACAAGGACCAATGCATAACAAAAGTAACACCATAATAATCATAAATGTAATTATTTCATTTGAGGGACTTGACCCAAAATTGGAAGGATGATTAGAATTAGAAAAGGAAAAAAAATAATACTTGTTTTCTAGTTATCATCTCTAATCAAATAGTCTTATTAATTCTTCAAGATTAAAAGTTCTTTCTTTTAATACCTTTAATTATTGTTTACTATCTTCAACGACAACTTTTATACAAAGGTAAAAACGCAGCACTTAGTACCATTAATAATGCTATATTTTATTTCTCAAATTATGTTTTGCATCCAACATACGATGAGATGATGTAAAATGCAATATGAAGGAGGGAACAAAAAGAAAAGGACAACTTTTTTTTCCAATGCATAATTTGCATCCCACATCGGATGAGAAATGAAATGCAATAAGAAAGTGAGTACAAAAGAAAAAAAACTAACCTTTTTATCACTTTATAATTTGCATTCTACATCGCAGAATGGAAACAAATGCAATAAAAAGGTGGGTATAAAAAGTAAAGTACTAAATTTTTTTGTTACCGTATAACTTACATCCCACATCGGATGAGAGAATGAAAGATGCAGTAGGAAGGTGGGAATAAAAAGATAAAAAATAACTAACTTTTTTATCACTATATAAATCGCATCCTACATTGGATGATGGATTGAAAATGCAATAGGAAGGTAGGTGTAAAACAAAAAAAAAATTATCTTTTTTCCTCAATGTATAATTTCATCCCTCATTGAAAATAAAATGAAAAATGCAACATAAATGTGGGCATAAAAAAAGTATTCTTTTTCAATGTAAAATTTGCATTCCACATCGGATGAGAAAAACAAATATGCAATGGGAGATGGGTATAAAAATAAAAAAAACAAACTTTTTTCTCACTATATAATTTGAATCCCACATCGGATGAGGAAAAGAAAAATGCAATAGCAAGGTGGGTATAAAAAGAAAAAACTAAGTTTTTTTTCTCATTCTATACATTGATTCCCACATCGGATAAGGGAATGAAAAGTGCTACAAAAAAAGTAGATATAAAAATAAAGCATTAATCACCTTGAAAAAATAAACGATGGGTGAGAACAAACCTTGAAAAGGTGCAATAAGAATCTCTGTAATAAGGGAAAGATTATCACTCAAATCGTAAATCAGGGTTTCTGTCACTTTCGGATCGTATTCCCCTTTACTAGACCGGTAAGAGACCGTGTCTAGAAATTGGTCTCTAGGCTGTAGAGGGTTGATGATCCCTTCTTACAACCCTCTACATCCTAGGGACCATTTTCTAGACATGGTCTCTTACCGGTCGAGTATAGAGGACTGCGATTTGAAAGTGCCATAAACTCTGATTTACGATTTGAGTGCTAATTTTTCCTTATCACAGAGACTTTTATTGCACCTTTTCAAGGTTTGTTCTCACCCATCGTTTATTTTTTCTTTCCGATGATTGCTTATATTTAGCTTTTCTTGTTTTTTTTTTATTTTTTCACTATCTAACTCATTGGTGGTTGGTATACATGTGCACAACCAAGCTCCAAGAAGGGTTTCAGATCGAGTTCGAGGGGGCTTTTCTGAAACATTTAGTTTTTGTCCGGTTGAAAACCCAGTAGCCGGTAGCGAGAAGCAATGGGATCGGGACGAGGGAGAGGTAGGCATAAAGAAGGTCTGTCATTATTATTATTATTATTATTAAAATATATAATATTAAAGTATTATTTAAAAAAATAGATGGAAATTGTAAAAGACAATGTTAACCTTGACTTAATAGTGCATTTGTTAGTAAATTTAGAACAAGGACTAATCCATAACAAAAGTAACACCATAATAATCATAAATGTAATTATTTCATTTGAGGGACTTGATCCAAAATTGTAAAGATGATTAGAATTAGAAAAGGAAAAAAAAGAGTACTTGTTTTCTGTTTATCATCTCTAACCAAATACTGTTATTAATTCTTCACGATTAAAAGTGCTTTCTTTTAATACTTTTAATTATTGTTTACTATCTTCAACCACAACGTTTATACAGTGCAAAAATCAGTGCTTAGTACCATTAATAATGTTATATTTTATTTCTCAAATTATGTTTTGCATCCAACATACGATGAGATGATGAAAAATGCAATATGAAGGAGGGAACAAAAAGAAAAGGACAACTTTTTTTCCAATGCATAATTTGCATCCCACATCGGATGAGAAATGAAATGCAATAAGAAAGTGAGTACAAAAGAAAAAAAACTAACCTTTTTATCACTTTATAATTTGCATTCTACATCGCAGAATGGAAACAAATGCAATAAAAAGGTGGGTATAAAAAGTAAAGTACTAATTTTTTTGTTACCGTATAACTTACATCCCACATCGGATGAGAGAATGAAAGATGCAGTAGGAAGGTGGGCATAAAAAGATTTAAAAAAAATTAACTTTTTTATCACTATATAAATCGCATCCCACATTGGATGGTGTATTGAAAATGCAATAGGAAGGTAGGTCTAAAACGAAAAAAAAAACTATCTTTTTTCCTCATTGTATAATTTTCATCCTACATTGAAAAATAAAATGAAAAATGCAACAGAAATGTGGGCATAAAAAGAAAAAAAATTACTCCTTTTCAATGTAAAATTTGCATTCCACATCGGATGAGAAAAAGAAATATGCAATAGGAGATGGGTATAAAAAGAAAAAAAAAACTTTTTTCTCACTGTATAACTTGAATCCCACATCGGATAAGGAAAATAAAAATGCAATAGCAAGGTGGGTATAAAAAAGAAAAAAACTAAGTTTTTTCTCATTGTATACTTTGAATCCCATATCGGATGAGGGAATGAAAAGTGCAACAGGAAGGTGGATATAAAAATAAAGCATTAATCACCTTGAAAAAATAAATGATGGATGAGAACAAACCTTGAAAAGGTGCAATAAGAATCTCTGTAATAAGGGAAAAATTATCACTCACATCGTAAAGCAGGATTTCTGGCACTTTCGGATCGTATTCCCCTTTACTTGACCGGTAAGAGACCATGTCTAGAAATTGGTCTCTTACCGGTCGAGTATAGGGGACTACGATCCGAAAGTGCCATAAACTCTGATTTACGATTTAAGTGATAATTTTCCTTTATTACACATATTTTTATTGCACCTTTTCAAGGTTTGTTCTCACCCATCGTTTATTTTTTCTTTCCCATGATTGCTTATATTTAGCTTTTCTTGTTTTTTTGTTATTCTTTCCCATGATTGCTTATATTTAGCTTTTCTTGTTTTTTTCTTAATTTTTCACTATCTAATGATGGGTGAGAACAAACCTGGAAAAGGTGCAATAAAAATATCTGTAATAAAGGAAAAATTATCACTCAAATCATAAATCAATGTTTCTGGCACTTTCGAATCGTAGTTCCCTTTACTCGACCGGTAAGAGACAATGTCTAGAAATTGGTCTGTAGGATATAGAGGGCTGATGAACCCTTCTTACAACCCTCTACATCCTAGGGACCAATTTCTAGACATGGTCTCTTACCGGTCGAGTAAAGAGGACTACGATCCGA
Organism: Silybum marianum; assembly: GCA_036898165.1. Lineage (NCBI taxonomy): Eukaryota > Viridiplantae > Streptophyta > Magnoliopsida > Asterales > Asteraceae > Silybum > Silybum marianum. The sequence continues at coordinate 1,350,061 of CM072544.1, forward strand.
AAGTGCCAAAAACCCTGTTTTACGATTTGAGTGATAATCTTTACCTTATTACTGAGATTTTTATTGCATCTTTTCAAGCGTTTTTCTCATCCATCGTTTATTTTTCTTTCCCATGATTACTTCTATTTAGCTTTTTTTTGTTCTCTTTTCACTATCTAACTCATTAGTGGTTAGTATCCATGTGCACAACCATGCTCCAAGAAGGGTTTCAGGTTGAGGTCGAGGCGGCTTTCCTGAAACATTTAGTTTCTGTCCGGCCTGAAAACCCAGTAGCCGGTAGCGAGAAGCAATGGGGTCGCGAAAAGATAGAGGTGTGCATGAAGAGGGTCTGTCATTATTATTGTTAATATATATAATATTAAAGTATAATTTAAAAAAATAGAATAAAATTGTAAAAGACAATGTTAACCTTGACTTAATAGTGCATTTGTTAGTAAAATTAGAACAAGGTGGGTATACAAAGTAAAGTACTAAATTTTTTTCTTACGGTATAATTTGCATCCCACATTGGATGAGAGAATGAAAGATGCAGTAGGAAGGTGGACATAAAAAGATACAAAAAACTAACTTTTTTATCACCATGTAAATTGCATCCCACATCAGATGATGGCGTAAAAATGCAATAGGAAGGTGGTGTAAAAAGAAAAAAAAAACTAACTTTTTTTCTCAATGTATAATTTGCGTTCCACATCGCAAAATAAAATGAAAAAGGCAACAGATACGTGGGTATAAAAAGAAAGAAAACTTATTATTTTGCATTGTAAAATTTGCATCCCACAACGGATGAGGAAAAAAAATATACAATAGGAAGGTGGGTATAAAAAGAAAAAACTATCTTTTTCTCACAATATAATTTCAATCCCACATCAAATGAGGAAAAGAAAACTGCAATATGGGAATAAAAAGAAAAAAAACTAAGTTTTTTTCTCATTGTATACCAACAACAGAAACCAACAACATAATCATTACAGAATTTCTCTCCACTCCACCTCCAAAAAGGCAAAAATCAACCCAAGAACCATTAAAAATATTCTCCAATCCACCACCAAGGCTCCAAAACTTCATCACCTAACTTTTGGTTCATTCAGTTTTCAAAACATTCATTTTTGTTTTTTTAAATCCTATATAATTAGAAAACTAGTTTTATTAGTTTTCTAAAAACTTTTGCAGTGATATTTTGGTCCACGCTCAAAACCCATACATTTCTAAAATCTAGACAAATGCTATCGTATCTTCCTTGTCATTTCAATGTCTCTGTAATTTTTAGTTTTCTGAAAACAGAAAATGAGAACTTCACCATTTCAACCAAACACGTTTTCTAAATTTCATACAAAACTAATAATGAAAACTCAACTCCATTTTCTGAAAACGTTTTCTAAGAAAATGAAAACACATTTCCGGAACCAAACACACCCTAAATTTATGTCCGGCTGAAAACCTGGTAGCCGATAGCAAGAAGCAATGGGGGTAGGTATAATAGGCATGAAGAGGGCCTGTCACTATTAATATTAAAGCATAGTTAAAAAAGAAGGAAATTGTAAAAGACAATGTCAACCTTGACTTATAATTGCATTTGTTAGTAAATTAGAACAAGGGACCAAATTCACAACAAAAGTAAAACCATAATGATTATAAATGTAATTCTTCATTTGAGGGACTTAATACGAAATTGAAAAAATGATCAGAAAAGGAAATACATACTTGTTTTCTAGTTAGTATCTCGAACCAAACACTCTTATTAATTATTCAAGATTAAAAATGCTTTTTTTAATACCATTAACTACTGTTTAGTATCTTTATCCATAATTTTATGCCATGAAAAAATCACTCCTTGGTACCATTAATCATGCTATATTTTATTTTTCAAATTATGTTTTGCATCCAATGTAAGATGAGATGATCAAAAATGCAATAGGAAGGTTAGGTATAAAAAGAAAAAACAAAGTTTTTTCCCACTGATATAATTTGCATTCCACATCAGATGAGGAAAAGAAAAATACAATAGGAATGTGGGTATAAAAAGAAAAAAATTAAGTTTTTTGTTGTATAAGTTGCATCCCACATCGGATGAGGGAAAAAATGCAATACCAAGGAGGGTATAAAAAGTAAAAATTAAGTTTTTTCTGATTGTATACTTTGCATCCCACATCTGATGCGGAAAAGAAAAATGCAATAGAAAGATGGGTATAAAAAGAAAAAGAAAAATCTAAGTTTTTTTTTGTATACTTTAAATCCCCCATTGGATGAGGAAAAAAAATGCAATAGAAAAATGGGTATAAAAATAAAAAACTAATGTTTTCTCAATGTATAATTTATATCCCACATTGGATAAGAAAAGTAAAAAATGCATTATTAAGATGGGTATAAAAAGAAATAACTAACCTTTTTATCATTGTATAGTTAGAATCTTACATAGGATGAAAAATGAAAAATGTAATAGAAAGGACGGTACAAAAAGAAAAGAAAAACAAGTTTTTTCAATGAAAAATTAGTTTTTTTCTTTTTAGGCCCATCTTCCTATTATATTTTTTATTTCCTCATTCGATGTATCCTACATTAAATAAAAAATGAAAAATGCAATAGAAAGGTGAGTGTAAAAAGGAAAAAAAACTAATTTTTTTTAATGTATAAATTGCATCTCATCGGATGAAGAAAAAAATGCAATAGAAATGCAAGTGTAAAAAGAAAAAACAAAGTTTTTTTTCTCACTACACATGGGATGAGAGAATGAAAAAATGAAATAGGAAAGTGGGTATATAAAAGGAAAAACAAACTTTTTTCTCCATTTATAATTTGCATCTCACATAGTAAAATAACAAGAAAAAGTGGTTATAACAAGAAAAAAAGTTTTTTTTTAATGTATAATTTGCATACCATATCAGATGAGGTAATAACAAATGCAATAGGAAGGTGGATGTGAAAAGGAAAAAAAAACTTTTTTTTTTCTCACAGAATAATTTGCTTCCCAAATCGATTGAGGGAAAAAATGCAATAGAAAAGTGGGTATACAAAGAAAAATTTTAACTTTTTTCTCACTGTATAATTTGAATCCCACATCGGATGAGAGAATGAAAAATATAATAGAAAATGTGGGTATATAAAGAGAAAACAACTAACTTTTTTCTCATTGTATAATATACATCCCACATAAGATGATGGAAATAAAATTGCAATAGGAAAGGTGAGTATAAAAAGAAAAAAGTTATTTTTTTCAACGTATAATTTGTTTCCCACATTGGATGAAAAAAATGATAAATGCAATCGGAAGGTGAGTGTAGAAACGAAAATAACTAACTTCTTTTTTATCACTTGATAATTTGCATCTCATATCGGATGAGAAAAAATGAAATAGGAAGGTGGGTAAAAATAAAAGAAATGAACTTTATTTCACCATATAATTTGCATCCCCCATCGGATGAAGGAATGAAAAACAGTAGGAAGGTGGGTATAAAAAGATTAAAAAAACCTAACTTTTTATCATTATATTATTGCATCCCACATCGGATGAGAGAATGAAAAATGCAGTTGCTATGGGCATAAATAGGTGAAAAAAAATAACTTTTTTTATCAGTATATAAATTGCATCCCACATTGATTGGTGGAGTGAATATATGTAACAGAATGGTGGGTATAAAAAGAAAAAAGACATATTTTTTTTTCAATGTATAATTTGTATACCACATCGGATGAGGAAATGAAAAATGAAATAGGAATGTGGATACAAACAAAACTAATATTTTTCTCAATGTATAATTTGCATCCCACATCGGATAAGGAAAAGAAAAATGCAATAGAAAGGTGGGTATAAAAAGAGAAAAAATAACCTTTTCTCACTATATAATTTGAATCCACCATTGAATGATGGAATGAAAAATGCAATAAGAAATGTGGGTATAAAGATAAAAAAAACTAATTTTTCTCTTACCGTATAATTTCCATCACACATCAAATGATGGAAAGAAAAATGCAATAAGAAAGGTGTGTATATAAAGAAAAAAAGAGTTATTTTCTTCAATGTATAATTTGTTTCCCTCATCAGATGAGGAAATGATGCATGCAATAGGAAGATGAGTGTAAAAAAGAAAAAAACAAAATCTTTTTTTTTATGGTATAATTTGCATCCCATATCGGATGAGAAAAAAAGGCAATAGGAAGGTGGGTATAAATAAAAGAAATTAACTTTTTTTCATCAATAATTTGCATCCCACATCGGATGAGAAAATGAAAAATAGTAGGAAGATGGGCATAAATACCAAAAAAACTAACTTTTTATCATTATATAATTTGCATCCCACATCGGATGATAGGATGAAAAATGCAGTTCGAAGGTGTGCATAAATAGATAAAAAAACTAACCTTTTTTTATCAGTATATAAATTGCATTTCACATCCAATGATAGAATGAAAAAATGTAACAAAAAGGTACGGCAATACGATCAGAAAGTGCCAGAAACTCTGATTTACTGTTTGAGTGATTCTCTTTCCTTTATTACTGAGATTCTTATTGCACATTTTCAAGGTTTGTTCTCCGTTCTCACCCCTTTGTTTGTTTGTTTTTTTTCCCATAATTGCTTCTATTTAGCTTTCATGTTTTTTTGTTCTTTTTTCACTATCTAATTCCTTGGTGGTTGGTATCCATGTGCACAACTATGTTCCAAGACGGGTTTCCAATCTCGTCAAAATTTGTGCGATTCCGAATGGGTCATCCCAAGTCTGATTCTGATATAGAGCGTGATTTCTTGGGTTCACAAGAAGATGCAGATGATAAATTTATCTGGACGTACACTTTCGAAACTTTCCTAATGGCTCAGGTGATATATTTATATATATATATATATATATGTGTGTGTGTGTGTGTGTGTGTGTATAGGGTTGGGTTCACGTGAGACCAGCCTGTTTCCGTGAGACTACCTTTTTACTCTTGAAACTTCACAACAAAAACACTGTGAATGTAAAAAAATCTGATGGGTTCATATGAGACCAGCCTATTTCCGTGAGACCCGTCGGAGACCCATTATACCGCCTTTTTTCTCTTGAAACTTCACAGCAAAAACATTTGAACTTTCACAGCAAAAACACTGTGAAAGTTACTTTCACAGCAAAAACACTATGTAGGTTACCTTTATAGCAAAAATACTGTAAAGATTCATATTTTTTTACCTTGATAGTGTTTTTGCTGTGAAGTTTCAAGTGTAAAAAGGTGGGCTCATGGGTGTCACGGAAACATGTTGGTCTCACGTGATCCCAAGTCTATATATCTATATATATATAGATTGAGAGAGAGAGAGGGATAGAGGGATAGAGGGAGGATCAAACGAGAATGATGTCGATTTAAAAGAATACGAGAATAATTTTGGATCAATAATTTCGTTAAATAATTAGTTTTAAAATTAAGGAAATAAGGGTATAAAAGTAATTTAGTTATATAAAAATTATTTAAGGTATTTATTTAAAATTCTTCTTTTTACCATATTTTTTATGTTAATATGATTTAATTTTTTATTTAATATATTTAAAATAAGTGTATTTATTTTTCATTTAAAGAATTCATTTTCTATTTAAATCATTTTTTTATAAATTACAATGTTCGTTAAAATCACATATGATTCACAATTAATTAATTTTTTTTAAATAACAAAATGTTTCCTATTCAGATGTGATTTTTTTAATCATATTTTGATTTCCTAATCACATGTGTTTTCCTAATCATATATGAGCTAAAACTTAAAAAACAATGATTCAAATTAAAAATTGAAAAGGAAAAAGAACGAGAAAAAAAAAACGGTAATCACATACGATGTCTAGCAAAATTGCAAAACACATTTAAAATATATAAGATCATATGTAATCCAAAATGTAATTTATATTTTACACATATCACATGTAATATCATATAAGATACATTGACGAAAATTAACATTTCTTTTTTATGAAAAAAGGTCAATTAATTATAGATATCACATGTGATTTTTGACGAAAAATTATTTAAATATTCTAAAAAATAATAAAATAACGATGCTTAAATCACAAAAACTATAAAAAAAACTAAAGAAATATCTTAATTAGTTTATTAAATATCATTTATATAAATAAATGAATTTCCATATATAATTTTATACAAATATGTCCTTTTGGACGTTTTTAGTAAATTTTATTTAATGTATTATTTAATGAAATGATTGGCCGAAAATTATTTTTGTATTTTTTTAAATAGATATCATTCCCATTTGATCCTCCTTATATAAGTTGTTATATGTTATAAACGGGTTGCCTGCTTGATTTTCCATTATGTTCTGTATGGATAAAGATGACTGTGTAGATTATTTGTGTGTATAAATTGGAAGGTTTTTGTTTGGAAGGATTTTTTCATAAATGTAAGGATCGTATTCTTTAATTAGGAGGGGAAGCTTTGGAAGAAAAAAACCCTGGCTTTCTCCCTAGAGCTCCCCCCTTGAAGCTTACAAATTATGCAACTTTTTATATTATTAAGCCACTACCATACAGTCATATATAGCTGACCGAATAAGTTGTGAGTCTCATTAAACACATTAAGTTGCTAATAAACCGGGACTAAGATAGTTTACCTTTTAGAAAATTTTAATGAGATGCTTTTCAGTTTGCATGTTATTTCACCGGAATAATTTTTGTGACGTAGGAAAGATGCTTACAAAGTTTCAAGTTTCCTGAGCCTGTACTATGTATCGGTGGATTTTTGCAAATTGAGTTGTTGGGTCGGTCCCAGAAACAATCTGAATGGCAAATCCTATATATGGTGAGTAAATTACTTTCCACATTTCTATTATAGTTTGTCCTAAAATCAATGTCCACTTTCAGAAGATAATTGTCCACATTTCAATTTTACCTTTTAATTATCAGATGGAGAAATTCATTACTCCTTCATTCTGCTATTAAGGGTAAAATTGTCATTTAGTTAATTAAAAAGTATAATTACACATTTCTAAAACACTCTACTTTTGATTTATTGTGAACACTTATTTTAAGACAGAACGAGTTTTCCAATACATTCATGAACTACTTGTAGGTACCAGAATGAATGTTTTAAAACTACGTTACATAAAACGAATAAAAAACAAAGAGTAAAGTTCGATGTTGGTCCATAACGTTTGTAATTTTCAACGGATATCGTCCTTAAACTTCAAAAACTTGCATTTGGTCTCTCGCATTTGCATTTGGACTCTAACCTTTGTAATTTCCATCCTCTATCTAACAGCTAGTAACTTTTTCCATTAAATCCATTTAAATGCAGGATATTATAGTCATTTTACAATTTAAAAACTATTGGAGGGCAAACGTTACATCTTCATGCAACTCGAGGGCGTATGACTATTTTTTCCATGAATGCAGAATATACAAACGAGACGAATTTTGCGTTACTCACAAAAATGTTTTTCCAGAAATACCCCTCTTTTGATCGATCTCTCGTGTCCGTTTCTTGCAGCCCGTCTCACATCCAAGCTATAGGACGTCAACTATCACCTGCATTTCGTATTGATATTTCCCAACCGTCCAACACTATGTCACTCAGATACAATGCTGAAGCATTCAGCCACACTTTGAAAGATACTTCTGGGTCGATAATACGCCATTCGATATTAATAGTTTGTTTTCATTTCTACCCCCACGAGATTTCATTTGGGGAAACATGCTGCAATTAGCGGACATGATCCCCATTCAGCAAATCGATATCCCGAATTTTGATCTCGACTTGATAGAGGAACTGGATATGATGGAGCTTATATTAATGTAGGTAAGTTTTTGTAGATATAGAAATAGTTGTTGTATTTGATGCGGGTGAAACTGAAGCGAAAACTCGATGTTGTGTAAGTTGTTATAAATTATAATATAATTTTTATGGAATATCAAGGCATGTATTGGGACCTCTTATTTATGGGACCAATTATTGTTTTATAAATTATAAATTTATGATGCTATGTTTTTCAAGATTTTCGAGTAAATTTATCATTAATTCAATTCATAATTTAAAAAATCGTAACTATGAAATCACAAGACACTTTTGTATTAAAATATGTTTTATAAAAGTAGACGAGGCATAGGATCAATCTTAAGATTTTTGGTCGGGACCGGCCCAGGACTGGTTTTTGGCTATCTAGTGACAAAAGTTAAGAATCTTGTTTGGTAAGAATCATGACAATGAACGAGAATGATAAGTAAGGATTGTGAATGGATGTTTAATAAACTCTTACTGGGTAAGGATTGGATAAACAACCCCTTACCTGGTTGGCGCTTACTTGGAAAGAGACGCTTACCAACCGTGTGACACGTAAAGTAAAACACTTGTTTCTATAAAAAAAAAGATCATTTTATTTACTAAGGGGCTGTTTGTTTAGGTCTGAATGGTGCCATTCAGAGGCACGTCTGAATCGTGTAGTGGCTAGGGGCTGTTTGGCAAAAAAAAATTGTCCTCTGAAGTGGAACAAAAGGCTGCGGGATGGTACCGCCCTAACCCTTTGAGTTATGATTCGCATTTGATTTTTCCCCAAAATAACCTTCGGCGCCTCCATCCCTCTCCTCTCTATCAACGACCCACCGTATTCCACGACCGCCGGCCTGTCTTCGTTCTTGATTGTCAACAGCTCAACAGCGAAGCTCAAATTAGAGCTACTGTCTTCGTTCCTCAACAGCTACTGTCTTCGTTCCTCAACAGCTACTGTCTTCGTTCCTCTCCTCTCTGTCAACAGCTACTGTGCGAAGCTCAAATTAGAGCAGGTGAAGAAAAAGAGGAGTCTTGTTATTTTGGTGCAGGAGAAGCTTCCATAAACTCTTTTTCTTATATCCCTTTTTAAAAACAAAAAAACAAATTAATATTATATATTATTTTATTATTATAACATATATATTAACTTATTAATTAAATTATATTTTAGTAAAGATAGTCACTATGAATGGAATGACCTTTCCCCCTACCTCCATCCTCCTCCTGCCACCTCCAGAAACGAACAACAGAACCATGGCAGAATCTAGATAGGAAAAGGTGAGACGAAAGGAACCCGGTCAATAGTTAAAAAAATAATTATATAGGTTAAAAAATATTAAAAATACTAAATTTATTCTTAGTTCCCCCGGTAAAAAATTTCAAGGACCCTATCTTGCCGACGATTAACGAAAACACTAAAAAAGTCTTTTGAAATCAATAAAATCCCGAAAAAATCTTTCAAAATCGACAAAATTACTAGAAAAATCTCTCAAAATCGTCAAAAACACTAAAAATCTCTTGAAATCAACAAAAAGAACTTTAAAAATACCTCGAAACATGTCGAGTGATTTTACGCGTTTTAGTCTACCTTAATAGGAACCCACTGGACAAAAATTCTGGTTGCCACTAAACAGAAGCATTACAGAATTTCTCCCCACTCCAACTCCAAAAAGGCTAAAACCAACCGAAACGATTAAAAATATTCTCTCCACCTCACCTTGGAATCCAGCACCACCACCTCCAAGGCTCCAAAACGTCATCACCAACTTTTGATACCATTGTGAAAAGCCAAAAAATCGAACGCAAGAAAAAAGAGAATTCCCCAACCGGGTTCATTAATGGGTTTTCGTTTTTCAAATGAAACCTAAAAGATCTCCAATTAGAGTAAAGAAATCGAATTCGTTGTGGGTTTTGGTTTGAGTTCTATTTTTTGATTGATTTGTTGTTTCTAAGTTGGCTCCTGAACTTTTTTCAGCTCTCTTTAAAAATTTAGAAATCCCAATTGGTTTATTCAGTTTTCAAAATAAAAAATCCATGAAAACAAAAAAAAATCATTTTTAAAAATCCTATGTAAATTAGAAAACTAATTTTATTAGTTTTCCAAACTTTTGTTTTTCTAAAAACTTTTGCAACGACATTTTGGCCTACGCTCAAAGCCCATACATTTCTAAGATCCAGACAAACCCTATCGTATCTTCCTCGTCACTTCAACGTCTTTTCAATTTCTACTTTTCTGAAAATGGAAAATGAAAACTCCATCATTTCAACCAAACATGTTATCTAAAATTCTCATAGAAAACTAATAAAGAAAACTTAACTCCATTTTCTGAAAACTTTTCTAGGAAAATGAAAACAGTTTTCTGGAACCAAACACATCCTAGGTTTCTGTCCGACTGAAAACCTGGTTGCCGATAGCGGGAAGCAATGGAGGTAGGTAGGCATAAAGAGGGTTTGTCATTATTATTAATATATAAATATAATATTAAAGCATAGTTTAAAAAATAGAAGGAAATTGTAACATACAATGTTAACCTTGACTTAATGGTGCATTTGTTAGTAAAATTAGAACAAGGGACCCAATCCATAACAAAAGTAAAACCATAATGATCATAAGTGTAATTATTCATTTGAGGGACTTAATCTAAAATTAGAAAAATGATGAGATAAGAAAATAAATACTTGGAGTGAATTACGAATTTGGTTCTTATGGTATACAAAAAATTATGACTAACTTCCCTAAACTTAAGATATTATGGATAGGATCCATTTGGTTCTCATTTTCTTATGGATAGGGTCCCTATGTCTAACAAAATTCGTTAACTCCGTTAACTCAAAGGGAATTTTGGTCTTTTTAAACCATAGGGACCAAAATCTATAATTCACTTTATTAAACATATATACTAGTTATTTAAGCCATTTATTTAATATACCACTTTTACCATATTGGCAATTTTAATATGATTTTATTTTTTTATTAAAAACATTTTATATTTCATTCATTAAAAATTAGCGTACTTAATTTTCATTTAAAGAATATATTTACTTTTATTCAAACAACATTTAAGAAATTATAATTTTCGGCAAAATCACATATGATTCATAATTAGTTATTTTTTTGAAAATATTTTTCTAATCATATATGATTTTAAAAATGTTTTTCTAACATTTAAAAAAAATAATTAATTGTGGATCACTTATAAACAAATGTTGTTTGTATGCACACATCAATCAATTTTTCTTCTTAATTAATTAATTCGTACATCAATCACCGATGTGTGCATAATAAACAACATATGTTCATAATGATTCGCAATTAACTATTTGTTCCTAATTAATTAATTCATATATCAATCAGTGATGTGTGCATAATAAACAACATTTGTTCATATGATTAGAAAAATATTTTCAAAAACTAACTAATTATGAATCATATGTCATTTCGTCAGAAATTATAACTTTATTAAATGTTGTTTGAATAAAAATTTCTTTAAATGAAAATTAAGTACCCTTACTTTTAATAAAGGAAATATAAAATGTTTTTTTGATAAAAAAATCATATTAAAATTACAAATATGGTAAAAATAGAATATTAAATAAATGGCTTAAATAACTTTTATATATATATATATATATTTGTTTATTTATTAAAGTGAATTATAGATTTGGTCCCTGTGGTTTAAAAAAATAAAATGCCCCTTGAGTTAAAAGAGTTAATGGATTTTGTTAAACTTTGTTAGGCAGAGGGACCCTATCCATAAGAAAATGATAACCACAGAGACCTAATCCATAATGTTTTTTTATCGTTGTATAATTTGCATCACATATCGGATAAGAAAAAAATGCAATAGGAAGGTGGGCATAAATAAAAGAAATTAACTTTATTTCACCATATAATTTGCATCCAACATCAGACCAGGGAAAAACAGTAGGAAGGTTGGTATAAAAAGATAAAAAATAATCACTTTTTATCATTATACTATTTGCATCCTACATCGGATGAGAGAATGAAAAATGCAGTTGGAAGGTGGACATAAATAAATAAATAAAAAACTAACCTTTTTTATCAGTATATAAATTGCATCCCACATTGATTGATGGAATGAAAAAATGTAACATAAAGATGGGTATAAAAAGAAAAAAAAAACATATTTTTTAATGTATAATTTGTATCCCACATCGGATGAGAAAATGAAAAATGGAATAGGAATATGGATATGAACAAAACTAATATTTTCCTCAATGTATAATTGCATCCCATATCGGATGAGGAAAAGAAAAATGCAACAGGAAGTTGAGTATAAAGGATTTTTTTTAGCTTTTTCTCACTGTATAATTTGAATCCAACATTGGGTGAGGGAATGAAAAATGCAATAGGAAATGTGGGTATAAAGATTAAAAAAACTAACTTTTTTCTCACTGCATAATTTGCATTCCACATCAGATGATGGAAAGAAAAATGCAATAGGATAGGTGAGTATATAAAAAAAGTAAATTTTTTCAATGTATAATTTGTTTCCCACATCGGACGAAGAAATGATACATGCTATAAAAAGATGAGTGTAAAAAGGAAAAAAACTAAATTCTTTTCTCACCAATTGCATACCATATAAGATGAGGAAAAAAATGCAATAGGAACATGGGTATAAATATAAGAAATTAATTTTTTTTTCACCATATAATTCGCATCCCACATCGGATGAGAGAATGAAAAACACTAGAAAGGTGGGCATAAAAAGAAAAAAAAAACTAATTTGTTATCATTTTATAATTTGCATCCCACATCGGATGATAGAATGAAAAATGCAATTGGAAGGCATGTGCATAAATAGATAAAGAAAAGTAATCTTTTTTTTATCAATATATAAATTGCATTCCACATCGGATTATAGAATGAAAAAATGTAATAGAAAGGTAGGTATAAATAGAAAAAAAAACATTTTTTTCAGTGTATAATTTGTATCCTACATTGGATGAGGAAATGAAAATTGCAATAGAAAGATGGGTCTAAAAAGAAAAACACTATTTTTTTTTTGTATAATTTGCATCCCACATCGAATGAGAAAAAGAAAAATGCAATAGAAAGATGGGTATAAAATGAAAAATTAACTTTTTTAACACTTATAATTTGAATCCACAATCAAATGAGGAAATGAAAAATACAATATGAAGGTGGGTATAAAAATAAAAATAAAAACTTATTTTTTTCTTGCATCATAATTTGTATACCAAATTGGACAAGGGAATGAAAAATGCAATGGAAATGTGGATACAAACAAAACTTAATTTAAATACATATCCAAGTCTTATATTGCTTCTATTTTTACTTATTGTTTATGGGTCAGACTAAACCATTAAGGAAACATAATCTAATGTGCAATATTGCTTTCTTTTGGTTTAGCATGCACATCACGTAAGCTTTAGGACCCCTAAGTTCTTGGTTATAAGATAGATGCAATAAAAGGCACTCACTTGAAAATAGTAATTTAAATAAATTGGATCAACAAGATACATAGTTACTTAAATAAATGGTAGAAGCTCCATAATTTGTACCCTTATATGAACTTTATGTGAACCTTATAGTTATACCTAAACTTATGTTTAAAGTAATATTTGACTTGATTTAGTAGTAGTGCTTGAACATACGTTTAAAGTAGTAATTGACTAAGTACGTTTAATAATCACATTTAAGATTATTATTATTATGCTCATCACATAACATGACGTATAATAAATACAATTTATTTAGAGTAATTAGATTTTTGGTCCTATAGTTACCACTCACTATCAATTGTAGTACCTTTTGGTTACCGTGATTGTCAATTTGTTTATTTTTCGTGCCTCTAACTAATTCTTATTAAAAATATTCCTTTAATTCAAGACCTTTTGGTCTTTTTAAAATTACTTTAATTTTCAATGATTTTTGTTCAAATTTTGCATGGTTTCATTTCTTAAAGAAAAATCTATTACATTATTTTGTTATACTATAATTTATATATATATATATATATTATTAAATTATAATGCATATTGTTATGATATTATATTTAATTGGAACGTTTAGAAAAGCCGACGGACTTTTCAATTTCGAATGGTTAATTTTCCGAATTTTTTAAATAAATAAATCAATGGCCTTTTTAATTTTAAATGATTAATTCATGTACGTTTTTTTTAATTAATAAACCATTCCAAAAACCTACGTTGTTCAATCCCCTCGAACTTAAATCAGTTTTAGTTTAAAACTTTTCAAATTGGTTACAATTTGTTTTTTTGGACTTGAATAATGTAGTTAGCCAAATTCTAAAAGTAATGATTTATCGATTTAAATAAATGGTCATAAAATTAATCATTCAAAAAAATAGTGGTTTATTTATTAAAAAAAAGATTTAGGAACTTAATTATTCAAAATGAGAATGTTTGTTGGTTTTTCTAAAAAATAATACTATAATAGTGTACATTATAATATAATAATAACAATAAATTAATAATAACAATAAATTATATTATAATATAATAATAACAATAAATTATATTATAATATAATACTAGTAGTTATATATTACAATATAATAAAGAAATTTGTAAAATAGTATATTTAACAATAATATATATTAAACAAATGTAATAAAAATCATAAATGTATAAACCATGCCAAATTTGAACAAAAATAATTGAAAATTAAAGTAACATTAAAAAGACCAAAAGGTCAGGATCTTTTTAATAAAAAATAGTTAGAGGAACCAAAAATGAAATAGATTGACAATCACAATAAAAAAAGTATAATTAATTTAAAAAAGGATTAGAATTGATAGTGAATGGTAACCACAGGGACCAAAAATATAATTTACTTTTTTATTTATTAATCATAGGTTAATGTTTTCAAATGCATCAATGAAATTACTACTTTTGGGACATATCATTAACTTAAGTGATATCTCATGTGTAGAGATTGAAGAACTGTACACCAAAAACCCCTCCTGTGTGAATTGAACAAGGTGGTAGAACCAGGCATGGAGTCAGAAAATTTATTAAGGAGGGTCCTTTAAATTATGGCCGTAAACGAACCGAATGTTCAACGAATCGTTCGGCAGGAAGTTCGTTTATATCCGTTTATTTAATAAATGAACGAACATGAACACATTTTTTGTTCGTTTAGCTAAATATAAACATTCGTTAAAGCTCGTGATTAATTATATTAACTTTTTAGAATTCGTTTTTTATCCCTCTTAAATTTACCCACTTTTTCAGAAATGATAAATGTTGGTGGTTGTTTTTTTGTTCATTTGTGTTCGTCTTTTATGTCCATCTAAGTCGTCCATTTACGTTGGTTCGTTTAGCATCCTAACGAATAAACATAAACGAACACGAATAAAGACAATTTCTTAACGAACGAATATTAATACATTGGGCCTTACCTGCCTCCGTCCTTGGGTAGAACATGTGTGCTTCATATTCATGATTACAAATGAACATTTATGCATAACATCATGTAGCTTTGTTGGTGATGCAATATCATCGATGTGATTGTGGAAATGTATCGATTATCGCCACCTATAGGAATCCTGACCATATGGTTCATCTGAAATTATTGTAAAAACATATCACATTACACGTTTTGCATGATAAATAACATTTCGTCAGTTTTTTTACCATTTTGCAAAATAGACATATTAAGCTTGTCATAAAACTCATGGTTCTTCATGTAGATTATACACAAGAATGGTTACACCTCATATTTGATTGTAATTGTACTTGTTTTGGCAAGGAAAAAATCGGCTTAGTTTAATAGTACAATTACCATTGTATTTTTTTTCTTTTCAAAATATTAAGTACCACAATTTTATTTAAAATACAAAATTGTATTCATGTTTTAAACTATAATAAATTACAATTGGTCCATATGATTTACATAAAATAACACTAGTATACAACCTTTCTTCTATGATGTTACTCTCAAAGAACACCGATCTTCTTCTCTGGCAACACGAAACCTTTTTTTCCGAGGGTACAAAACCACCCTCATCAATTATTTCCCTTTCGTTGGGCTTTTTGGAATGAAACTTATGTTGGATTTTGGGTACGTTTACTAAACGCTCACCCCATAAGCATTTATTATATAACTTTATCTTATCAAATGAAAATGTAAGAATTCAGGATCTTACCCATACGACGACTCTTACCCAGTAAACACTTATATGTGAAAATTGTTATTTATGAAGCAGAATCCACGGTGCACGCCTAAACTTTAAATCTTCCAAAATTTATCAAACAATAAAACAAACACACATCCAACGAACACCCGAATTAAATTTGGACAAATATAGAAACATATCATCCCAACCGAAACTTTTTACGGAATTTAAATAAATAAATACATTTTTAAAAAATTAAAAATTTAGACAAATATTAACTACTTTCAAAAAGGTTAACCGTTGGAAAGTTCTATTATTTGAAATGAAGCATGAAAACATGCAAAAGCTTTTATCCCACATCGGTGCTCTACCAAATTCTTCATGATAACCCTCGTTGTTATATCCACCATGCGACACTCACTTTTTCACACTGACGACCGACTGAATTGCGTTTTTTTGTTCTTGAAGCAACAAATTTGGTAATTTTTATTCATATCTTTAATCTCAGCTCCGATTTACTTCTGTATGTTTCTGATATATCTTGGTGCAATTATCTAGCAATGTCGTTCATCATTTTATGTGAAAAATTGGTGTTTTCCCCAAATTGTTGTGAAATTGACACTATAAGTTCAATTTTATCGTGTTTGTTTTGATGTTTGATGCAATCAGGAACAGTTTATTAAGAAGACGTTCAAAATTTGTGGAGATTTTTTGTAATCGATAGAAAATATGTGGAATTGCAGTTGCACCTATTGCGATTTGAGTATAAGTAACTTGAATTGGGGATTATTCTTTCAGTTTCAAGATGTTCTTTAGATGCGAATATTGACTGTGAATTATTAGGTTTTGCGGATGAGTCTATGACAATAGTTCTGCTTTAAGTAATGGAAATTTTCAAAGATGGTTTGATTTTTATGTACTTATCTCAATTTATAAGTGATTAGGGTTTTTATATCAAACAAGGTATGAAAAATATATATAGACTGAAACCGATTAAAGGATAATTGAGATGTTCTTTTGCGTTATGAAATGGGGTAAATAGTAGACATACCTCTGGTAATGAACCCTAAGTTTTTTTTGAAAAGGAAGTTAACACACACACTTTCCCGGGATATCCGGAGGGAGCCACCCGACTAAACCCGTCGATCAAGGCCCAACCCAATTAAGGGTACCACTAAGTACTGACAGGCCCATGATCCAAATATCTTCACATGTGCACTGCGGGGTTCGAACCCTGGTAGTCAGGGATACCATCCACTGACTCCCTCGGATGTTACCTTACTACTGGAAATATTAAGTTACTCATTGGAAATCTTAGTTTAATGCCTTTATGGATGTTGATTACATGGAAATAATAGAGTCATAAGTGGTTCAATTTGGATTCCGAACAAGTTGATTTTTAGAAAGGATAATAGTGGATATGCCGATATGGAACAGGAATACCATTAAAGTTAGCGCATACTGCAGCGAGGATTAAACGAATGCCTAAGCATTCCTTAAGTGGTTCATTATAGTTCATAAATATAATTATTTTATAGTATATGTAAACACCCAAATTTGGGGGTTTATGTTGTTGGTCTGTTTATCTAGGGCAAGTTTATGAGATCTAAATAAGTTCATGTGTTGGATCACGGATGTGGTACCTATGCCTAAGAATGGAAGTTTTGATGTTATATTATCTTGGTATGAATACTTTCCTAAATGACCAATTCCATTGTTATATATATTGATACAATTTATTCATGAAGTATTTGAAAGATTATCTTGAAGTCGAGAAAAGTTGATTTATGAACACAAGCCGCGAATACTCATTAATTCGTTGCTGAATTTTTCAAAACACCAATCCAAGTTGCCTGCTGCTATTTGAATCGGTGAGGATGCATAACGCCTTAACCAAATCATTCTCTCTAGTTTTTTGTGTGTGTGTGTGTGAATTGTTGAAACTTATTTTTGCATGCTGATTTGATGGAGAAAGTATCTTTGCTGGTTCAGTTTTTTAGTTGTTAACTAACTTTATGTTATGGATAACTGTACACTACCTTAAGCATTTACAATTGTATTTATATGAAAAGATTGAACATGGAAAATGTAGTGTTGTCTTTCCCTGCTTAAGTATTCTTGGTAGATTAAATCCTTTGGCACTAGTTAGTTTTTATACCAAAGCTATTTTGCATAATGATGCCTGCTGATTGTTGGATCGAAACAGAAAACAATATAGAACACGGAAAATATATGGGATTGCTGTGAAAATAGAAGATATATATATATATATATATATATGAAACCAATTTCTATTATCACAACAACGCAAATTATACAGATACATATATGCATATATATAGAAGTCAACCATCCTGACTTTTTATCCTAACCATTGCACCCCTTCATATTTTGGCAGTTAATTACTTATCCTAATAACTACCAAATCTTCAGAAATAACTAAGTTAACTAACTAAGATAAACTAAAAATTTACATGAAATTTAGCTTATTTCTAACACTGATATGTCTCGATGCCATATTATTATTGTTGTTCTCTCATCTTTGGATGTTATACATTTAAATAACAATCTTGATCTGTATTTTGCTCGATTGCAATCTTGTCGAAGGCGGAGATATATTCTTTTTTCTGTGTACGCTGTTCCATTCTATTGTACTTGCTGGTTTAACCTTTGGATATCCACAACTAGCTTCTTTTCTTGTTTATTAGTATTCAAACCTGCATTTATGATCTGATGTGATTGTACTAGATAAAAGTTTTATTAAAGATTTGATCCATTAATAGTTATGTTTAAATTGATCAAATAGATTAGATTGGTTGTGATTTGAGACCCTCATGGGATTCCCTATTGGTAACTTTGATGTTCTTTAAAATTATATTGTATACTTTTTTAAAATATTTTTGTAGCCAACCCTTCTAAAGAATGTGGCCAGTTTAAATAAATTGTTGTAGTGTTTTCTTTGCGAATCTTTGTTAAGATTATTTTCATGGAGGTCATATTAATATATCTTTCTGGTTGTGACTCTTTATTTGGTTTGTCACAGGAAATGGAGGCTCGTTTTGACTTATTGCGAATGCTTGATATTGATTTGGTGTTCACTATACTTATGTGTCTGAATGATCCAGCTGATCTCATCCGTGCATCAGCTGTGACTAAATCCTGGCAAATGTTCGGTGAGTATCACATGTCTAATAAACTAATTCTACATTTTACACCATATATCATTTACTGTTACCATTCATGTTGTAATTATTTAAAACTTACCATTCATGTTTTAATTATTTAAAGCATATTAATGATGGTAAAAAAAAACCACTTGTTTTTCAGTGATTTCTTATGGAGTTTGTAAGAAACTCTGCATGAAAAAATTTCCTCAGCTTGCCAGCATCAGTTACGTAACCGAACAAAGTGATAACTCCAACCGTCCTAATGGCGAAACTTCTGACGCTGCTATAAAGAGGGAACATAGGGTATACACTTCCCTATTTCGAGCCATGACGTCATTTCCGATCAAGTGTTGCGTGGCTTATCCAATAAGCACCTCCAGCACTAATCACCCATCTGAAGAATGGATCGTCAGCCCTCTTCACCCTAGGGACGGATTTATAGAAATGGACTCTTATTGGTCGAGTAAAGGGCAATACGATCCTAAAGTCCCAGAAACTCTTATATATGATTTGAGCGAGGATCTTTCCTTAATTACAGAGATTCTTATTGCACCCTTTCAAGGTTTGTTCTCAGTTCTCACCCCATTTTTTTTACCATAATTTCTTTTATTTAGCTTTTCATGTTTTTTTTTGTTCTTTTTTCACTATCTAACTCATTGGTGATTGGTATCCATGTGCCCCAGCCATGTTCCAAGAAGGGAGTCCAATATACTCGTCAAAATTTGTGCGATTCCGAATGGGTCATCCCAAGTCTGACTCTAATATAGATCGTGATTTCTTGGGTCCGCCAGAAGATGCAGATGATAAATTTATTTGGACGTACACTTCCGAAACTTTCCCAATGGCTCAGGTGAGATTGTTACGTTGGCTTTTTTTGCTGTCTATGGTAACAAACATACTATATAAAAATATATATAAATTGAATGCATAACTAATTTGAATGTGGTGAAAGTGTTTTTTTTTCAAAAAAAAAAAAATATATATATATATATATAGATTGTTATATGATATAAACTAAGGGGCTGTTAGTGTTTGGTTGCCTAATTGGTTTTCCATTAGTTTACCTTTCAGAAATTCTAATGAGATGCTTTCAGTTTGCATGCTATTTCACCAGAATAATTTTTGCGATGTAGGAAAGCCGCTTACAAAGTTTCAAGTTTCCTGAGCCTGTACTATGTATCGGTGGATTTTTGCAAATTGAATTGTTGGGTCGGGTCCAGAAACAACAATCTGATGGCAAATACTATATATGGTTAGTAAATAACTTTCCACATTTATTTTATAGTTTGTCCTAAAATAAATGTCCATTTTCAAAAGGTAAGCGTCTATTTTCCAATTTTACCCTTTAATTATCGGATGTAGAAATTCATTACTCTTTCCCTATGCTGTTAAGGGTAAAATTATCATTTAGTTAATTAAAAGTATAATTATACATTTCTAAAACACTCCACTGTTTTATTGTGAACATTTATTTTGGGATAGAGGGAGTTTTCCAAATACGTTCATGAACTACCCTCCGTTTATGGCAGGTATATCTTGATTTAAGTTATCATTACTCGTCATTATTTCGATAAATGATTCAAAGACTCGAAAGATTTTGGTATCTGGTTTACATACGAGGGGCATTATAGTCATTTTACATTTTAAAAACGGTTGGAGGGAAAATGTTAGGGAACAAAACAAATTACGTTACATCTTCTTGCAACTCGAGGGCATATGATATATGTTTCCACGAATGCACAATATACAAACGATTCGAATTCTGCATTACTCACAATTTTTTTTTCAGAATACCCCTCTTTTGATCGAATTCTGCATATGATATATTTTTTTTTCTTGCAGCCTGTCTCACATCCAAGCTATAGGACGTCAACTATCACCTGCATTTCGTATTGATATTTCCCAACAGTCCAACACTATGTCCCTCAGATACAATGCTGAAGCATTCAGCCACACTTTGAAAGATACTTCTGGGGTCGATAATACGCCATTCGATATTAATAGTTTGTTTCCGTTTCTACCCCCACGAGATTTCATTTGGGGAAACATGCTGCAGTTAGCGGACATGATCCCCATTCAGCAAATCGATATCCCGAATTTTGATCTCGACTTGATAGAGGAAATGGATATGATGGATCTTATATTAATGTAGGTATGTTTTTTGTAGATATAGAAATAGTTGTGGTATTTGATGCCGGTGAAACCGAAGCAAAAACCTGTTGTTGTTGTTGTTGTTTAAGTTGTTATAAATTATAATATAACTTTTATGGCATATCAAAGCCCGTATCGGGACCTCTTATTTACGGGACCAATTACCGTTTTTATAAATTATAAACTTATAATACAATGTTTTTCAAGATTTTCAAGTAAATTTATAGCTTAAAGAGCAATCCAATGCTTAATTTTAAAAATCGTAAGTATAAAATCATGTATGACATTTTTCGTATAGAAATAATTTGTTTTATAAAACTAGGCCGGGCTGGGACCGGGACGGGTTACCGGGCCTAGGATCAATCCTAAGATTTTTGGTCGGTTCATCCTAGGACTGATTTTTGGTCATCTAGTGAAGAGAACTAACAATCTTACTATGTTTTTTGATGGCCAATAAGTAAGGGGTCGTTTATTGAACCGTTTACCCGGTAAATGCTTATCGGATGAACATGGCAAGGGCCGAGAATCTTATCTGGTAAGAGCGAGTCTTATCTAGTTAGGGACGTTTACCAAAACTTACCCGGTAAGCGCTTACCAACAAAATTCAAGACTATCCTTTATTTAACGGGTAAGATTTTAGTCACCCAAAATGACATCGTATGCAATAATTTACCCGGTAAGTGTTAACCGTGGTAAGAGTCGTCGCCCTCACTTATGGGGTAAGACTCTCAGTCATTGCCATTGCCTTTGCCTTTGCCTTTGCTCTTACCGGGTAAGGTTCTTGGCTTCTGTCATATTCGTTCGGTAAGGTAAAATGACTTGATAAGCGCTTACCCGGGTAAACATTTGGTAAACGACCCTAAGTAAGGATGACAACTCCTACTCGGTGAGTGCTTATTAGGTAAATTGTTGCATACGATACCTTTTTGATGGACTATACTTTTACCTGGTAAAGAAAATTATAATGTTAGACTAAAAAATCATTGATAAACAAATATAGTGTTCACTTTGGTTGCGCTTGGTTCATGGGAGAAGACATGACAAAACTCACTGTCCAAAGTTTGGCGCCACTGTTTGGCGCCACAGGAGACAAGACAAGAACTCACCGTCTCATGTTTGGCGCAAATATGAGGCAGGGACAAAACTGGAACAACGTGAGAAAAAAAGGTTTTTCTTGTTCCATGAAAATAGATGGAACAAGATGGGACAAAATGAGACATAAACTAAAATATTACTAATCTACACTCGTTTCATATATAACCGTGTTTGTTTTAGTGGTCACAATCGCTAGATGCGATCACTGCCACTGTCGGCCACCTCCACCTATTCCACTACAACGTCCACAATATCTCCACCACCTCCACCATAAGCAACCACATCCACAACCATGTTGTTGTAACAATCTTCACCGTGCATTCGCCAATTGATAAAGATTTTCCAAACTGAATAAAACATATTTTCTTCTTTGTACAAATCGGAATTTTTAGAACTACC
This sequence comes from Silybum marianum, assembly GCA_036898165.1. NCBI lineage: Eukaryota > Viridiplantae > Streptophyta > Magnoliopsida > Asterales > Asteraceae > Silybum > Silybum marianum. Next base: position 1,372,737 of record CM072544.1, read on the forward strand.
ATCAATTATATCAAAATTTTCATTCAGATTTGGTACTATTATACATGTATGTATTTATGTATATGAAAGTTGTGTTGTAAATTAAATTATTTAATAACTTAATGTATTTGTGTTATACTATTATATGATATATAAATCATCAAATAACTTTTAGGAGTATTTGTCAAGTTTTATCCTATCCAATTCAAGTCGTACCAAACAACTACATTTGTTCTCTCTAGACATGTCTCATCCTACCCACTTGTAACAATTTTTTTTAAAATAAAAACACGAAAACAAAAATTAAGGTTCAAATTCTCGATTTAAAAACCTAAATTGCATTACACTGCATTGCACATATATATATGTTAACATTTACAAAAAAAAAAACCCAAAAAATATCAAACAGAAGTCCAATTTTGACATTAGATAGTCAAACTTTGACTTTCTCTGGTTCTAGGTCACAAGAACAATGACTTGTTGTTACAACTTTATAAAAACATACCAAAAATTACAAACTTTCCATTTGAAACCCTATTTTTTTCCAAACAAACTTCTAAATTTCCCTATTTGTAAACTTTCCAACAATTTTTTCAACCAGATTATATCCATTTCCATAACTTTTTTCAGATACCCTATCGCACCGTATGCTATCATAAGCTTCCGACACTTGTTGCTCGGCGATAGGACCCGAGGCAATAAACCACGTATTTTTAGCCGTGTTTTGTGGGCTAAAAAATGTCAAACACAATTGAATTTAATTTGTTGATTTAAGGTACTAAAATATTACATTAATGCAAGATATTTATGAATGTTTGTTTTCGTAAGTCTTGTGAGACTTTAAGAGAAAATTTGATGTGTGATGAGCGTGTAGATTAAAAAACAAAAAAAAAAGTTGAACATTGTGGTTTTTGTACGTTTGTGAAATGTTAGAAAAGAAATCAATATTTTTCTCTTATTTGGGCAAATATTTTTATGTTATGATGTTAATTGAAGCTCAAAATATATTTTTATCATCAAACTGACCATTATTTTAATTTTTCATAGATTTATAACTATAACATAAACGACGTAAATATAAATATCAATATTGTATATGCATATATATAGAAGTCAACCATCCTGACTTTTTATCCTAACCATTGCACCCCTTCATATTTTGGCAGTTAATTACTTATCCTAATAACTACCAAATCTTCAGAAATAACTAAGTTAACTAACTAAGATAAACTAAAAATTTACATGAAATTTAGCTTATTTCTAACACTGATATGTCTCGATGCCATTTTATTATTGTTGTTCTTCATATTTGGATGTCATACATTTAAATAACAATCTTGGTCTGTATTTTGCTCGATTGCAATCTTGTCGAAGGCGGAGATATATTCTTTTTTCTGTGTACGCTGTTCCATTCTATTGTACTTGCTGGTTTAACCTTTGGATATCCACAGCTAGCTTCTTTTCTTGTTTATTAGTATTCAAACCTGCATTTATGATCTGATGTGATTGTACCAGATAAAAGTTTTATTAAAGATTTGATCCATTAATATTTATGTTTAAATTGAGCAAATAAATTAGATTGGATGAGATTTGAGACCCTCATGAGATTCTCCATTGGTAACTTTAATGGGCTTTAAAATTATATTGTATACTTTCGTCAATGTTTTTGTAGCCAACCCTTCTAAAGGATGTGATCAGTTTAAATAAATTGTTGTAGTGTTTTCTTTGCGAATCTTTATTAAGATTATTTTCATGGGGGTCATATTAATATATATATATATATATATATATATATATATATATATCTTTCTGGTTGTGACTCTTTATTTGGTTTGTCACAGGACATGGAGGCTCGTTTTGACTTCTTTCGAATGCTTGATATTGATCTGGTATTGACCATACTCATGTGTCTGAATGATCCAGCTGATCTCGTCCGTGCATCAGCTGTGTCTAAATCCTGGCAAATGTTCGGTGAGTATCACATGTCTAATAAACTAATTCTACGTTTTACACCATATTTTTATTCCAATTACTGTTACCATAAAAAGAAAATTTTAATGACCCTTCACTTCTTGTCCATGATGTAAAACTTACCATTCATGTTCTTATTATTTAAAGCATATTAATGATGGTAAAAAAAATCACTTGTTTTTCAGTGATTTCTTATGGAGTTTGTAAGAAACTCTGCATGAAAAAATTTCCTCAGCTCGCCAGTATCAGTTACGTAACCGAACAAAGTGATAACTCCAACCGTCCTAATGGCGAAACTTCTGACGCTGCTATAAAGAGGGAACATAGGGTATACACTTCCCTATTTCGAGCCATGACGTCATTTCCGATCAAGTGTTGCGTGGCTTATCCAATAAGCACCTCCAGCACTAATCACCCATCTGAAGAATGGATCGTCAACCCTCTTCACCCTAGGGACGGATTTATAGAAATGGACTCTTATTGGTCGAGTAAAGGGCAATACGATCCTAAAGTCCCAGAAACTCTTATATATGATTTGAGTGAGGATCTTTCCTTAATTACAGAGATTCTTATTGCACCCTTTCAAGGTTTGTTTTCAGTTGTCACCCCATTTTTTTTACCATAATTTCTTTTATTTAGCTTTTCATGTTTTTTTTTTGTTCTTTTTTCATTATCTAACTCATTGGTGATTGGTATCCATGTGCCCCAGCCATGTTCCAAGAAGGGAGTCCAATATACTCATCAAAATTTGTGCGATTCCGAATGGGTCATCCCAAGTCTGACTCTAATATAGATCGTGATTTCTTGGGTCCGCCAGAAGATGCAGATGATAAATTTATTTGGACGTATACTTCCGAAACTTTCCCAATGGCTCAGGTGAGATTGTTACGTTGGCTTATTTTGCAGTCTATGGTAACAAACATACTATATAAAAATATATATAAATTGAATGCATAACTAATTTGAATATGGTGAAAGTGTTTTTTTTTGGAAAAAAAAAATATATATATATATAGATTGTTATATGATATAAACTAAGGGGCTGTTAGTGTTTGGTTGCCTAATTGGTTTTCCATTAGTTTACCTTTCAGAAATTCTAATGAGATGCTTTCAGTTTGCATGCTATTTCACCGGAATAATTTTTGCGATGTAGGAAAGCCGCTTACAAAGTTTCAAGTTTCCTGAGCCTGTACTATGTATCGGTGGATTTTTGCAAATTGAATTGTTGGGTCGGGTCCAGAAACAACAATCTGATGGCAAATACTATATATGGTTAGTAAATAACTTTCCACATTTATTTTATAGTTTGTCCTAAAATAAATGTCCATTTTCAAAAGGTAAGCGTCTGTTTTCCAATTTTACCCTTTAATTATCAGATGGAGAAATTCATTACTCTTTCCCTATGCTGTTAAGGGTAAAATTATCATTTAGTTAATTAAAAGTATAATTATACATTTCTAAAACAGTCCACTTTTTTATTGTGAACATTTATTTAGGGATAGAGAGAGTTTTCCAAATACGTTCATGAACTACCCTCCGTTTATGGCTGGTATATCTTGATTAAGTTATCATTACTCGTCATTATTTGGATAAATGATTCAAAGACTCGAAAGATTTTGGTATCTGGTTTACATACGAGGGGCATTATAGTCATTTTACATTTTAAAAACTGTTGGAGGGAAAATGTTAGGGAACAAAACAAATTACGTTACATCTTCTTGCAACTCGAGGGCATATGATATATGTTTCCACGAATGCACAATATACAAACGATTCGAATTCTGCATTACTCACAATTTTTTTATCCAGAAATACCCCTCTTTTGATCGAATTCTGCATATGGTATATTTTTTTTCTTGCAGCCTGTCTCACATCCAAGCTATAGGACGTCAACTATCCCCTGCATTTCGTATTGATATTTCCCAACCGTCCAACACTATGTCCTCGTATACAATCAAGCATTCACCACACTTTGAAATATACTTCTGGGGGTCGATAATACGCCATTCGATATTAATAGTTTGTTTCCGTTTCTACCCCCACGAGATTTCATTTGGGGAAACATGCTGCAGTTAGCGGACATGATCCCCATTCAGCAAATCGATATCCCGAATTTTGATCTCGACTTGATAGAGGAAATGGATATGATGGATCTTATATTAATTTAGGTATGTTTTTTGTAGATATAGAAATAGTTTTGGTATTTGATGCCGGTGAAACCGAAGGTTTTTCCTGTTGTTCTTGTTGTTGTTTAAGTTGTTATAAATTATAATATAACTTTTATATATGGCATATCAAAGCCCGTATCGGGACCGCTTATTTATGGGACCAATTACCGTTTTTATAAATTATAAACTTATAATACAATGTTTTTCAAGATTTTCAAGTAAATTTATAGCTTAAAGAGCAATCCAATGCTTAATTTTAAAAATCGTAAGTATAAAATCATGTATGACATTTTTCGTATAGAAATAATTTCTTTTATAAAACTAGGCCGGGCTGGGACCGGGACGGGTTACCGGGCCTAGGATCAATCCTAAGATTTTTGGTCGGTTCATCATCCTAGGACTGATTTTTGGTCATCTAGTGACGAGAACTAACAATCTTACTATGTTTTTTGATGGCCAAGAAGTAAGGGGTTGTTTATTGAACCGTTTACCCGGTAAATGCTTATCGGATGAATATGGCAAGGGCCGAGAATCTTATCTGGTAAGAGCGAGTCTTATCTAGTAACGGACGTTTACCAAAACTTACCCGGTAAGCGCTTTCCAACAAAATTCAAGACTATCCTTTAATTAACGGGTAAGATTTTAGTCACCCAAAATGACGTCGTATGCAATAATTTACCTGGTAAGTGCTAACCGTGGTAAGAGCCGTCACCCTCACTTATCGGGTAAGACTCTCGGTCATTGCCATTGCCATTGCCATTGCCTTTGCTCTTACCAGGTAAGGTTCTTGGTTCTTGTCATATTCATCCGGTAAGGTAAGACTTGATAAAGGATGGCAACTCCTACTCGATAAGTGCTTATTAGGTAAATTGTTGCATATGATGCCGTTTTGATGGACTATACTTTTACCTGGTAAAGAAAATTATAATGTTAGAGCAAAAAAATCATTGATAAACAAATATAGTGTTCACTTTGGCTGCGCTTGGTTCATGGGAGAAGACATGACAAAACTCATTGTCCAAAGTTTGGCGCCACATGAGACGGGACAAGAACTCACCGTCTCATGTTTGGCGCAAATATGAGGCAGGGACAAAACTGGAACAACGTGAGAAAAAAAGGTTTTTCTTGTTCCACGAAAATAGAGGGAACAAGATGGGACAAAATGAGACATAAACTAAAATATTACTAATCTACACTCGTTTCATATATAACCACAATATGGTATTTGTTTTAGTGGTCTCGATCGCTAGTTGCGATGACTGCCACCGTTGGCCACCTCCTTCTATTCCACTACAACGTCCATAATCATCTCCACCACCTCCACCATAAGCAACCACATCCACAACCATTGTTGTTGTAACAATCTTCATCGTGCATTCGCCAATTGATAAAGATCTTCCAAACTGAATAAAACATATTTAATTTTCTTCTTTGTACAAATCGGAATTTTTAGAACTACCATCAATTATATCAAAATTTTCATTCAGATTTGGTACTATTATACATGTATGTATTTTTGTATATGAAAGTTGCGTTGTAAATTAAATTATTTAATAACTTAATGTATTTGTGTTATACTATTATATGATATATAATATCATCAATGTATTTAATAACTTAATGTATTTGATGATATATAATATCATCAAATAACTTTTAGGAGTAATTTGTCAAGTTCTATCCTATCCAATTCAAGTCGTACCAAACACATACATTTGTTCTCTCTAGACATGTCTCGTCCTACCCACTTGTAACAATTTTTTTTTAAATAAAAACACGAAAACAAAAATTGAGGTTCAAATTCTCGATTTAAAAACTTAAATTGCATTACACTGCCTTGCGCATATATATGTTAACATTTACAAAAAAAACCCAAGAAATATCAAACAGAAGTCCAACTTTGACATTAGATAGTCAAACTTTAACTTCCTCTGGTTCTAGGTCACAACAACAATGAGTTATTGTTACAACTTTATAAAAACATACCAAAAATTACAAACTTTCCATTTCAAACCCTAACTTTTCCCAAACAAACTTCTAAATTTCCCTCTTTGTAAACTTTCCAACAATTTTTTCGACCCGATTATATCCATTTCTGTAAGTTTTTTCAAATACCCGATCGCACCGTACGCTATCATAAGCTTCCAACACTTGTTGCTCGGCGATAGGACCCGAGGCAACAAATCACATACTTTTTAGCCGTGTTTTGTGGGCTAAAAAATGTCAAACGCAATTGAATTTAATTTGTTGATTTAAGATATTAAAATAAAACATTAATGCAAGATATCTATGAATGTTTGTTGTCGTAAGTCTTGTGAGACTTTAAGAGAAAATTTAAGGTGTGATGAACGTGTAGATTAAAAAACAAAAAGACGTTGAACATTATGGTTTTTGTACGTTTGTGAAATGTTAGAAAAGAAATCAATATTTTTCTCTTATTTGGGCAAATACTTTTACCTTATGATGTTAATTGAAGCTCAAAATAGATTTTTATCATCAAATTGATCGTTATTTTCATTTTTCATATATTTATAACTATAACATAAATGACGTAAATATAAATCTCAATATTGTAGATCATATACGTAAGCAGAAAATAAATTTCATTCATCCTTGACAAGAAAATGATATAAAATTTCATAATGCAAAAAATTATATTAATATTGAATTAATATATTTTGATTTTTCGTGTAATATGTTATAAAATATTTGTAAATATAAACACAATATAATATGTTGATAATAATAAAACCATAAATAATAAACTTTAAAATAAAAATGATTGTGAATAAAACAAATTAAAAAAAAAACCCCAAAACATCCTCCAAGGATTCGAAAACTGGCATCTTTGTACAAAATGGGTATGCTTAACCAACTGGACAACCTACTCAGATTCATACAAAATAGGCTTTTATAAACAGTTATTTTGGGCTTTATACAAGGTTCCATAAAGTCAGTGTTTGTGAAAGTTTCGAACTTTTGTACGTGGTTCTACAACCGTGTATAAAACTCAACTTATATACACGGTTCAAAAACCGTTTATAAAAAATTAATAACTGCGTATAAAAGTCACTATCTTACACGGTTTTTAGATAAAACCGTTTAAAAAAAGATTAATAACCGTGCATAAAATCACCATCTTACACGGTTTTTTGCATGAGAATGTTTAAAAAGGGGTTAATAACCGTATATAAAAGCAACAATTTTACACGGTTTTTTTTCCTCAAACCGTTTACAATTGTAATAATTTTTCACAGTTTTGTTATACAGTTTTAATAACAAAACCGTGCATAATTCTAACCATTTATTAATCTCTCATGCACATGCTCGATTAATACATTTTAGTAGACAAAATTTCAACAACTTATATATCTTAATAAAAAAACTAAAAGGATTTCAGGTGCCCTAGCTCAAGTTTGAAAGGAGCTCCTAAACTGTTGACCCTTAATGTGAAAGATAACCTTGCAGGTGCAATTTAAAAAGAGAGTTGTAGAGGGTAACTCATTATACTTGTCGACGTGGGACAAGCTAGATAAACCTTTATATAATAAAGTATTAAGACAAAGGCTTATTGTACTGCCGATGTGGGACGCTCACTTAATTTCCAATGCAAGCTACACAATTCAAAAGCAGTGGAAGCAATTTCAAATTCTTGTTGTAAAATTATTTTATTCTATTTCTTTAATATTCAATATAGTTACTTTTTTTTATTATCAACATTATTTTCGTTTTTACATAAAAGAAATTGAACATCTTCATTTAATACTACCATAAGTCTTAGATGCATAAGAAAAACAAATTAGGAAACTACAAAAAGAAGTTAAAGAATAATGGGAAATGTTATCGAAACGGAGGAATTCGACTTACAAACTCGTTGGAGTATGACATATTATTACGTCTTGATCAAAAGGTTGATTACATTTTTAGAAAATGTATTATATTCTCTAAATCGAGACAAATGACTCTTAGGGGTCAGACCATGACGACGTTGCAGGTGTTAGCTCCACCTTAAAGGTGCACCGGCTAGGGGAAATCCTGGGTCCGCCACTGCATGGACTTGTGTATATAATAAATACATGCAAGTAAAGTTTTTGTACGAAACTAATATAATTAATGTGTAGTATAATAGTTGATCAGTATGTTCGGTTGATCGGTTGATCGGTCCAATTCAATTAATGGATAAAAAACTGTGTACAAAGGAATACTTTTATACACGGTTTCTTATACACAACTGTGTATAAAGGTAAGTTATACATGGTTTTTTATACACAAATTTTTACACGGTTTTTTATACACAACCGTGTATAAAGTGTGACTTTTATACACGATTTTTTATACACAACTGTGTAGAAAACTAACACACTTTTTTATATGGATTTTATATACAAGTGTGTATAAAAGGTGACTTTTATACACGGTTTCTTCGTTGCAACCGTTTTTAATTGTCGAGTACCCTATTTACATGGCTTTTATTCCAAAACCGTGTATAAAACCTTATTTTTAGCAACGGTTCCATTTCAACCGTGTATAAAGGGTCCACATCCATCTTTTATACACGGTTTTAGTAAAAATGACAAAAAGCGTGTATAATTAGGCGCAATGGGGCCAAGTAGAGGGAGAGGTAGGCATGAAGAGGGTCTGTCATTATTATTAATATTTAAATATAATATTAAAATATAATTTAAAAAAATAGAAGGAAATTGTAAAAGACAATCATGTTAACCTTGACTTAATAGTGCATTTGTTAGTAAAATTAGAACAAGGACTCAATCCATAACAAAAGTAAAACCATAATAATCATAATTGTAATTATTTCATCTGAGGGACTTGATCCAAAATTGGAAAGATGATTAGAATTAGAAAAGGAAAAAAAAGAATACTTGTTTTCTATTATCATCTCTAACCAAATACTCTTATTAATTCTTCAAGATTAAAAGTGCTTTCTTTTAATACCTTTAAATATTGTTTACTATCTTCAACCACAACTTTTATACAGTGCAAAAATCAACACTTAGTACCATTAATAATGCTATATTTTATTTCTCAAATTATGTTTTGCATCCAACATACGATGAGATGATGAAAAACGCAACAGGAAGGTGGGAACAAAAAGAAAACGACAACAACTTTTTTTCAATGCATAATTTGCATCCCACATAAATTTTTCTCTTACCGTATAATTTACATCCTACATCGGATGAGAGAATGAAAGATGCAGTAGGAAGGTGGGCAAAAAAAGATAAAAAAAACTAACTTTTTTATCACTATATAAATCGCATCCCACATTGAATGATGGATTGAAAATGCAAAAGGAAGGTAGGTGTAAAAAAAAACTAACTTTTTTCCTCAATGTATAATTTTCATCCCCACATTGGAAAATAAAATGAAAAATGCAACAGAAATGTGGGCATAAAAAGAAAAGAAAAATTATTCTTTTTCAATCTAAAATTTGCATTCCACATCGGATGAGAAAAACAAATATGCAATAGAAGATGGGTATAAAAATAAAAAAAATAAACTTTTTTCTCACTATATAATTTGAATCCCACATCGGATGAGGAAAAGAAAAAACTAAGTTTTTTTCTCATTCTATACATTGATTCCCACATCGGATGAGGGAATGAAAAGTGCTACAAAAAAAGTAGATATAAAAATAAAGCATTAATCATCTTGAAAAAATAAACGATGGGTGAGAACAAACCTTGAAAATGTGCAATAAGAATCTCTGTAATAAGGGAAAGATTATCACTCAAATCGTAAATCAGGGTTTCTGTCACTTTCGGATCATATTCCCCTTTACTCGACCGATAAGAGACCATGTCTAGAAATTGGTCTCTAGGATGTAGAGGGTTGATGATCCCTTCTTACAACCCTCTACATCCTAGGGACCAATTTCTAGACATGGTCTCTTACCGGTCGAGTATAGGGGACTACGATCTGAAAGTGCCATAAACTCTGATTTACGATTTGAGTGATAATTTTTCCTTATTACAGAGACTTTTATTGCACCTTTTCAAGGTTTGTTCTCACCCATCGTTTATTTTTTCTTTCCCTGATTACTTCTATTTAGCTTTTTTTTTCTCTTTTCACAATCTAACTCATTAGTGGTTGGTATCCATGTGCACAACCATGCTCCAAGAAGGGTTTCAGATTGAGGTCGAGGCGGCTTTCCTGAAACATTTAGTTTCTGGCCGGCCTGAAAACCTGGTAGCCGGTAGCGAGAAGCAATGGGGTCGCGAAAAGGAAGAGGTGGGCATGAAGAGGGTCTGTCATTATTGCTATTAATATATATAATATTAAAGTATAATTTAATAAAATAGAAGGAAAGTGTAAAAGACAATGTTAACCTTGACTTAATCGTGCATTTGTTAGTAAAATTAGAACAAGGACCAATGCATAACAAAAGTAACACCATAATAATCATAATTGTAATTATTTCATTTGAGGGCCTTGACCCAAAATTGGAAGGATGATTAGAATTAGAAAAGGAAAAAAAATAATTCTTGTTTTCTAGTTATCATCTCTAATCAAATAGTCTTATTAATTCTTCAAGATTAAAAGTGCTTTCTTTTAATACCTTTAATTATTGTTTACTATCTTCAACGACAACTTTTATACAGTGCAAAACGCAGCACTTAGTACCATTAATAATGCTATATTTTATTTCTCAAATTATGTTTTGCATCCAACATACGATGAGATGATGTAAAATGCAATATGAAGAAGGGAACAAAAAGAAAAGGACAACTTTTTTTCCAATGCATAATTTGCATCCCACATCGGATGAGAAATGAAATGCAATAAGAAAGTGAGTACAAAAGAAAAAAAACTAACTTTTTTATCACTTTATAATTTGCATTCTACATCGCAGAATGGAAACAAATGCAATAAAAAGGTGGGTATAAAAAGTAAAGTACTAAATTTTTTTGTTACCGTATAACTTACATCCCACATCGGATGAGAGAATGAAAGATGCAATAGGAAGGTGGGAATAAAAAGATAAAAAATAACTAACTTTTTTATCACTATATAAATCGCATCCTACATTGGATGATGGATTGAAAATGCAATAGGAAGGTAGGAGTAAAACAAAAAAAAAACTATCTTTTTTCCTCAATGTATAATTTCATCCCTCATTGAAAATAAAATGAAAAATGCAACATAAATGTGGGCATAAAAAAAAAGTATTCTTTTTCAATGTAAAATTTGCATTCCACATCGGATGAGGAAAACAAATATGCAATGGGAGATGGGTATAAAAATAAAAAAAACAAACTTTTTTTTCACATTATAATTTGAATCCCACATCGGATGAGGAAAAGAAAAATGCAATAGCAAGGTGGGTATAAAAAGAAAAAACTAAGTTTTTTTTCTCATTCTATACATTGATTCCCACATCGAATGAGGGAATGAAAAGTGCTACAAAAAAAGTAGATATAAAAATAAAGCATTAATCACCTTGAAAAAATAAACGATGGGTGAGAACAAACATTGAAAAGGTGCAATAAAAATCTCTGTAATAAGGGAATGATTATCACTCAAATCGTAAATCAGGGTTTCTGTCACTTTCGGATCGTATTCCCCTTTACTCGACCGGTAAGAGACCATGTCTAGAAATTGGTCTCTAGAATGTAGAGGGTTGATGATCCCTTCTTACAACCCTCTACATCCTAGGGACCAATTTCTAGACATGGTCTCTTACCGGTCGAGTATAGGGGACTACTATCTGAAAGTGCCATAAACTCTGATTTACGATTTGAGTGATAATTTTTCTTTATTACAGAGACTTTTATTGCACCTTTTCAAGGTTTGTTCTCACCCATCGTTTATTTTTTCTTTCCCATGATTATTTCTATTTAGCTTTTTTTTTTTCTTTTTTCACAATCTAACTCATTATTGGTTGGTATCCATGTGCACAACCATGCTCCAAGAAGGGTTTCAGATTGGGGTCGAGGCGGCTTTCCTGAAACATTTAGTTTCTGGCCGGCCTGAAAACCTGGTTGCCGGTAGCGAGAAGCAATGGGGTCGCGAAAAGGAAGAGGTGGGCATGAAGAGGGTCTGTCATTATTGTTATTAATATATATAATATTACAGTATAATTTAATAAAATAGAAGGAAAGTGTAAAAGACAATGTTAACCTTGACTTAATCGTGCATTTGTTAGTAAAATTAGAACAAGGACCAATGCATAACAAAAGTAACACCATAATAATCATAATTGTAATTATTTCATTTGAGGGCCTTGACCCAAAATTGGAAGGATGATTAGAATTAGAAAAGGAAAAAAAATAATACTTGTTTTCTAGTTATCATCTCTAATCAAATAGTCTTATTAATTCTTCAAGATTAAAAGTGCTTTCTTTTAATACCTTTAATTATTGTTTACTATCTTCAACGACAACTTTTATACAGTGCAAAACGCAGCACTTAGTACCATTAATAATGCTATATTTTATTTCTCAAATTATGTTTTGCATCCAACATACGATGAGATGATGTAAAATGCAATATGAAGGAGGGAACAAAAAGAAAAGGACAACTTTTTTTCCAATGCATAATTTGCATCCCACATCGGATGAGAAATGAAATGCAATAAGAAAGTGAGTACAAAAGAAAAAAACTAACCTTTTTATCACTTTATAATTTGCATTCTACATCGCAGAATGGAAACAAATGCAATAAAAAGGTGGGTATAAAAAGTAAAGTACTAAATTTTTTTGTTACCGTATAACTTACATCCCACATCGGATGAGAGAATGAAAGATGCAATAGGAAGGTGGGAATAAAAAGATAAAAAATAACTAACTTATTTATCACTATATAAATCGCATCCTACATTGGATGATGGATTGAAAATCCAATAGGAAGGTAGGAGTAAAACAAAAAAAAAACTATCTTTTTTCCTCAATGTATAATTTCATCCCTCATTGAAAATAAAATGAAAAATGCAACATAAATGTGGGCATAAAAAAAAGTATTCTTTTTCAATGTAAAATTTGCATTCCACATCGGATGAGGAAAACAAATATGCAATGGGAGATGGGTATAAAAATAAAAAAAATAAACTTTTTTCTCACTATATAATTTGAATCCCACATCGGATGAGGAAAAGAAAAATGCAATAGCAAGGTGGGTATAAAAAGAAAAAACTAAGTTTTTTTTCTCATTCTATACATTGATTCCCACATCGAATGAGGGAATGAAAAGTGCTACAAAAAAAGTAGATATAAAAATAAAGCATTAATCACCTTGAAAAAATAAACGATAGGTGAGAACAAACCTTGAAAAGGTGCAATAAGAATCTCTGTAATAAGGGAAAAATTATCACTCAAATCGTAAATCAGGGTTTCTGTCACTTTCGGATCGTATTCCCCTTTACTCGACCGGTAAGAGACCATGTCTAGAAATTGGTCTCTAGGATGTAGAGGGTTGATGATCCCTTCTTACAACCCTCTACATCCTAGGGACCAATTTCTAGACATGGTCTCTTACTGGTCGAGTATAGGGGACTACGATCTGAAAGTGCCATAAACTCTGATTTACAATTTGAGTGATAATTTTTCCTTATTACAGAGACTTTTATTGCACCTTTTCAAGGTTTGTTCTCACCCATCGTTTATTTTTTCTTTCCCATGATTACTTCTATTTAGCTTTTTTTTTTCTTTTTTCACAATCTAACTCATTAGTGGTTGGTATCCATGTGCACAACCATGCTCCAAGAAGGGTTTCAGATTGAGGTCGAGGCGGCTTTCCTGAAACATTTAGTTTCTGGCCGGCCTGAAAACCTGGTAGCCGGTAGCGAGAAGCAATGGGGTCGCGAAAAGGAAGAGGTGGGCATGAAGAGGGTCTGTCATTATTGTTATTAATATATATAATATTAAAGTATAATTTAATAAAATAGAAGGAAAGTGTAAAAGACAATGTTAACCTTGACTTAATCGTGCATTTGTTAGTAAAATTAGAACAAGGACCAATGCATAACAAAAGTAACACCATAATAATCATAATTGTAATTATTTCATTTGAGGGCCTTGACCCAAAATTGGAAGGATGATTAGAATTAAAAAAGGAAAAAAATAATACTTGTTTTCTAGTTATCATCTCTAATCAAATAATCTTATTAATTCTTCAAGATTAAAAGTGCTTTCTTTTAATACCTTTAATTATTGTTTACTATCTTCAACGACAACTTTTATACAGTGCAAAACGCAGCACTTAGTACCATTAATAATGCTATTTTTTATTTCTCAAATTATGTTTTGCATCCAACATACGATGAGATGATGTAAAATGCAATATGAAGGAGGGAACAAAAAGAAAAGGACAACTTTTTTTCCAATGCATAATTTGCATCCCACATCGGATGAGAAATGAAATGCAATAAGAAAGTGAGTACAAAAGAAAAAAACTAACCTTTTTATCACTTTATAATTTGCATTCTACATCGCAGAATGGAAACAAATGCAATAAAAAGGTGGGTATAAAAAGTAAAGTACTAAATTTTTTTGTTACCGTATAACTTACATCCCACATCGGATGAGAGAATGAAAGATACAATAGGAAGGTGGGAATAAAACGATAAAAAATAACTAACTTTTTTATCACTATATAAATCGCATCCTACATTGGATGATGGATTGAAAATGCAATAGGAAGGTAGGAGTAAAACAAAAAAAAAACTATCTTTTTTCCTCAATGTATAATTTCATCCCTCATTGAAAATAAAATGAAAAATGCAATAGGAAGGTAGGAGTAAAACAAAAAAAAAACTATCTTTTTTCCTCAATGTATAATTTCATCCCTCATTGAAAATAAAATGAAAAATGCAACATAAACGTGGGCATAAAAAAAGTATTCTTTTTCAATGTAAAATTTGCATTCCACATCGGATGAGGAAAACAAATATGCAATGGGAGATGGGTATAAAAATAAAAAAAATAAACTTTTTTCTCACTATATAATTTGAATCCCACATCGGATGAGGAAAAGAAAAATGCAATAGCAAGGTGGGTATAAAAAGAAAAAACTAAGTTTTTTTTCTCATTCTATACATTGATTCCCACATCGAATGAGGGAATGAAAAGTGCTACAAAAAAAGTAGATATAAAAATAAAGCATTAATCACCTTGAAAAAATAAACGATAGGTGAGAACAAACCTTGAAAAGGTGCAATAAGAATCTCTGTAATAAGGGAAAGATTATCACTCAAATCGTAAATCAGGGTTTCTGTCACTTTCGGATCGTATTCCCCTTTACTCGACCGGTAAGAGACCATGTCTAGAAATTGGTCTCTAGGATGTAGAGGGTTGATGATCCCTTCTTACAACCCTCTACATCCTAGGGACCAATTTCTAGACATGGTCTCTTACCGGTCGAGTATAGGGGACTACGATCTGAAAGTGCCATAAACTCTGATTTACGATTTGAGTGATAATTTTTCCTTATTACAGAGACTTTTATTGCACCTTTTCAAGGTTTGTTCTCACCCATCGTTTATTTTTTCTTTCCCATGATTACTTCTATTTAGCTTTTTTTTTTCTTTTTTCACAATCTAACTCATTAGTGGTTGGTATCCATGTGCACAACCATGCTCCAAGAAGGGTTTCAGATTGAGGTCGAGGCGGCTTTCCTGAAACATTTAGTTTCTGGCCGGCCTGAAAACCTGGTAGCCGGTGGCGAGAAGCAATGGGGTCGCGAAAAGGAAGAGGTGGGCATGAAGAGGGTCTGTCATTATTGTTATTAATATATATAATATTAAAGTATAATTTAATAAAATAGAAGGAAAGTGTAAAATACAATGTTAACCTTGACTTAATCGTGCATTTGTTAGTAAAATTAGAACAAGGACCAATGCATAACAAAAGTAACACCATAATAATCATAATTGTAATTATTTCATTTGAGGGCCTTGACCCAAAATTGGAAGGATGATTAGAATTAGAAAAGGAAAAAAAATAATACTTGTTTTCTAGTTATCATCTCTAATCAAATAATCTTATTAATTCTTCAAGATTAAAAGTGCTTTCTTTTAATACCTTTAATTATTGTTTACTATCTTCAACGACAACTTTTATACAGTGCAAAACGCAGCACTTAGTACCATTAATAATGCTATATTTTATTTCTCAAATTATGTTTTGCATCCAACATACGATGAGATGATGTAAGATGCAATATGAAGGAGGGAACAAAAAGAAAAGGACAACTTTTTTTCCAATGCATAATTTGCATCCCACATCGGATGAGAAATGAAATGCAATAAGAAAGTGAGTACAAAAGAAAAAAACTAACCTTTTTATCACTTTATAATTTGCATTCTACATCGCAGAATGGAAACAAATGCAATAAAAAGGTGGGTATAAAAAGTAAAGTACTAAATTTTTTTGTTACCGTATAACTTACATCCCACATCGGATGAGAGAATGAAAGATGCAATAGGAAGGTGGGAATAAAAAGATAAAAAATAACTAACTTTTTTATCACTATATAAATCGCATCCTACATTGGATGATGGATTGAAAATGCAATAGGAAGGTAGGAGTAAAACAAAAAAAAAAACTATCTTTTTTCCTCAATGTATAATTTCATCCCTCATTGAAAATAAAATGAAAAATGCAATAGGAAGGTAGGAGTAAAACAAAAAAAAACTATCTTTTTTCCTCAATGTATAATTTCATCCCTCATTGAAAATAAAATGAAAAATGCAACATAAACGTGGGCATAAAAAAAAAGTATTCTTTTTCAATGTAAAATTTGCATTCCACATCGGATGAGGAAAACAAATATGCAATGGGAGATGGGTATAAAAATAAAAAAAATAAACTTTTTTCTCACTATATAATTTGAATCCCACATCGGATGAGGAAAAGAAAAATGCAATAGCAAGGTGGGTATAAAAAGAAAAAACTAAGTTTTTTTTCTCATTCTATACATTGATTCCCACATCGAATGAGGGAATGAAAAGTGCTACAAAAAAAGTAGATATAAAAATAAAGCATTAATCACCTTGAAAAAATAAACGATGGGTGAGAACAAACCTTGAAAAGGTGCAATAAGAATCTCTGTAATAAGGGAAAGATTATCACTCAAATCGTAAATCAGGGTTTCTGTCACTTTCGGATCGTATTCCCCTTTACTCGACCGGTAAGAGACCATGTCTAGAAATTGGTCTCTAGGATGTAGAGGGTTGATGATCCCTTCTTACAACCCTCTACATCCTAGGGACCAATTTCTAGACATGGTCTCTTACTGGTCGAGTATAGGGGACTACGATCTGAAAGTGCCATAAACTCTGATTTACGATTTGAGTGATAATTTTTCCTTATTACAGAGACTTTTATTGCACCTTTTCAAGGTTTGTTCTCACCCATCGTTTATTTTTTCTTTCCCATGATTACTTCTATTTAGCTTTTTTTTTTCTTTTTTCACAATCTAACTCATTAGTGGTTGGTATCCATGTGCACAACCATGCTCCAAGAAGGGTTTCAGATTGAGGTCGAGGCGGCTTTCCTGAAACATTTAGTTTCTGGCCGGCCTGAAAACCTGGTAGCCGGTAGCGAGAAGCAATGGGGTCGCGAAAAGGAAGAGGTGGGCATGAAGAGGGTCTGTCATTATTGTTATTAATATATATTGTTAGTCCCCAAAGAGAGATGGCTAACTAAGAGAGGGTTTTGTAGAAGGGGGGGTTGAATATAAAACACACAGAATATACTCTTTTTAAATTTTTTAATATAAATATTAAAAATTTACACACAGATAGTTTGATGCGGAAAAGAACGGGCGGACTATTCTATCAAACTAAACACACGGATAACGATAATTAACTATTACACTAAGCAAGTTAAAATAATACTGTTATAGCACACAGCTTTGCCACAGTCAAACAAATAATCACTCTGAAGATTTGTTGAAAGCGTGAGATTTCTGGGAAGGACTTCATCTCCTTTTATAGTGTCCATGCATGGGATGCAAGTGGACAGCTGTCAAGGTTTCATTAGCTGGAAGATTATTACGATGGACAAAGGAAGAGACCACTTCCTTTGTACTAGAATAATGGATGAACCATTCCTTGTAGCACGTAATGTCAGATAACTTTATCTTCTTTTCTTCATGCTCTGTGAAGTCCCATCAAGCCTTTTAGCTAAAAGACAAATATTCCTTTTATAAGAATAAAAGAGAATGTCTTTAATTAAGGCTTGGTGCCCAAGTTCTTGCTGGCTCACGTGTCTTGCAATTGATGTGAGTCAAGAACTTATCTCTTTGAAATTGCTAAGTGATACATCTCACTATGTATCACATCGGTGGATACCTTATAAGGCTGGAGTTGATAAGTGTACACTTTGCTTGATAACTTCTTCTTTCACTAAGTGACAAAAGTGTATACCATTGTGAGTTGATATCACAGCCTTAGAAAATATACCTGCAATTTCGGTGACCAAGATCATAGTGTCGGTGACCATGACATCAAACTTGATGACCTCATCTTATTTGATGTCCTTAGTACTTTTGATGACTTTTGAGTGTACCATCGGTGACCCACTATATTGGTGACCCAATCTTGACTTGGCAAGATGGTCTGAATATTGAAGTTGGTTGATACATCCAAAATTCCAGTTTTTGATGTACAACCCCTTGATTGAATAGTCTTTGACTCTTCAATACTTGAAGCATATTTCAGACCTTCAAAAGAACCTGTAAAAATTCATTCATATAAAGGAAGGTGGTTCATCACCAAATCATCGGTGACCCAACAATCTCCCCCTATTTGATGATGATACCTGTAGGTTAGAAAAGAATTCTTTTTGACCCTTTCTATTTTTCTTTTGGGTTCTTTTGACTCAGATTTTTTTTTTTTGATTTTTTTTTTTTTTTTTAACTGAGTATGTACAGTATGTATGAAAAAAAATTATGTCCAACATATGAAAAAAAATTTAAATAAATTTACATATATACCAAGCATCTGGGTACTTGAAGGGAATTGTTGCAGCATCTCTACTCTTGAGTTCATTGAAGATTAAATTGTGGAGAATTCCTTCATCTTTGCATATTCTGGAGCAGTGATGATGGTTGTTGCTAATTGAACTAGCAAGGTTGGATTTGATAGATCAAAAATTTGAGATATCATGAATGCTTCCTTGTGAAATGGGAGAGAGAAGAATTCAGTCTGCATCGGGGTTAACATTTTGTCTGTCTTTGATTTTCTCCCCCTCAACTATTGCTTTCGACTCATTCTTCTTAGAATCACTTAGATGCTCCCCCTCAGCTGATATCTTATCACTTAGAAGATTTCTTCCCTTTCAACTTAAATCTCTTTTTGAGAAAATTTCTTCTTCTCTGTTGATTTCTCATTTTCCTCCTCAGCTTATAATACTTTAGCCTTAGTAGATTTCTTGAGAAGATTTCTTTTCTCCTCTCAGCTGCATGAGGAGGATTTCTTCTTCTCCTTCTCAGCTTACAATACTTTAGCCTTAGTTGATTTCTTGAGAAGATTTCTTTTCTCCTCTCAGCTGCTGTTGATTTAGCCTTTATCAGGAACTTTGAATTTTCTCCCCCTCAGCGGCTGAGGGGAGAAGATGAGTAAATGAGGTGAGAAGGTGGAACAAATTTGGGGAGTCCACCAGAGGGATAAATAAGCTATCAGAAATAAAAATAAAAAATTATTTTTATTTTTATTTCTCAAACCCATATATCGGAGAGTTCACTAGGTGGAAACATTTCTGCCAGAAGGAGATATTGGTGAACAAGAAAAATGGGAGTCCCTCCAATTCGACCAGTTTCGTCGAATCTTCATAGAGATGTGCAAGGTCATCAAGATCATAGATCTTGGGTGCAAGGCTGTGAAAGTGACAAAAATGTCCTTGGATTGGGAAAGGTTCCAAGTCATCCTTATCAACCAAAGAGAATGTTGAGAAGGGTTTAGTGAGGGTCCCCGAAAATACAATCAGGTCCTTTTAAGAGGGCATGAAGGAGCTAAGTGAGTTTTTAAAGGATTCCCTGGGTCCAGTAGGAAGAATTTCAACACTCACCAATTTTTGGGAATCAGTGAGTGGCTTGTGAGTATTTGACCCTTGAGGTTCCCTAAGTCTCTTTGAGGAGAACTTGGGGGGGCTTTTGGAACTCCTCCGCTTCTTAAAAAGGATATTGGCTTGGGTAGATACCGAAGGCTTTTTCGGTATCGTAGCCGTAGAAGCAGGCGCGGAGGTGGAAATGGTAGAAGATTTATAGACCTTAGATTTCTTTTTCTTCTTCACCATGTCCATATGTCGGAGAGAGAAGTTTGTGAGCAAAATTTGTGGAATTTTATGCTCATGAGATCAGAGAGAATAAAGAGTGAAGAATATTAAGTATCCAAAAATAGAGAGAGAAACATCAGAGACTTTGGAGATTTTTGAAAGAGAGAGGATTGAAGAATTTTGACAGTCAATAGATGGACATCTTGACAGTCAACAATCAGGAGCTGTTTTGACAGTCAAAGATAGGTGGGTATTTTGACAGACAGAATTCAAAGAGTAGTTTGACAAAATTATTGGAGGGAATTTTATCATGACAGAAATTAGAGAGAATTTTAACAGCAAGAGAATTCGGAGAAATATTTTGACAAAGATATATAGGGAAAAGTATATCTGAGGAGAAATTTAGGAATTTTAACTGTCCAAACTCTGAGATAGGGAGATAAATAAAATTTCAAGAAATGAAATTTTGGAGGGATGTTAGTTGTCTAAAATCGGGGAGTCAAAATTCAGAGTATGAATTTTGGGAGTTACCGAAAATTTAGGAGAGTACCAAAATTTTTTTTTATTTTTTTATTTTTTTATTTTTTTTTTTTTTCCGTCGGTGACAACAGCAACAACATCGGTGGCTGACGTCAGCATGTCGGTGGCTGACGTCAGCATTTGAAAAAAAAAATTAATTTTTTTTTTTTTTTTTTTTTTTTTTTTTTGTCGGTGACAACAATGTCGGTGGCTGACGTCAGCATGTCGGTGGCTGACGTCAGCAAAAAAAAAAATTTAATTTTTTTTTTTTTTTTTTTTTTAAAATTTTTTTTTTTTTTTAAAATTTAGAGATTGAAGGAGTGACATACCTAGTTTTCCGATCGAGAATTTGATTGACTTCATCCAATGATTTTGTGCATAGATCGGTAAGTTGAAAGTCAGAATGAGTGGGGTCTTCTAACCATGAGATTGTTTCACATAGACTTTTTCTTGCCTTTGTCTTTTTGTTTATCCACCTCAGAGCTAACATCAATGTTGACATCTTCATCCACCGTACACTAGACTTCTCCCCCGAGTATAGGCGCTCGTGAATTTAGTAGCCTCTTCGAGCTATTTTGAGCACATTTCTTTGATCAAACTCAAGGGTTCGGCACCGACTCCTCCTCCTCAATTGTTGCTTCGATTATCTTGGTGACCTAGGATTTGGTTACATCATCGGTGGTCGTGGCCGGCATCGGTGGGCCGCATCGGTGGCTACAACATCGGTGGTTGTAGGCCGGATCGGTGGCCGCAACATTGGTGGTCGTAGCCGCAGCATCGGTGGTCGTAGTTGCGGCATCGGTGGTCGTAGCGCAACATCGGTGGATGGAGGGAGCGGTAGAACATCGGTGGATGGGAGAGCTGGAATATCGGTGGATGGAAGAGCAGCTAGAACATCGATGGATAGAGTCACATGGATGGAGTCACATAGGTGGATGGAGTCACATAGGTGGATGGAGTCACATAGGTGGCTGGAGTCACATAGGTGGCTGGAGTCACATAGGTGGCTGGAGTCACATCGGTGGATGGAGTCACATAGATGGTTGAAGTCACATAGGTGGATGGAGTCACATATGTGGCTGGAGATGGAAAAGCAGCAACAACTTTCTTGTACTTTCTTGTTTTTCTCCCCCTCAGTGGTTGAACCCTTGAAACCCACTGAAGAGAAAGATCTTGATTCTTTCAACAACAGAACCCACAGCATCAACCCGTTCAACCCTTTGAAGAACAAATCTATCCTTATCCTAAAAGAAGGAATCACCAACATCAAGTTCAACCGTTGGAGAAGAAGTTGGTATCTTGTCAACTTTGTATCAAGAGTTGCAAGAGATTCCAAAAATTTCTTTCTGATTGACAAGGATAGAAGCAATATCGATGGCTTGCTGAGCAGAGGCACTTCGAAGTTCTCTGATAGAAGAAAGCACAGAATCTTGGCTTGAGAGAAGCCCTTTGCTGAAGACCAAAGACATCCAAGTGTAGGAGATCTAAGCATGTCATGAGAATTGGGTGACTCACCGACAACTCTTCAATGCTAGATCTAAGAGTAGTAGAAAGAAAGGCCATTCTTTCCATTTCCTTAGTTGCATGATCTTTCAGAACTTCCACCTGGTGGATAGTAGCACGAGTGAAACTGGTGAAAGCCTTGATAAGATCATCTCCCTGTTGAGAAGACATGGGAGCAGATGGTTGAGGCTTTGGTGGTTGAAGAGACACCTTGGATGGGAGACTCCAAGTCTAAGGAAAAAATTGATGAAGGTATAATAGGGATATCCCTTTGTACAACCATGTCCTTTTGAGAGGGCATGGAGGAGCCCGGGAGTGGCCAAGTGTTCTTTGGGTTTATGAGGTGACGTCGGTGAGTGAGAGAGATGGTTGCGATCGTCGGTGGGTGTGTGTGTGTGAGAGAGATCGGTGGCTTCGGTGAGAGAAAGAGATCGGTGGCTTCGGTGTGTGTGTGTGTGAGAGAGAGATCGGTGAGAGAGAGAGATCGGTTTGTGTGTGTGACCGTCGGTGGATGACGAGGCTTAGTGGCAACGTCGGTGGCTTGATGGAATGAAGATGTCGGTGGCTTGTGGTGTTGGTGTCGGTGGGTGGACGGCGACCATCGGTGGGTGCTATGATGGTTAGGGTGGCTTGTGGTGACTTGGTGGCTTGGTGGAGGTGTATGTTTTTAAGGTTTTGAGAGAGGTGAAGGAGGTATTTTGGGAGAGAGAGAGGAGAGCTTGTCGGTGACCCAGTCACTGACATATTATATATATATATATATATATATTTTTAATTATTTGTATATATATAACATATATAATATATAAGTTATAAATTATATAAATGTATATAATATATAAATATATAGAATATATATATATAAAACATATATTTATATAAAATTATAAAATATATTAGTCTATGTTTATCATACCTAATTCACCGATGAGAAACTTGAACCTTGCTTCATCAAGAGGCTTTGTGAACAGATCAGCTAGTTGATAGTCGGTGGGAATGAAATGTAACTCCACATCACCTTTAGAGACATGATCTCTTATAAAGTGATACCTAATATCAATGTGCTTGGATCTTGAATGAAGCACAGGGTTGTTGGCAATGGCTATTGCACTTGAGTTGTCACACATTATTGGGATCTTTGAGAAAATCTGATTGTAATCACACAAATGATTTTTCATCCACAATATTTGTGCACAACAACTTCCAGCAGCCACATATTCTGCTTCAGCAGTAGATGTAGACACCGAATGTTGTTTCTTACTTGACCAGCTCACAAGCTTTCCACCAAGTAACTGACAACTTCCAGTTGTACTCTTTCTGTCTATTTTTGAACCTGCAAAATCAGAATCAGAGTACCCGATGAGATCGAAACCTGAGTCTTTGGGATACCAAAGACCCAGATTTATGGTACCTTTCAGATACCTGAAAATCCTTTTCACAACAGCTAGGTGTGATTCTTTAGGATTTGCTTGGTATCGGGCACATAGACAAGTAGCAAACATAATGTCAGGTCTACTTGCAGTTAGATAAAGAAGGGATCTTATCATGGCTCTATAATTTGTAATATTTACAGAAATGCCATCAGGATCAGAAGAGAGTTTAAGAGGAGGAGCCATAGGAGTTTTCATGGTAGAGCAAGTATCAAATTGAAACTTTTTCAGAAGGTCTTTAATGTATTTACTTTGATTTATGAAAATACCTTCTGAGACTGTTTTACTTGCAAACCAAGAAAGAAAGTTAACTCCCCCATCATGCTCATTTCATATTCTTTTTGCATGAGGGAGCTAAACTCATCACACAAGGATTCATCGGTGGCTCCAAAAATAATATCATCTACATAGATTTGAACAAGAATGATATTACCTTGTGATTTCTTGAAGAAGAGAGTGTTGTCAACCTTGCCTCGTATGTACTTATTTCTAAGTAGATATTCTGAGAGAGTGTCATACCAGGCACGTGGAGCTTGCTTCAGTCCATATAGAGCTTTATCCAACCTATATACATGATATGGATGGATGGATCTTCAAACCCGTGAGGTTGCTTCACATACACTTCTTCACTAATTCACCATTCGGAAGGCACTTTTGACATCCATTTGGAATACCCGAAAATTCTTGTAAGCTGCATGGGCAAGAAATATTCGGATAGCTTCCAATCTGGCAACAGAAGCAAAGGTTTCATCATAATCAATTCCTTCCTCTTGCCGATATCCTTGAGCAACCAACCTTGCCTTGTTCCTTATGACAGTTCCTTCTTCGTCCATCTTGTTTCGAAACACCCATTTTGTTCCAATAATTGTTTTGTTGGATGGACGAGGAACTAACTTCCAGACTTTGTTTCTCTCAAATTGTGAGAGCTCTTCTTGCATGGCAATTACCCAGCTAGGATCAGCTAGGGCTTCATTTATCAGCTTAGGCTCAACAATGGAAACAAAGTTGACATATAAGCACAGATTGCTTATGCCTCTTGGTTTTTACACCAACTTGTGGATCACCTATGATTTGATCTATTGGATGATCCATGGTCCACTTTAGTGGAGGAGGTAAGGAGGGAGGTAGAGAAGAGGATGAGGTAGGAATTTGGGATGGTGAAGAAGGGTTTAAGGGAGATATAGTGTTTTGGTGGGTAAGGTCTTCTAAAGAGTTAGTTTCAGGAGGTGGAGAAGAAAGAGAAGGTTCAGAAGGTAAGGTAGTGTTTATGGAAGGCTGAGAAGGGTTGCTATATGGAGGATTGGTTTGATAGGAGGATGGAATTTCACCAACACATGAATTTATCCATAGGTTTAATTCTTCTTCATCACAAGATAATGAAGAAGTTTCAAACTCATCAAACTTTACATGCATGGATTCATCTATGCATTGTCTTCTTAGATTGAAGATTCTAAAGGCTCTTGAGGAGAGAGAATAGCCCATGAAAATTCCATTATCAGACTTTGGATCAAACTTTCCAAGTTGTTCCCTGTCATTTAGCATGTGACAAGCACGACGAACACATGGAAGAAGTCAACTGTAGGTTTTCTTCCATGGAAAACTTCATATGGGGTCTTGTCATGCCTTTTGACTATGATAGACCTATTTTGAGTAAAGCATGCAGTGTTAACTGCTTCTGCCCAAAAATAGGTTGGCAACTTGGATTCACTCAGCATAGACCTTGCAGCTTCACATAGTGTTCTATTCTTTCTCTCAACAATACCATTTCTTTGAGGAGTGCGTACGACGAGAGAAGTTACGAGAGATTCCTTTTAGGTCAAAGAAATCTTCCGGGCGACATTCTTGAATTCGGTGCCATTATCACTTCGAAGGACTTCACCGATTACCATTCAAATTTTCAATCTTTCTTGTAAACTCGATGATTTCTTCAAGAAAGATCACTCTTGTGTTTCGTAAAGAACACCCAAGTATATCTAGAGAATTCATCGACGATTACTAGCATATACTTTTTACCACCTGCATCGGGTGTCTTGACCGGACCGCATAGATCCATGTGAAGCATTTGAAGAGGTTGAGAGATAGAAGAACATTGTTTTGTTTTAAAGGAAGTTACGGTGAGTTTTCCTTTTCACATGCCCCACACAGCCTTTTCTTTTTCAAAAGCTATTTTTGGCATTCCAACAACCACTCCTTGTTGGAGAGTTTGTTCAAGGTTTTAAAGTTTAGATGAGAGAACCTTTTATGCCACGACAACTTTGTTTGGCTAGTTCTTGAGAGAGGAGACACACGGCTTCTCCTATTGCACTTTCCTTCATGTTGATTATGTACACGTCATTCGGTCGGGTTCTGCTAGTACAATCTTGTTCTCGTACATCAAAGACCAAGCACACACACCGAAACATGACCTTATAGCCCAAATCACATATTTGGCTGATGCTTAGAAGATTGTACATTAGCCCTTCAACATGAGCTACTCTGGAGAAAGTGATGGTTCCATTTGAAATAGTACCATATCCTTTGGTGACCCCTTTTCCATTTCCTCCAAAGGAAACAGTGGGTCCCTTTTCTTTTGAGAAGTTAGAGAGAAGAAGTTTGTTTCCGGTCATGTGTCTTGAACATCCACTATCCATGTACCATATATGATCTTTATTTGGTACCTGCACCCAGAAACAAATTTAGACTTTTGGTACCCATTTTGAGGTGGGTCCTTTGGGATTAGAAGGCATTTTAGATTTGCAAGGAGCCAAGTCTATTGGGCAATTTTTAGCAAGATGAAGAGTGTTGCCACAGTTATAGCACTTCTTTAAAGGAAAGACCTTTTTAAAATCCCTATCATCTAAACTTTGGACAGAGGTTGAGGAATGAGAAGAAGAGGGGTGTCCAACGCCTGGTCTTGGTCCAAGAATACCTTTACCAGGGTTTCTTGATTTCTTCAAGTTTACTGACCGAGGAATAAAGTCAGTAGCTATTTGAGATTTCCTTTTAGATGAAAATTTGATTTAGAAAAATTTTTCTTTTGAGGAGAAAATCTTTTTGAAGAAGGATACTCAGCAACTACAGAAGGCTGCTCCTGGGAGTACCTTGACTCATGCAGACTTAAGGAATTTAAAAGTCTTTGGATAGGTTTGGGAGAAGAAGAAGAGCTTGGAAAAGTTGAAACCTTTGAAGACTCAGAAGAGATTTCTTTAGCTTTAACAAAGACTCCAAACTTTTTGGAACCAGATTCTACTTTGAGCATGTCAAGTAGATCTATAGAGTGAACGGAGGTAGAATCCTCAGATGAGTAACCGAAGAGATCATCATCGTCATCGGAAAGGAAACCAGCAGGAAAACCTTGACACTCAGAAGAGGAAGGGAGTGGAAGGTCAAGAGGTTGAGGAACATCTTTTCCATAACCAAGGCCAGACTTATCCTTGCTGGTGATTTGATCTTGAAGGATCCTTTCTAGATTCTTAGAGGATTTAGTCCATTTAGACAGAACCTCTTGTTCCTTTTCAAGAGTGGAAGAAATCTTTGATTTTTCCTCAGAAAGACTGTCGTTTAAGTACCGAAGGTTTTCCAGATCAGCTTTCATTTTGTCAAAATCTTTTAGTTTTGAAAAGCAAGATAGGAGTTGATCATTTAGACATTTTATGTGCATATCAGCCTTTTTCTTTTGAATCTTTAAGTCACAGAAGTCAACAGTTAAAGAATCAAAGGCATCAGCCTTTTGATCATCAGAGAGAAAGGTAAAAGGATGTACCTGAGGTTTTGTCCCTGAAGTGGATCCCTCAGCAGATACAAGAGTGGTGTAGAGTGATTTCTCCATGTCTTCTATCTCATCAATTTTGGCCATGAGGCACTTAGTGACATACTCACTCTCACTCTCAGAGGTTTGCTCATCTTCCCAACAATGAGCCTCAGCAACTAAGGTTTTATTTTTACCTTGGTTTCTCTCCTTTTCTCTCTTGTATTTGGCTTTGTATTTCTTGTACCTTGAGGCTTCTTTTGATTCAGAATTTTCTTTAGAGGATTGGCTATTTCTCTCTTCATGCTTCCTAGAAGCTGATTTTGAGAAGTCATGGCCATAAGAAGAAGAAGGTTTAGAAGAAGAAGCTTTTGATCTGCATTCAGAAGCAAAATGACCTTTCTTTCCACAATTGAAGCATTCTTCATTTGCTTTATCAGCGAGGATTTTTGAGAAAAAGGTTTTCTATTAAATTTGGAGCGGTTTGAAGAAAATCTTTTGTTCTTAAGGTTTCCAGCAAGCATTGCCATACTATCAGAAAGTATGTCAATGGCTGATTCTTCTTCTTCATCATCAGCAGCACTATAGTATGCATCTGACAGATGAGAAGAGTCTTTCTTAATATCTTTTTCAGAATTAGAAGAAGGATAGGTGATTCTAGGAATACAAGAAGAAGGTTTTGAATCACCTATCAAAGCAATAGAGGAGGATTTGATATCCTTTATAAGAGACTTTCTCTGGTTCTTAGTTTGTTCATAGTGAAGAAGAGTTCCATAGAGAGCAGTTAAAGGCATTATTTCTAAGTCCTTGGTTTGCTTGATGCAAGTACAGATAGTTTCCCAGAAATCTGGAAGACAATCCATGAACTTGCAGAGAACTTCTTCATTATCATAAACTCGGCCAAGAACTTTGAGATCGTTGAGAAGACAGTTAAAACGATTAAAGTAGGTAGAAAGAGATTCTCCCTTTTCATGGGATAAGAGTTCATACTTTCTAACAAGACAGATCCTGTTAGATTTCTTTACTTCTTTGGTGCCTTCATATAAGACACTCAAAGTATCCCACATCTCTTTAGCAGTGGGAAGGTTTAAGAAGAGAATGATACACATCATCAGGAAGGGAAACAGCAAGAGCAGATTTGACTTTAGTATCTAAAGCGACTAGGCGTTTATCATCTTCACTAAATTTGTTAGAAGGTTTGATGATATATCTACCAGTTTTCTCACTTCTTTCGTCATCTGACTCTATGTCCTTTCCTTCAGCGTCCTTTTGAGGGCCAAAGCGAGCCCATATTTTAGGAACAAAAGGTCCCTCACTGAGAATGTTGGGATACCTGTAATCGATCCCTTCCAAGAATAATAACATGCGATTTTTCCATAACCCAAAGTTGTTTGGGTTGAATCTTCGGGGTTTAGCCAAAGATCCTAAATCATATGTATTACTGGAAGAGGTCTGCAAGGTACCATCAACATTTGAGGTAGTAGCCATCACGGATCCGGTTTATGAGATTAAACCAACTCGCTTTCGATACCAATTGTTAGTCCCCAAAGAGAGATGGCTAACTAAGAGAGGGTTTTGTAGAAGGGGGGTTGAATATAAAACACACGAGAATATACTCTTTTTAAATTTTTTAATATAAATATTAAAAATTTACACACGAATAGTTTGATGCGGAAAAGAACAGCGGACTATTCTATCAAACTAAACACACGGATAACGATAATTAACTATTACACTAAGCAAGTTAAAATAATACCGTTATAGCACACGGCTTTGCCACGATCAAACAAATAATCACTACAAGATTTGTTGAAAGCGTGAGATTTCGGGAAGGACTTCATCTCCTTTTATAGTGTCCATGCATGGGATGCAAGTGGACGGTACCGTCAAGGTTTCATTAGCCGGAAGATTATTCGATGGACAAAGGAAGAGACCACTTCCTTTGTACTAGAATAATGGATGAACCATTCCTTGTAGCACGTAATGTCAGATAACTTTATCTTCTTTTCTTCATGCTCTGTGAAGTCCCATCAAGCCTTCTAGCTAAAAGACAAATATTCCTTTCATAAGAATAAAAGAGAATGTCTTTAATTAAGGCTTGGTGCCCAAGTTCTTCTGCTCACGTGTCTTGCAATTGATGTGAGTCAAGAACTTATCTCTTTGAAATTGCTAAGTGATACATCTCACTATGTATCACATCGGTGGATACCTTATAAGGCTGGAGTTGATAAGTGTACACTTTGCTTGATAACTTCTTCTTTCACTAAGTGACAAAAGTGTATACCATTGTGAGTTGATATCACAGCCTTAGAAAATATACCTGCAATTTCGGTGACCAAGATCATAGTGTCGGTGACCATGACATCAAACTTGATGACCTCATCTTATTTGATGTCCTTAGTACTTTTGATGACTTTTGAGTGTACCATCGGTGACCCACTATATTGGTGACCCAATCTTGACTTGGCAAGATGGTCTGAATATTGAAGTTGGTTGATACATCCAAAATTCCAGTTTTTGATGTACAACCCCTTGATTGAATAGTCTTTGACTCTTCAATACTTGAAGCATATTTCAGACCTTCAAAAGAACCTGTAAAAATTCATTCATATAAAGGAAGGTGGTTCATCACCAAATCATCGGTGACCCAACATATATAATATTAAAGTATAATTTAATAAAATAGAAGGAAAGTGTAAAAGACAATGTTAACCTTGACTTAATCGTGCATTTGTTAGTAAAATTAGAACAAGGACCAATGCATAACAAAAGTAACACCATAATAATCATAATTGTAATTATTTCATTTGAGGGCCTTGACCCAAAATTGGAAGGATGATTAGAATTAGAAAAGGAAAAACAATAATACTTGTTTTCTAGTTATCATCTCTAATCAAATAGTCTTATTAATTCTTCAGGATTAAAAGTGCTTTCTTTTAATACCTGCTATATTTTATTTCTCAAATTATGTTTTGCATCCAACATACGATGAGATGATGTAAAATGCAATATGATGGACGGAACAAAAAGAAAAGGACAACTTTTTTTCCAAAGCACAATTTGCATCCCACATCGGATGAGAAATGAAATGCAATAAGAAAGTGAGTACAAAAGAAAAAAATTAACCTTTTTATCACTTTATAATTTGCATTCTACATCGCAGAATGGAAACAAATGCAATAAAAAGGTGGGTATAAAAAGTAAAGTACTAAATTTTTTTGTTACCGTATAACTTACATCCCACATCGGATGAGAGAATGAAAGATGCAATAGGAAGGTGTGAATAAAAAGATAAAAAATAACTAACTTTTTTATCACTATATAAATCGCATCCTACATTGGATGATGGATTGAAAATGCAATAGGAAGGTAGGAGTAAAACAAAAAAAAAACTATCTTTTTTCCTCAATGTATAATTTCATCCCTCATTGAAAATAAAATGAAAAATGCAATAGGAAGGTAGGAGTAAAAAAAAAAAAAACTATCTTTTTTCCTCAATGTATAATTTCATCCCTCATTGAAAATAAAATGAAAAATGCAACATAAACGTGGGCATAAAAAAAAAGTATTCTTTTTCAATGTAAAATTTGCATTCCACATCGGATGAAGAAAACAAATATGCAATGGGAGATGGGTATAAAAATAAAAAAAATAAACTTTTTTCTCACTATATAATTTGAATCCCACATCGGATGAGGAAAAGAAAAATGCAATAGCAAGGTGGGTATAAAAAGAAAAAACTAAGTTTTTTTTCTCATTCTAGACATTGATTCCCACATCGAATGAGGGAATGAAAAGTGCTACAAAAAAAGTAGATATAAAAATAAAGCATTAATCACCTTGAAAAAATAAACGATGGGTGAGAACAAACCTTGAAAAGGTGCAATAAGAATCTCTGTAATAAGGGAAAGATTATCACTCAAATCGTAAATCAGGGTTTCTGTCACTTTCGGATCGTATTCCCCTTTACTCGACCGGTAAGAGACCATGTCTAGAAATTGGTCTCTAGGATGTAGAGGGTTGATGATCCCTTCTTACAACCCTCTACATCCTAGGGACCAATTTCTAGACATGGTCTCTTACTGGTCGAGTATAGGGGACTACGATCTGAAAGTGCCATAAACTCTGATTTACGATTTGAGTGATAATTTTTCTTTATTACAGAGACTTTTATTGCACCTTTTCAAGGTTTGTTCTCACCCATCGTTTATTTTTTCTTTCCCATGATTACTTCTATTTAGCTTTTTTTTTCTTTTTTCACAATCTAACTCATTAGTGGTTGGTATCCATGTGCACAACCATGCTCCAAGAAGGGTTTCAGATTGAGGTCGAGGCGGCTTTCCTGAAACATTTAGTTTCTGGCCGGCCTGAAAACCTGGTAGCCGGTAGCGAGAAGCAATGGGGTCGCGAAAAGGAAGAGGTGGGCATGAAGAGGGTCTGTCATTATTGTTATTAATATATATAATATTAAAGTATAATTTAATAAAATAGAAGGAAAGTGTAAAAGACAATGTTAACCTTGACTTAATCGTGCATTTGTTAGTAAAATTAGAACAAGGACCAATGCATAACAAAAGTAACACCATAATAATCATAATTGTAATTATTTCATTTGAGGGCCTTGACCCAAAATTGGAAGGATGATTAGAATTAGAAAAGGAAAAAAAATAATACTTGTTTTCTAGTTATCATCTCTAATCAAATAGTCTTATTAATTCTTCAAGATTAAAAGTGCTTTCTTTTAATACCTTTAATTATTGTTTACTATTTTCAACGACAACTTTTATACAGTGCAAAACGCAGCACTTAGTACCATTAATAATGCTATATTTTATTTCTCAAATTATGTTTTGCATCCAACATACGATGAGATGATGTAAAATGCAATATGAAGGAGGGAACAAAAAGAAAAGGACAACTTTTTTTCCAATGCACAATTTGCATCCCACATCGGATGAGAAATGAAATGCAATAAGAAAGTGAGTACAAAAGAAAAAAACTAACCTTTTTATCACTTTATAATTTGCATTCTACATCGCACATGGAAACAAATGCAATAAAAAGGTGGGTATAAAAAGTAAAGTACTAAATTTTTTTGTTACCGTATAACTTACATCCCACATCGGATGAGAGAATGAAAGATGCAATAGGAATGTGGGAATAAAAAGATAAAAAATAACTAACTTTTTTATCACTATATAAATCGCATCCTACATTGGATGATGGATTGAAAATGCAATAGGAAGGTAGGAGTAAAACAAAAAAAAAACTATCTTTTTTCCTCAATGTATAATTTCATCCCTCATTGAAAATAAAATGAAAAATGCAATAGGAAGGTAGGAGTAAAACAAAAAAAAACTATCTTTTTTCCTCAATGTATAATTTCATCCCTCATTGAAAAAAAAATGAAAAATGCAACATAAACGTGGGCATAAAAAAAAAGTATTCTTTTTCAATGTAAAATTTGCATTCCACATCGGATGAGGAAAACAAATATGCAATGGGAGATGGGTATAAAAATAAAAAAAATAAACTTTTTTCTCACTATATAATTTGAATCCCACATCGGATGAGGAAAAGAAAAATGCAATAGCAAGGTGGGTATAAAAAGAAAAAACTAAGTTTTTTTTTCTCATTCTATACATTGATTCCCACACCGAATGAGGGAATGAAAAGTGCTACAAAAAAAGTAGATATAAAAATAAAGCATTAATCACCTTGAAAAAATAAACGATGGGTGAGAACAAACCTTGAAAAGGTGCAATAAGAATATCTGTAATAAGGGAAAGATTATCACTCAAATCGTAAATCAGGGTTTCTGTCACTTTCGGATCGTATTCCCCTTTACTCGACCGGTAAGAGACCATGTCTAGAAATTGGTCTCTAGGATGTAGAGGGTTGATGATCCCTTCTTACAACCCTCTACATCCTAGGGACCAATTTCTAGACATGGTCTCTTACGGGTCGAGTATAGGGGACTACGATCTGAAAGTGCCATAAACTCTGATTTACGATTTGAGTGATAATTTTTCCTTATTACACAGACTTTTATTGCACCTTTTCAAGGTTTGTTCTCCCCCATCGTTTATTTTTTCTTTCCCATGATTACTTCTATTTAGCTTTTTTTTTTCTTTTTTCACAATCTAACTCATTAGTGGTTGGTATCCATGTGCAGAACCATGCTCCAAGAAGGGTTTCAGATTGAGGTCGAGGCGGCTTTCCTGAAACATTTAGTTTCTGGCCGGCCTGAAAACCTGGTAGCCGGTAGCGAGAAGCAATGGGGTCGCGAAAAGGAAGAGGTGGGCATGAAGAGGGTCTGTCATTATTGTTATTAATATATATAATATTAAAGTATAATTTAATAAAATAGAAGGAAAGTGTAAAAGACAATGTTAACCTTGACTTAATCGTGCATTTGTTAGTAAAATTAGAACAAGGACCAATGCATAACAAAAGTAACACCATAATAATCATAATTGTAATTATTTCATTTGAGGGCCTTGACCCAAAATTGGAAGGATGATTAGAATTAGAAAAGGAAAAAAAATAATACTTGTTTTCTAGTTATCATCTCTAATCAAATAGTCTTATTAATTCTTCAAGATTAAAAGTGCTTTCTTTTAATACCTTTAATTATTGTTTACTATCTTCAACGACAACTTTTATACAGTGCAAAACGCAGCACTTAGTACCATTAATAATGCTATATTTTATTTCTCAAATTATGTTTTGCATCCAACATACGATGAGATGATGTAAAATGCAATATGAAGGAGGGAACAAAAAGAAAAGGACAACTTTTTTTCCAATGCATAATTTGCATCCCACATCGGATGAGAAATGAAATGCAATAAGAAAGTGAGTACAAAAGAAAAAAACTAACCTTTTTATCACTTTATAATTTGCATTCTACATCGCAGAATGGAAACAAATGCAATAAAAAGGTGGGTATAAAAAGTAAAGTACTAAATTTTTTTGTTACCGTATAACTTACATCCCACATCGGATGAGAGAATGAAAGATGCAATAGGAAGGTGGAAATAAAAAGATAAAAAATAACTAACTTTTTTATCACTATATAAATCGCATCCTACATTGGATGATGGATTGAAAATGCAATAGGAAGGTAGGAGTAAAACAAAAAAAAAACTATCTTTTTTCCTCAATGTATAATTTCATCCCTCATTGAAAATAAAATGAAAAATGCAACATAAATGTGGGCATAAAAAAAAGTATTCTTTTTCAATGTAAACGTTGCATTCCACATCGGATGAGGAAAACAAATATGCAATGGGAGATGGGTATAAAAATAAAAAAAAATAAACTTTTTTCTCACTTTATAATTTGAATCCCACATCGGATGAGGAAAAGAAAAATGCAATAGCAAGGTGGGTATAAAAAGAAAAAACTAAGTTTTTTTTCTCATTCTATACATTGATTCCCACATCGAATGAGGGAATGAAAAGTGCTACAAAAAAAGTAGATATAAAAATAAAGCATTAATCACCTTGAAAAAATAAACGATGGGTGAGAACAAACATTGAAAAGGTGCAATAAGAATCTCTGTAATAAGGGAATGATTATCACTCAAATCGTAAATCAGGGTTTCTGTCACTTTCGGATCGTATTCCCCTTTACTCGACCGGTAAGAGACCATGTCTAGAAATTGGTCTCTAGAATGTAGAGGGTTGATGATCCCTTCTTACAACCCTCTACATCCTAGGGACCAATTTCTAGACATGGTCTCTTACCGGTCGAGTATAGGAGACTACGATCTGAAAGTGCCATAAACTCTGATTTACGATTTGAGTGATAATTTTTCTTTATTACAGAGACTTTTATTGCACCTTTTCAAGGTTTGTTCTCACCCATCGTTTATTTTTTCTTTCCCATGATTATTTCTATTTAGCTTTTTTTTTTCTTTTTTCACAATCTAACTCATTAGTGGTTGGTATCCATGTGCACAACCATGCTCCAAAAAGGGTTTCAGATTGAGGTCGAGGCGGCTTTCCTGAAACATTTAGTTTCTGGCCGGCCTGAAAACCTGGTAGCCGGTAGCGAGAAGCAATGGGGTCGCGAAAAGGAAGAGGTGGGCATGAAGAGGGTCTGTCATTATTGTTATTAATATATATAATATTAAAGTATAATTTAAAAAAATAAAAGGAAAGTGTAAAAGACAATGTTAACCTTGACTTAATAGTGCATTTGTTAGTAAAATTAGAACAAGGTGGGTATACAAAGTAAAGTACTAAATTTTTTTCTTACGGTATAATTTGCATCCCACATTGGATGAGAGAATGAAAGATGCAGTAGGATGGTGGACATAAAAAGATACAAAAAACTAACTTTTTTATCACCATGTAAATTGCATCCCACATCAGATGATGGCGTAAAAATGCAATAGGAAGGTGGTGTAAAAAGAAAAAAAAACTAACTTTTTTTCTCAATGTATAATTTGCGTTCCACATCGCAAAATAAAATGAAAAAGGCAACAGATACGTGGGTATAAAAAGAAAGAAAACTTATTATTTTGCATTGTAAAATTTGCATCCCACAACGGATGAGGAAAAAAAATATACAATAGGAAGGTGGGTATAAAAAGAAAAAACTATCTTTTTCTCACAATATAATTTCAATCCCACGTCAAATGAGGAAAAGAAAACTGCAATATGGGAATAAAAAGAAAAAAAACTAAGTTTTTTTCTCATTGTATACCAACAACAGAAACCAACAACATAATCATTATAGAATTTCTCTCCACTCCACCTCCAAAAAGGCAAAAATCAACCCAAGAACCATTAAAAATATTCTCCAATCCACCACCAAGGCTCCAAAACTTCATCACCTAACTTTTGGTTCATTCAGTTTTCAAAACATTCATTTTTGTTTTTTTAAATCCTATATAATTAGAAAACTAGTTTTATTAGTTTTCTAAAAACTTTTGCAGCGATATTTTGGCCCACGCTCAAAACCAATACATTTCTAAAATCTAGACAAATGCTATCGTATCTTCCTTGTCATTTCAATGTCTCTGTAATTTTTAGTTTTCTGAAAACAGAAAATGAGAACTTCACCATTTCAACCAAACACGTTTTCTAAATTTCATACAAAACTAATAATGAAAACTCAACTCCATTTTCTGAAAAGGTTTTCTAAGAAAATGAAAACACATTTCCGGAACCAAACACACCCTAAATTTATGTCCGGCTGAAAACCTGGTAGCCGATAGCAAGAAGCAATGGGGGTAGGTATAATAGGCATGAAGAGGGCCTGTCACTATTAATATTAAAGCATAGTTAAAAAAGAAGGAAATTGTAAAAGACAATGTCAACCTTGACTTATAATTGCATTTGTTAGTAAATTAGAACAAGGGACCAAATTCACAACAAAAGTAAAACCATAATGATCATAAATGTAATTCTTCATTTGAGGGACTTAATACGAAATTGAAAAAATGATCAGAAAAGGAAATACATACTTGTTTTCTAGTTAGTATCTCGAACCAAACACTCTTATTAATTATTCAAGATTAAAAATGCTTTTTTTAATACCATTAACTACTGTTTAGTATCTTTATCCATAATTTTATGCCATGAAAAAATCACTCCTTGGTACCATTAATCATGCTATATTTTATTTTTCAAATTATGTTTTGCATCCAATGTAAGATGAGATGATCAAAAATGCAATAGGAAGGTTAGGTATAAAAAGAAAAAACAAAGTTTTTTCCCACTGATATAATTTGCATTCCACATCAGATGAGGAAAAGAAAAATACAATAGGAATGTGGGTATAAAAAGAAAAAAATTAAGTTTTTTGTTGTATAAGTTGCATCCCACATCGGATGAGGGAAAAAATGCAATACCAAGGAGGGTATAAAAAGAAAAAATTAAGTTTTTTCTGATTGTATACTTTGCATCCCACATCTGATGCGGAAAAGAAAAATGCAATAGAAAGATGGGTATAAAAAGAAAAAGAAAAATCTAAGTTTTTTTTTGTATACTTTAAATCCCACATTGGATGAGGAAAAAAAATGCAATAGAAAAATGGGTATAAAAATAAAAAACTAATGTTTTCTCAATGTATAATTTATATCCCACATTGGATAAGAAAAGTAAAAAATGCATTATTAAGATGGGTATAAAAAGAAATAACTAACCTTTTTATTATTGTATAGTTAGAATCTTACATAGGATGAAAAATGAAAAAGGTAATAGAAAGGACGGTACAAAAAGAAAAGAAAAACAAGTTTTTTCAATGAAAAATTAGTTTTTTTCTTTTTAGGCCCATCTTCCTATTATATTTTTTATTTCCTCATTCGATGTATCCTACATTAAATAAAAAATGAAAAATGCAATAGAAAGGTGAGTGTAAAAAGGAAAAAAAACTAATTTTTTTTAATGTATAAATTGCATCTCATCGGATGAAGAAAAAAATGCAATAGAAATGCGAGTGTAAAAAGAAAAAACAAAGTTTTTTTTCTCACTACACATGGGATGAGAGAATGAAAAAATGAAATAGGAAAGTGGGTATATAAAAGGAAAAACAAACTTTTTTCTCCATTTATAATTTGCATCTCACATAGTAAAATAACAAGAAAAAGTGGTTATAACAAGAAAAAAAGTTTTTTTTTAATGTATAATTTGCATACCATATCAGATGAGGTAATAACAAATGCAATAGGAAGGTGGATGTGAAAAGGAAAAAAAAAACTTTTTTTTTTCTCACAGAATAATTTGCTTCCCAAATCGATTGAGGGAAAAAATGCAATAGAAAAGTGGGTATACAAAGAAAAATTTTAACTTTTTTCTCACTGTATAATTTGAATCCCACATCGGATGAGAGAATGAAAAATATAATAGAAAATGTGGGTATATAAAGAGAAAACAACTAACTTTTTTCTCATTGTATAATATACATCCCACATAAGATGATGGAAATAAAATTGCAATAGGAAAGGTGAGTATAAAAAGAAAAAAGTTATTTTTTTCAACGTATAATTTGTTTCCCACATTGGATGAAAAAAATGATAAATGCAATCGGAAGGTGAGTGTAGAAACGAAAATAACTAACTTCTTTTTTATCACTTGATAATTTGCATCTCATATCGGATGAGAAAAAATGAAATAGGAAGGTGGGTAAAAATAAAAGAAATGAACTTTATTTCACCATATAATTTGCATCCCCCATCGGATGAGGGAATGAAAAACAGTAGGAAGGTGGGTATAAAAAGATTAAAAAAACCTAACTTTTTATCATTATATTATTGCATCCCACATCGGATGAGAGAATGAAAAATGCAG
Source organism: Silybum marianum (assembly GCA_036898165.1). Taxonomy (NCBI): domain Eukaryota; kingdom Viridiplantae; phylum Streptophyta; class Magnoliopsida; order Asterales; family Asteraceae; genus Silybum; species Silybum marianum. The sequence goes on from CM072544.1 coordinate 1,411,569, forward strand.
TTGCTATGGGCATAAATAGGTGAAAAAAAATAACTTTTTTTATCAGTATATAAATTGCATCCCACATTGATTGGTGGAGTGAATATATGTAACAGAATGGTGGGTATAAAAAGAAAAAAGACATATTTTTTTTTCAATGTATAATTTGTATACCACATCGGATGAGGAAATGAAAAATGAAATAGGAATGTGGATACAAACAAAACTAATATTTTTCTCAATGTATAATTTGCATCCCACATCGGATAAGGAAAAGAAAAATGCAATAGAAAGGTGGGTATAAAAAGAGAAAAAATAACCTTTTCTCACTATATAATTTGAATCCACCATTGAATGATGGAATGAAAAATGCAATAAGAAATGTGGGTATAAAGATAAAAAAAACTAATTTTTCTCTTACCGTATAATTTCCATCACACATCAAATGATGGAAAGAAAAATGCAATAAGAAAGGTGTGTATATAAAGAAAAAAAGAGTTATTTTCTTCAATGTATAATTTGTTTCCCTCATCAGATGAGGAAATGATGCATGCAATAGGAAGGTGAGTGTAAAAAAGAAAAAAACAAAATCTTTTTTTCATGGTATAATTTGCATCCCATATCGGATGAGAAAAAAAGGCAATAGGAAGGTGGGTATAAATAAAAGAAATTAACTTTTTTTCATCAATAATTTGCATCCCACATCGGATGAGAAAATGAAAAATAGTAGGAAGATGGGCATAAATACCAAAAAAACTAACTTTTTATCATTATATAATTTGCATCCCACATCGGATGATAGGATGAAAAATGCAGTTCGAAGGTGTGCATAAATAGATAAAAAAACTAACCTTTTTTTATCAGTATATAAATTGCATTTCACATCCAATGATAGAATGAAAAAATGTAACAAAAAGGTACGGCAATACGATCAGAAAGTGCCAGAAACTCTGATTTACTGTTTGAGTGATTCTCTTTCCTTTATTACTGAGATTCTTATTGCACCTTTTCAAGGTTTGTTCTCCGTTCTCACCCCTTTGTTTGTTTGTTTTTTTTCCCATAATTGCTTCTATTTAGCTTTCATGTTTTTTTGTTCTTTTTTCACTATCTAATTCCTTGGTGGTTGGTATCCATGTGCACAACTATGTTCCAAGACGGGTTTCCAATCTCGTCAAAATTTGTGCGATTCCGAATGGGTCATCCCAAGTCTGATTCTGATATAGAGCGTGATTTCTTGGGTTCACAAGAAGATGCAGATGATAAATTTATCTGGACGTACACTTTCGAAACTTTCCTAATGGCTCAGGTGATATATTTATATATATATATGTGTGTGTGTGTGTGTGTGTGTGTGTGTGTGTGTCTGTGTGTGTGTATAGGGTTGGGTTCACGTGAGACCAGCCTGTTTCCGTGAGACCACCTTTTTACTCTTGAAACTTCACAACAAAAACACTGTGAAGGTAAAAAAATCTGATGGGTTCATATGAGACCAGCCTATTTCCGTGAGACCCGTCGGAGACCCATTAGACCGCCTTTTTTCTCTTGAAACTTCACAGCAAAAACATTTGAACTTTCACAGCAAAAACACTGTGAAAGTTACTTTCACAGCAAAAACACTATGTAGGTTACCTTTATAGCAAAAATACTGTAAAGATTCATATTTTTTTACCTTGATAGTGTTTTTGCTGTAAAGTTTCAAGTGTAAAAAGGTGGGCTCACGGGTGTCACGGAAACATGTTGGTCTCACGTGATCCCAAGTCTATATATCTATATATATATATATATATATATATATATATATATAGATTGAGAGGGATAGAGGGATAGAGGGATAGAGGGAGGATAAAACGAGAATGATGTCGATTTAAAAGAATACGAGAATAATTTTGGATCAATAATTTCGTTAAATAATTAGTTTTAAAATTAAGGAAATAAGGGTATAAAAGTAATTTAGTTATATAAAAATTATTTAAGGTATTTATTTAAAAAATTTCTTTTTACCATATTTTTTATGTTAATATGATTTAATTTTTTATTTAATATATTTAAAATAAGTGTATTTATTTTTCATTTAAAGAATTCATTTTCTATTTAAATCATTTTTTTATAAATTACAATGTTCGTTAAAATCACATGTGATTCACAATTAATTAATTTTTTTTAAATAACAAAATGTTTCCTATTCAGATGTGATTTTTTTAATCATATTTTGATTTCCTAATCACATGTGTTTTCCTAATCATATATGAGCTAAAACTTAAAAAACAATGATTCAAATTAAACATTGAAAAGGAAAAAGAACGAGAAAAAAAAAACGGTAATCACATACGATGTCTAGCAAAATTGCAAAACACATTTAAAATATATAAGATCATATGTAATCCAAAATGTAATTTATATTTTACACATATCACATGTAATATCATATAAGATACATTGACGAAAATTAACATTTCTTTTTTATGAAAAAAGGTCAATTAATTATAGATATCACATGTGATTTTTGACGAAAAATTATTTAAATATTCTAAAAAATAATAAAATAACGATGCTTAAATCACAAAAACTATAAAAAAAAACTAAAGAAATATCTTAATTAGTTTATTAAATATCATTTATATAAATAAATGAATTTCCATATATAATTTTATACAAATATGTCCTTTTGGACGTTTTTAGTAAATTTTATTTAATGTATTATTTAATGAAATGATTGGCCGAAAATTATTTTTGTATTTTTTTAAATAGATATCATTCCCATTTGATCCTCCTTATATAAGTTGTTATATGTTATAAACGGGTTGCCTGCTTGATTTTCCATTATGTTCTGTATGGATAAAGATGACTGTGTAGATTATTTGTGTGTATAAATTGGAAGGTTTTTGTTTGGAAGGATTTTTTCATAAATGTAAGGATCGTATTCTTTAATTAAGAGGCTTCTTTAATTAGGAGGGGAAGCTTTGGAAGAAAAAAACCCTGGCTTTCTCCCTAGAGCTCCCCCCTTGAAGCTTACAAATTATGCAACTTTTTATATTATTAAGCCACTACCATACATACGATCATATATATACCGAATAAGTTGTGAGTCTCATTAAACACATTAAGTTGCTAATAAACCGGGACTAAGATAGTTTACCTTTTAGAAAATTTTAATGAGATGCTTTTCAGTTTGCATGTTATTTCACCGGAATAATTTTTGTGATGTAGGAAAGATGCTTACAAAGTTTCAAGTTTCCTGAGCCTGTACTATGTATCGGTGGATTTTTGCAAATTGAGTTGTTGGGTCGGGCCCAGAAACAATCTGAATGGCAAATCCTATATATGGTGAGTAAATTACTTTCCACATTTCTATTATAGTTTGTCCTAAAATCAATGTCCACTTTCAGAAGATAATTGTCCACATTTCAATTTTACCTTTTAATTATCAGATGGAGAAATTCATTACTCCTTCATTCTGCTATTAAGGGTAAAATTGTCATTTAGTTAATTAAAAAGTATAATTACACATTTCTAAAACACTCTACTTTTGATTTATTGTGAACACTTATTTTGAGACAGAACGAGTTTTCCAATACATTCATGAACTACTTGTAGGTACCAGAATGAATGTTTTAAAAGTACGTTACATAAAACGAATAAAAAACAAAGAGTAAAGTTCGATGTTGGTCCATAACGTTTGTAATTTTCAACGGATATCGTCCTTAAACTTCAAAAACTTGCATTTGGTCTCTCGCATTTGCATTTGGACTCTAACCTTTGTAATTTCCATCCTCTATCTAACAGCTAGTAACTTTTTCCATTAAATCCATTTAAATGCAGGATATTATAGTCATTTTACAATTTAAAAACTATTGGAGGGCAAACGTTACATCTTCATGCAACTCGAGGGCGTATGACTATTTTTTCCATGAATGCAGAATATACAAACGAGACGAATTTTGCATTACTCACAAAAATGTTTTTCCAGAAATACCCCTCTTTTGATCGATCTCTCGTGTCCGTTTCTTGCAGCCCGTCTCACATCCAAGCTATAGGACGTCAACTATCACCTGCATTTCGTATTGATATTTCCCAACCGTCCAACACTATGTCACTCAGATACAATGCTGAAGCATTCAGCCACACTTTGAAAGATACTTCTGGGGTCGATAATACGCCATTCGATATTAATAGTTTGTTTTCATTTCTACCCCCACGAGATTTCATTTGGGGAAACATGCTGCAATTAGCGGACATGATCCCCATTCAGCAAATCGATATCCCGAATTTTGATCTCGACTTGATAGAGGAACTGGATATGATGGAGCTTATATTAATGTAGGTAAGTTTTTGTAGATATAGAAATAGTTGTTGTATTTGATGCGGGTGAAACTGAAGCGAAAACTCGATGTTGTGTAAGTTGTTATAAATTATAATATAATTTTTATGGAATATCAAGGCATGTATTGGGACCTCTTATTTATGGGACCAATTATTGTTTTATAAATTATAAATTTATGATGCTATGTTTTTCAAGATTTTCGAGTAAATTTATCATTAATTCAATTCATAATTTAAAAAATCGTAACTATGAAATCACAAGACACTTTTGTATTAAAATATGTTTTATAAAAGTAGACGAGGCATAGGATCAATCTTAAGATTTTTGGTCGGGACCGGCCCAGGACTGGTTTTTGGCTATCTAGTGACAAAAGTTAAGAATCTTGTTTGGTAAGAATCATGACAATGAACGAGAATGATAAGTAAGGATTGTGAATGGATGTTTAATAAACTCTTACTGGGTAAGGATTGGATAAACAACCCCTTACCTGGTTGGCGCTTACTTGGAAAGAGACGCTTACCAACCGTGTGACACGTAAAGTAAAAACTTGTTTCTATAAAAAAAAAGATCATTTTATTTACTAAGGGGCTGTTTGTTTAGGTCTGAATGGTGCCATTCAGAGGCACGTCTGAATCGTGTAGTGGCTAGGGGCTGTTTGGCAAAAAAAAATTGTCCTCTGAAGTGGAACAAAAGGCTCTGGATGGTACCTGCCCTAACCCTTTGAGTTATGATTCAGATTTGATTTTTCCCCAAAATAACCTTCAGCGCCTCCATCCCTCTCCTCTCTGTCAACAGCCACTGTATTCCACGACCGCCGGCCTGTCTTCGTTCTTGATTGTCAACAGCTCAACAGCGAAGCTCAAATTAGAGCTACTGTCTTCGTTCCTCAACAGCTACTGTCTTCGTTCCTCTCCTCTCTGTCAACAGCTACTGTGCGAAGCTCAAATTAGAGCAGGTGAAGAAAAAGAGGAGTCTTGTTATTTTGGTGCAGGAGAAGCTTCTATTGGGGAGGATAATATTGATTTTGGTGGAAGAGAAAGGTATAACCTGGTGTTTTTACAATAATGGGTGTTTGGTATGATTTCCTTTGGGGTTTTTTTGAAGTTATCAGTTCCTTTTTAACATCTCTCCCTCTTGGTTTATGATCGCCCAAACTTCTGGCCTGTCTTCATTCTTGATTGTCCTTCTTTTGTTCATGTTTTTTCTTGAACACCAACTGTTCGATGAAAGTTCTCAATGAAAAAATAATTCAAAAAGAGGTGTTTGCAGACTAGAATCTTTGTTTGTGATTACATAATGTTGTTTGCAGATCCCTGATGCACTCAACTTTGTTACTACAATTATTTTTTGTCCAGAAACTAACCATTGAATTTCTTTTATGTTACATGGTGGCATGATGGTAGTCATCCTTTTACAGGAATGATGAAACATAAGGATTCATTACCAATATGTCAACTGTTTATGGTTCAATTGTCAACTGTTTTCAAACATGTCTTCAGAATGTGTATTTGTGTTTAATTATTTGATTTTGAGTTCAGTTTTTGAATTGAACTTGAGTTCAACAAGTGTATTTGTGTTTAATTATTTGATTTTGAGTTCAGTTTTTGAATTGAACTTGAGTTCAACAAAAAATAATTAGAAGGGTAAAATGGTCATCTGTTCTTATTCAGACTGTCAATTCAGAGCAACTACCAAACAATCATTTTTCATTCTGCACTATATCATACAGAGTCTCTATATCATCCAGACCTCTGTACCATCCAGCTCTATACCATCCAACAACTACCAAACAGCCCCTAATATATGTTTAAAAAGTGTTCAAAGTTTTAAACTATTTGTCATTATAAAATAAATTAATTACCAACATTATATTATTATTATTATGGTTTCGATTTTGTTACGAATTGGGTTCCTCAACCTAATTCTATGTATTCTAAATCCAGTAAATCAATGATATTTTTGTCCATAAACTCTTTCTCTTATATCCCTTTTTAAAAACAAAAAAACAAATTAATATTATATATTATTTTATTATTATAACATATATATTAACTTATTAATTAAATTATATTTTAGTAAAGATAGTCACTATGAATGGAATGACCTTTCCCCCTACCTCCATCCTCCTCCTGCCACCTCCAGAAACGAACAACAGAACCATGGCAGAATCTAGATAGGAAAAGGTGAGACGAAAGGAACCCGGTCAATAGTTAAAAAAATAATTATATAGGTTAAAAAATATTAAAAATACTAAATTTATTTTTAGTTCCTCCGGTAAAAAATTTCAAGGACCCTATCTTGCCGACGATTAACGAAAACACTAAAAAAGTCTTTTGAAATCAATAAAATCCCGAAAAAATCTTTCAAAATCGACAAAATTACTAGAAAAATCTCTCAAAATCGTCAAAAACACTAAAAATCTCTTGAAATCAACAAAAAGAACTTTAAAAATACCTCGAAACATGTCGAGTGATTTTACGCGTTTTAGTCTACCTTAATAGGAACCCACTGGACAAAAATTATGGTTGCCACTAAACAGAAGCATTACAGAATTTCTCCCCACTCCAACTCCAAAAAGGCTAAAACCAACCGAAACGATTAAAAATATTCTCTCCACCTCACCTTGGAATCCAGCACCACCACCTCCAAGGCTCCAAAACGTCATCACCAACTTTTGATACCATTGTGAAAAGCCAAAAAATCGAACGCAAGAAAAAAGAGAATTCCCCAACCGGGTTCATTAATGGGTTTTCGTTTTTCAAATGAAACCTAAAAGATCTCCAATTAGAGTAAAGAAATCGAATTCGTTGGTGGGTTTTGGTTTGAGTTCTATTTTTTGATTGATTTGTTGTTTCTAAGTTGGCTCCTGAACTTTTTTCAGCTCTCTTTAAAAATTTAGAAATCCCAATTGGTTTATTCAGTTTTCAAAATAAAAAATCCATGAAAACAAAAAAAAATCATTTTTAAAAATCCTATGTAAATTAGAAAACTAATTTTATTAGTTTTCCAAACTTTTGTTTTTCTAAAAACTTTTGCAACGACATTTTGGCCTACGCTCAAAGCCCATACATTTCTAAGATCCAGACAAACCCTATCGTATCTTCCTCGTCACTTCAACGTCTTTTCAATTTCTACTTTTCTGAAAATGGAAAATGAAAACTCCATCATTTCAACCAAACATGTTATCTAAAATTCTCATAGAAAACTAATAAAGAAAACTTAACTCCATTTTCTGAAAACTTTTCTAGGAAAATGAAAACAGTTTTCTGGAACCAAACACATCCTAGGTTTCTGTCCGATCGAAAACACAGTTTGCCGATAGCGGGAAGCAATGGAGGTAGGTAGGCATAAAGAGGGTTTGTCATTATTATTAATATATAAATATAATATTAAAGCATAGTTTAAAAAATAGAAGGAAATTGTAACATACAATGTTAACCTTGACTTAATGGTGCATTTGTTAGTAAAATTAGAACAAGGGACCCAATCCATAACAAAAGTAAAACCATAATGATCATAAGTGTAATTATTCATTTGAGGGACTTAATCTAAAATTAGAAAAATGATGAGATAAGAAAATAAATACTTGGAGTGAATTACGAATTTGGTTCTTATGGTATACAAAAAATTATGACTAACTTCCCTAAACTTAAGATATTATGGATAGGATCCATTTGGTTCTCATTTTCTTATGGATAGGGTCCCTATGTCTAACAAAATTCGTTAACTCCGTTAACTCAAAGGGAATTTTGGTCTTTTTAAACCATAGGGACCAAAATCTATAATTCACTTTATTAAACATATATACTAGTTATTTAAGCCATTTATTTAATATACCACTTTTACCATATTGGCAATTTTAATATGATTTTATTTTTTTATTAAAAACATTTTATATTTCATTCATTAAAAATTAGCGTACTTAATTTTCATTTAAAGAATATATTTACTTTTATTCAAACAACATTTAAGAAATTATAATTTTCGGCAAAATCACATATGATTCATAATTAGTTATTTTTTTGAAAATATTTTTCTAATCATATATGATTTTAAAAATGTTTTTCTTACATTTAAAAAAAATAATTAATTGTGGATCACTTATAAACAAATGTTGTTTGTATGCACACATCAATCAATTTTTCTTCTTAATTAATTAATTCGTACATCAATCACCGATGTGTGCATAATAAACAACATATGTTCATAATGATTCGCAATTAACTATTTGTTCATAATTAATTAATTCATATATCAATCAGTGATGTGTGCATAATAAACAACATTTGTTCATATGATTAGAAAAATATTTTCAAAAACTAACTAATTATGAATCATATGTCATTTCGTCAGAAATTATAACTTTATTAAATGTTGTTTGAATAAAAATTTCTTTAAATGAAAATTAAGTACCCTTACTTTTAATAAAGGAAATATAAAATGTTTTTTTGATAAAAAAATCATATTAAAATTACAAATATGGTAAAAATAGAATATTAAATAAATGGCTTAAATAACTTTTATATATATATATATATTTGTTTATTTATTAAAGTGAATTATAGATTTGGTCCCTGTGGTTTAAAAAAATAAAATGCCCCTTGAGTTAAAAGAGTTAATGGATTTTGTTAAACTTTGTTAGGCAGAGGGACCCTATCCATAAGAAAATGATAACCACAGAGACCTAATCCATAATGTTTTTTTATCGTTGTACAATTTGCATCACATATCGGATAAGAAAAAAATGCAATAGGAAGGTGGGCATAAATAAAAGAAATTAACTTTATTTCACCATATAATTTGCATCCAACATCAGACCAGGGAAAAACAGTAGGAAGGTTGGTATAAAAAGATAAAAAATAATCACTTTTTATCATTATACTATTTGCATCCTACATCGGATGAGAGAATGAAAAATGCAGTTGGAAGGTGGACATAAATAAATAAATAAAAAACTAACCTTTTTTATCAGTATATAAATTGCATCCCACATTGATTGATGGAATGAAAAAATGTAACATAAAGATGGGTATAAAAAGAAAAAAAAACATATTTTTTAATGTATAATTTGTATAACAACCTAAATTTCGTTACCAAGTAATCTTGGTAAACTTATTTACATAAAAATTTAGAAGCTTTATTTATTGGTACCTTTACTTAAAATAGTTGTATTTTGGACTAAAAATGTTAAGGAAAGTTCAAGTAGGGATCAATAGTGAATTTAGGTGATTCATGAGGGGTAATTTTTGTCAAGTGATGATTCTTATACTAAGTATATAAACCCTTATTTCAGCCCTAAATTCATTTCCATCCTCATTTACACTTTGTTCTCTCTCTCTCTAAATTTGAACGACATCTTCATCAAGAACCCTAATTTTCCATTTATCCTCTCATGCATCAAAAAACAAGTTGAAGTTTGAAAGATTGAAGCTTAGAATTTGAAGAATTGCTAGTTGTGGAAGTCAATTTAAGGTATTCTCTCTAATTTGATGATTTAAAATCATAGTTAGGTATGGAGTATGTTAAAGATTTATAAGGTTTTGATTAATATGCTAAATCCTTGTAAATTGATGTTAGTTTCTTGTTTATATTGATTAAATAAGTGAGGAAATAAGTTTCAATCATTGATTTATGGTTTGGAAGAGTTTTATATTGTTTCACCATGGTTTAGTACCAAAATTTATAGAAAAAGGGACTGTTTTGGTGCTGTGAATAGTAGCAAATTTATCAAAAAGGGATTATTTGAAGCTGTGTAAAAGTTCTTAATAGTTTCTGTTTGTTCAGAAATTCATAGAAAATCACTAGTTTATCCGATTGAGGTGTACGATATATCGTTGGAAAGGTATCTGCGTATACTACAACTTTGTAGTTTAAGTCCAGAGCTGATTCCAAGTTTACACGGCTCAAAACAGTGAGTTTTAGTAGCTGTTACTGTGCAAAAACGAGAATTGCACACTGTTTTTATAAAAATCATATAAAATTGGTATTTGCTCCAAATGACTTGAATCCAAAGATATTGGAACAATAAGAAACAGTTCTACAAGTTTTGTTTAGACCTTAAGACCTATATTGACCTCTAAGCTTGTTAAAAAGGGTCATGAACACAGTGGTTCAAAGCTGTCCGGTGCAGGGGAATTGTAGCATTATTTGTTTGTACTTTGAGTTTTAGGGAGTTGTACCATCCGCAAATCTTGTTCCAATCATTCTCAATCTATTGTAAACTTGTTTAGGGTCAATGTTGGAGTGAAAAGGTGGCATTAACAACGGGATAGGAAATACATGATTAGCACATCGATTACCATCCAAGGTACGGATATCCGATCTTGTGACTCTTCTTAGTCACTAGACTTTTATACAGGTAATACCTTTCTCATTCATCATTTAGGCATCTATTATGATCTCTTATTTTCAATTCATGAGATCATATTGGGCATTGTGAGTTTGATAACTCCTTTACTAAGTGGTATCAATTTGTCTATGATAATTCTTATTTGAATCTATTAACATAGTTTTGGTCTTTGATGTATTTATTATTGGATAATTGAATTTAAATTAAATCACTTTTGGATTTGATCCTTTTCATTTTTGAACCGTTGTCGGAATTATAAATTGATATATAGTGACTAAAAGTCATATTCTTATGAGATTGTTCTTTACAAATCAAATTGACATGTTTTCACTATTTTGGATGTTTTGTGATTTAAGGCACGACATCGGGGGCAACGATGTCGTGACGCCTCCATGTCGGCTATAATTGTCATGGCGTCCTCGTTATTCGAACCCCAATGTCAATAAGTGGGTATGGCCCGGTACCGGCCAATTTGAGGGCGAATGGATCGATCCTAGGAACCGTTATCGGGAGCCGTTTTCGGGAGCCGTTTATCGGAAGGAATTGAGTGTATTGCCCTATACTCATTTTCCATTGTTCGAGTGGTCCGTACAACCCTCGAAACCATTTGATTTTATTTATATATTATTTGTTCTTGACTTGATGATATTATTTTGATTCATTTATTAAGAATATTTTTACGTTAATTATCAATTGTTCATTTCGTATTCCGATCTTCAGATTTCATATGATTATCATCGTTAACTAATTCAATTATACACTTGCGATCTTTGTTATTTTTATTTATTTATCCGCTCACTGAGCATTTGGCTCAGCCGAGGTTTGTTTTCTTCTCGGCAGGCACAGGATCGTAGGTGGGCTTATGACGGGACCGAGAGCGAAGGAGTATGACTACTTTGAAGACGACCTTGAATATTATAATAGTTTTTGGTTATGTATATATTGTAATTATAACTATGTCGTCTTAACTTTAGTCTACCCCATACTTTTATTTTGCTGGTTAATTATAGTAGCTCTGGTTTCCCGTTTATGTTAATTTTGTTGTTTGTTTCCATTGTGGCACACCGTCCTCCGGCCACACGGGACGGGGGTGTTACAATTTGTATCCCACATCGGATGAGAAAATGAAAAATGGAATAGGAATATGGATATGAACAAAACTAATATTTTCCTCAATGTATAATTGCATCCCATATCGGATGAGGAAAAGAAAAATGCAACAGGAAGTTGAGTATAAAGGATTTTTTTTAGCTTTTTCTCACTGTATAATTTGAATCCAACATTGGGTGAGGGAATGAAAAATGCAATAGGAAATGTGGGTATAAAGATTAAAAAAACTAACTTTTTTCTCACTGCATAATTTGCATTCCACATCAGATGATGGAAAGAAAAATGCAATAGGATAGGTGAGTATATAAAAAAAGTAAATTTTTTCAATGTATAATTTGTTTCCCACATCGGACGAAGAAATGATACATGCTATAAAAAGATGAGTGTAAAAAGGAAAAAAACTAAATTCTTTTCTCACCAATTGCATCCCATATAAGATGAGGAAAAAAATGCAATAGGAACATGGGTATAAATATAAGAAATTAATTTTTTTTTTCACCATATAATTCGCATCCCACATCGGATGAGAGAATGAAAAACACTAGAAAGGTGGGCATAAAAAGAAAAAAAAAACTAATTTGTTATCATTTTATAATTTGCATCCCACATCGGATGATAGAATGAAAAATGCAATTGGAAGGCATGTGCATAAATAGATAAAGAAAAGTAATCTTTTTTTTTATCAATATATAAATTGCATTCCACATCGGATTATAGAATGAAAAAATGTAATAGAAAGGTAGGTATAAATAGAAAAAAAAACATTTTTTTCAGTGTATAATTTGTATCCTACATTGGATGAGGAAATGAAAATTGCAATAGAAAGATGGGTCTAAAAAGAAAAACACTATTTTTTTTTTGTATAATTTGCATCCCACATCGAATGAGAAAAAGAAAAATGCAATAGAAAGATGGGTATAAAATGAAAAATTAACTTTTTTAACACTTATAATTTGAATCCACAATCAAATGAGGAAATGAAAAATACAATATGAAGGTGGGTATAAAAATAAAAATAAAAGCTTATTTTTTTCTTACATCATAATTTGTATACCAAATTGGACAAGGGAATGAAAAATGCAATGGAAATGTGGATACAAACAAAACTTAATTTAAATACATATCCAAGTCTTATATTGCTTCTATTTTTACTTATTGTTTATGGGTCAGACTAAACCATTAAGGAAACATAATCTAATGTGCAATATTGCTTTCTTTTGGTTTAGCATGCACATCACGTAAGCTTTAGGACCCCTAAGTTCTTGGTCATAAGATAGATGCAATAAAAGGCACTCACTTGAAAATAGTAATTTAAATAAATTGGATCAACAAGATACATAGTTACTTAAATAAATGGTAGAAGCTCCATAATTTGTACCCTTATGTGAACTTTATGTGAACCTTATAGTTATACCTAAACTTACGTTTAAAGTAATATTTGACTTGATTTAGTAGTAGTGCTTGAACATACGTTTAAAGTAGTAATTGACTAAGTACGTTTAATAATCACATTTAAGATTATTATTATTATGCTCATCACATAACATGATGTATAATAAATACAATTTATTTAGAGTAATTAGATTTTTGGTCCTATAGTTACCACTCACTATCAATTGTAGTACCTTTTGGTTACCGTGATTGTCAATTTGTTTATTTTTCGTGCCTCTAACTAATTCTTATTAAAAATATTCCTTTAATTCAAGACCTTTTGGTCTTTTTAAAATTACTTTAATTTTCAATGATTTTTGTTCAAATTTTGCATGGTTTCATTTCTTAAAGAAAAATCTATTACATTATTTTGTTATACTATAATTTATATATATATATATATATTATTAAATTATAATGCATATTGTTATGATATTATATTTAATTGGAAAACGTTTAGAAAAACCGACGGACTTTTCAATTTCGAATGGTTAATTTCCCGAATTTTTTAAATAAATAAATCAATGGCCTTTTTAATTTTAAATGATTAATTCATGTACGTTTTTTTTAATTAATAAACCATTCCAAAAACCTACGTTGTTCAATCCCCTCGAACTTAAATCAGTTTTAGTTTAAAACTTTTCAAATTGGTTACAATTTGTTTTTTTGGACTTGAATAATGTAGTTAGCCAAATTCTAAAAGTAATGGTTTATCGATTTAAATAAATGGTCATAAAATTAATCATTCAAAAAAATAGTGGTTTATTTATTAAAAAAAAGATTTAGGAACTTAATTATTCAAAATGAGAATGTTTGTTGGTTTTTCTAAAAAATAATACTATAATAGTGTACATTATAATATAATAATAACAATAAATTAATAATAACAATAAATTATATTATAATATAATAATAACAATAAATTATATTATAATATAATACTAGTAGTTATATATTACAATATAATAAAGAAATTTGTAAAATAGTATATTTAACAATAATATATATTAAACAAATGTAATAAAAATCATAAATGTATAAACCATGCCAAATTTGAACAAAAATAATTGAAAATTAAAGTAACATTAAAAAGACCAAAAGGTCATGATCTTTTTAATAAAAAATAGTTAGAGGAACCAAAAATGAAATAGATTGGCAATCACAATAAAAAAAAGTATAATTAATTTAAAAAAGGATTAGAATTGATAGTGAATGGTAACCACAGGGACCAAAAATATAATTTACTTTTTTATTTATTAATCATAGGTTAATGTTTTCAAATGCATCAATGAAATTACTACTTTTGGGACATATCATTAACTTAAGTGATATCTCATGTGTAGAGATTGAAGAACTATACACTCAAAAACCCCTCCTGTGTGAATTGAACAAGGTGGTAGAACCAGGCATGGAGTCAGAAAATTTATTAAGGAGGGTCCTTTAAATTATGGCCGTAAACGAACCGAATGTTCAACGAATCGTTCGGCAGGAAGTTCGTTTATATCCGTTTATTTAATAAATGAACGAACATGAACACATTTTTTGTTCGTTTAGCTAAATATAAACATTCGTTACAGCTCGTGATTAATTATATTAACTTTTTAGAATTCGTTTTTTATCCCTCTTAAATTTACCCACTTTTTCAGAAATGATAAATGTTGGTGGTTGTTTTTTTGTTCATTTGTGTTCGTCTTTTATGTCCATCTAAGTCGTCCATTTACGTTGGTTCGTTTAGCATCCTAACGAATAAACATAAACGAACACGAATAAAGACAATTTCTTAACGTACGAATATTAACACATTGGGCCTTACCTGCCTCCGTCCTTGGGTAGAACATGTGTGCTTCATATTCATGATTACAAATGAACATTTATGCATAACATCATGTAGCTTTGTTGGTGATGCAATATCATCGATGTGATTGTGGAAATGTATCGATTATCGCCACCTATAGGAATCCTGACCATATGGTTCATCTGAAATTATTGTAAAAACATATCACATTACACGTTTTGCATGATAAATAACATTTCGTCAGTTTTTTTACCATTTTGCAAAATAGACATATTAAGCTTGTCATAAAACTCATGGTTCTTCATGTAGATTATACACAAGAATGGTTACACCTCATATTTGATTGTAATTGTACTTGCTTTGGCAAGGAAAAAATCGGCTTAGTTTAATAGTACAATTACCGTTGTATTTTTTTTCTTTTCAAAATATTAAGTACCACAATTTTATTTAAAATACAAAATTGTATTCATGTTTTAAACTATAATAAATTACAATTGGTCCATATGATTTACATAAAATAACACTAGTATACAACCTTTCTTCTATGATGTTACTCTCAAAGAACACCGATCTTCTTCTCTGGCAACACGAAACCTTTTTTTCCGAGGGTACAAAACCACCCTCATCAATTATTTCCCTTTCGTTGGGCTTTTTGGAATGAAACTTATGTTGGATTTTGGGTACGTTTACTAAACGCTCACCCCATAAGCATTTATTATATAACTTTATCTTATCAAATGAAAATGTAAGAATTCAGGATCTTACCCATACGACGACTCTTACCCAGTAAACACTTATATGTGAAAATTGTTATTTATGAAGCAGAATCCACGGTGCACGCCTAAACTTTAAATCTTCCAAAATTTATCAAACAATAAAACAAACACACATCCAACGAACACCCGAATTAAATTTGGACAAATATAGAAACATATCATCCCAACCGAAACTTTTTACGGAATTTAAATAAATAAATACATTTTTAAAAAATTAAAAATTTAGACAAAAATTAACTACTTTCAAAAAGGTTAACCGTTGGAAAGTTCTATTATTTGAAATGAAGCATGAAAACATGCAAAAGCTTTTATCCCACATCGGTGCTCTACCAAATTCTTCATGATAACCCTCGTTGTTATATCCACCATGCGACACTCACTTTTTCACACTGACGACCGACTGAATTGCGTTTTTTTGTTCTTGAAGCAACAAATTTGGTAATTTTTATTCATATCTTTAATCTCAGCTCCGATTTACTTCTGTATGTTTCTGATATATCTTGGTGCAATTATCTAGCAATGTCGTTCATCATTTTATGTGAAAAATTGGTGTTTTCCCCAAATTGTTGTGAAATTGACACTATAAGTTCAATTTTATCGTGTTTGTTTTGATGTTTGATGCAATCAGGAACAGTTTATTAAGAAGACGTTCAAAATTTGTGGAGATTTTTTGTAATCGATAGAAAATATGTGGAATTGCAGTTGCACCTATTGCGATTTGAGTATAAGTAACTTGAATTGGGGATTATTCTTTCAGTTTCAAGATGTTCTTTAGATGCGAATATTGACTGTGAATTATTAGGTTTTGCGGATGAGTCTATGACAATAGTTCTGCTTTAAGTAATGGAAATTTTCAAAGATGGTTTGATTTTTATGTACTTATCTCAATTTATAAGTGATTAGGGTTTTTATATCAAACAAGGTATGAAAAATATATATAGACTGAAACCGATTAAAGGATAATTGAGATGTTCTTTTGCGTTATGAAATGGGGTAAATAGTAGACATACCTCTGGTAATGAACCCTAAGTTTTTTTTGAAAAGGAAGTTAACACACACACTTTCCCGGGATATCCGGAGGGAGCCACCCGACTAAACCCGTCGATCAAGGCCCAACCCAATTAAGGGTACCACTAAGTACTTGTGCCCATGATCCAAATATCTTCACATGTGCACTGCGGGGTTCGAACCCTGGTAGTCAGGGATACCATCCACTGACTCCCTCGGATGTTACCTTACTACTGGAAATATTAAGTTACTCATTGGAAATCTTAGTTTAATGCCTTTATGGATGTTGATTACATGGAAATAATAGAGTCATAAGTGGTTCAATTTGGATTCCGAACAAGTTGATTTTTAGAAAGGATAATAGTGGATATGCCGATATGGAACAGGAATACCATTAAAGTTAGCGCATACTGCAGCGAGGATTAAACGAATGCCTAAGCATTCCTTAAGTGGTTCATTATAGTTCATAAATATAATTATTTTATAGTATATGTAAACACCCAAATTTGGGGGTTTATGTTGTTGGTCTGTTTATCTAGGGCAAGTTTATGAGATCTAAATAAGTTCATGTGTTGGATCACGGATGTGGTACCTATGCCTAAGAATGGAAGTTTTGATGTTATATTATCTTGGTATGAATACTTTCCTAAATGACCAATTCCATTGTTATATATATTGATACAATTTATTCATGAAGTATTTGAAAGATTATCTTGAAGTCGAGAAAAGTTGATTTATGAACACAAGCCGCGATTACTCATTAATTCGTTGCTGAATTTTTCAAAACACTAATCCAAGTTGCCTGCTGCTATTTGAATCGGTGAGGATGCATAACGCCTTAACCAAATCATTCTCTCTAGTTTTTTGTGTGTGTGTGTGTGAATTGTTGAAACTTATGTTTGCATGCTGATTTGATGGAGAAAGTATCTTTGCTGGTTCAGTTTTTTAGTTGTTAACTAACTTTATGTTATGGATAACTGTACACTACCTTAAGCATTTACAATTGTATTTATATGAAAAGATTGAACATGGAAAATGTAGTGTTGTATTTCCCTGCTTAAGTATTCTTGGTAGATTAAATCCTTTGGCACTAGTTAGTTTTTATACCAAAGCTATTTTGCATAATGATGCCTGCTGATTGTTGGATCGAAACAGAAAACAATATAGAACACGGAAAATATATGGGATTGCTGTGAAAATAGAAGATATATATATATATATATATATATATATATATGAAACCAATTTCTATTATCACAACAACGCAAATTATACAGATACATATATGCATATATATAGAAGTCAACCATCCTGACTTTTTATCCTAACCATTGCACCCCTTCATATTTTGGCAGTTAATTACTTATCCTAATAACTACCAAATCTTCAGAAATAACTAAGTTAACTAACTAAGATAAACTAAAAATTTACATGAAATTTAGCTTATTTCTAACACTGATATGTCTCGATGCCATATTATTATTGTTGTTCTCTCATCTTTGGATGTTATACATTTAAATAACAATCTTGATCTGTATTTTGCTCGATTGCAATCTTGTCGAAGGCGGAGATATATTCTTTTTTCTGTGTACGCTGTTCCATTCTATTGTACTTGCTGGTTTAACCTTTGGATATCCACAACTAGCTTCTTTTCTTGTTTATTAGTATTCAAACCTGCATTTATGATCTGATGTGATTGTACTAGATAAAAGTTTTATTAAAGATTTGATCCATTAATAGTTATGTTTAAATTGATCAAATAGATTAGATTGGTTGTGATTTGAGACCCTCATGGGATTCCCTATTGGTAACTTTGATGTTCTTTAAAATTATATTGTATACTTTTTTAAAATATTTTTGTAGCCAACCCTTCTAAAGAATGTGGCCAGTTTAAATAAATTGTTGTAGTGTTTTCTTTGCGAATCTTTGTTAAGATTATTTTCATGGAGGTCATATTAATATATCTTTCTGGTTGTGACTCTTTATTTGGTTTGTCACAGGAAATGGAGGCTCGTTTTGACTTATTGCGAATGCTTGATATTGATTTGGTGTTCACTATACTTATGTGTCTGAATGATCCAGCTGATCTCGTCCGTGCATCAGCTGTGTCTAAATCCTGGCAAATGTTCGGTGAGTATCACATGTCTAATAAACTAATTCTACATTTTACACCATATATCATTTACTGTTACCATTCATGTTGTAATTATTTAAAACTTACCATTCATGTTTTAATTATTTAAAGCATATTAATGATGGTAAAAAAAAACCACTTGTTTTTCAGTGATTTCTTATGGAGTTTGTAAGAAACTCTGCATGAAAAAATTTCCTCAGCTTGCCAGCATCAGTTACGTAACCGAACAAAGTGATAACTCCAACCGTCCTAATGGCGAAACTTCTGACGCTGCTATAAAGAGGGAACATAGGGTATACACTTCCCTATTTCGAGCCATGACATCATTTCCGATCAAGTGTTGCGTGGCTTATCCAATAAGCACCTCCAGCACTAATCACCCATCTGAAGAATGGATCGTCAGCCCTCTTCACCCTAGGGACGGATTTATAGAAATGGACTCTTATTGGTCGAGTAAAGGGCAATACGATCCTAAAGTCCCAGAAACTCTTATATATGATTTGAGTGAGGATCTTTCCTTAATTACAGAGATTCTTATTGCACCCTTTCAAGGTTTGTTCTCAGTTCTCACCCCATTTTTTTTACCATAATTTCTTTTATTTAGCTTTTCATGTTTTTTTTTGTTCTTTTTTCACTATCTAACTCATTGGTGATTGGTATCCATGTGCCCCAGCCATGTTCCAAGAAGGGAGTCCAATATACTCATCAAAATTTGTGCGATTCCGAATGGGTCATCCCAAGTCTGACTCTAATATAGATCGTGATTTCTTGGGTCCGCCAGAAGATGCAGATGATAAATTTATTTGGACGTACACTTCCGAAACTTTCCCAATGGCTCAGGTGAGATTGTTACGTTGGCTTTTTTTGCTGTCTATGGTAACAAACATACTATATAAAAATATATATAAATTGAATGCATAACTAATTTGAATGTGGTGAAAGTGTTTTTTTTTCAAAAAAAAAAATATATATATATATAGATATATAGATTGTTATATGATATAAACTAAGGGGCTGTTAGTGTTTGGTTGCCTAATTGGTTTTCCATTAGTTTACCTTTCAGAAATTCTAATGAGATGCTTTCAGTTTGCATGCTATTTCACCGGAATAATTTTTGCGATGTAGGAAAGCCGCTTACAAAGTTTCAAGTTTCCTGAGCCTGTACTATGTATCGGTGGATTTTTGCAAATTGAATTGTTGGGTCGGGTCCAGAAACAACAATCTGATGGCAAATACTATATATGGTTAGTAAATAACTTTCCACATTTATTTTATAGTTTGTCCTAAAATAAATGTCCATTTTCAAAAGGTAAGCGTCTATTTTCCAATTTTACCCTTTAATTATCGGATGGAGAAATTCATTACTCTTTCCCTATGCTGTTAAGGGTAAAATTATCATTTAGTTAATTAAAAGTATAATTATACATTTCTAAAACACTCCACTGTTTTATTGTGAACATTTATTTTGGGATAGAGGGAGTTTTCCAAATACGTTCATGAACTACCCTCCGTTTATGGCAGGTATATCTTGATTTAAGTTATCATTACTCGTCATTATTTCGATAAATGATTCAAAGACTCGAAAGATTTTGGTATCTGGTTTACATACGAGGGGCATTATAGTCATTTTACATTTTAAAAACTGTTGGAGGGAAAATGTTAGGGAACAAAACAAATTACGTTACATCTTCTTGCAACTCGAGGGCATATGATATATGTTTCCACGAATGCACAATATACAAACGATTCGAATTCTGCATTACTCACAATTTTTTTTTCAGAATACCCCTCTTTTGATCGAATTCTGCATATGATATATTTTTTTTTCTTGCAGCCTGTCTCACATCCAAGCTATAGGACGTCAACTATCACCTGCATTTCGTATTGATATTTCCCAACCGTCCAACACTATGTCCCTCAGATACAATGCTGAAGCATTCAGCCACACTTTGAAAGATACTTCTGGGGTCGATAATACGCCATTCGATATTAATAGTTTGTTTCCGTTTCTACCCCCACGAGATTTCATTTGGGGAAACATGCTGCAGTTAGCGGACATGATCCCCATTCAGCAAATCGATATCCCGAATTTTGATCTCGACTTGATAGAGGAAATGGATATGATGGATCTTATATTAATGTAGGTATGTTTTTTGTAGATATAGAAATAGTTGTGGTATTTGATGCCGGTGAAACCGAAGCAAAAACCTGTTGTTGTTGTTGTTGTTTAAGTTGTTATAAATTATAATATAACTTTTATGGCATATCAAAGCCCGTATCGGGACCTCTTATTTATGGGACCAATTACCGTTTTTATAAATTATAAACTTATAATACAATGTTTTTCAAGATTTTCAAGTAAATTTATCGTTTAAAGAGCAATCCAATGCTTAATTTTAAAAATCGTAAGTATAAAATCATGTATGACATTTTTCGTATAGAAATAATTTGTTTTATAAAACTAGGCCGGGTTGGGACTGGGACGGGTTACCGGGCCTCAATCCTAAGATTTTTGGTCGGTTCATCCTAGGACTGATTTTTGGTCATCTAGTGAAGAGAACTAACAATCTTACTATGTTTTTTGATGGCCAATAAGTAAGGGGTCGTTTATTGAACCGTTTACCCGGTAAATGCTTATCGGATGAACATGGCAAGGGCCGAGAAAATCTGGTAAGAGCGAGTCTTATCTAGTTAGGGACGTTTACCAAAACTTACCCGGTAAGCGCTTACCAACAAAATTCAAGACTATCCTTTATTTAACGGGTAAGATTTTAGTCACCCAAAATGACATCGTATGCAATAATTTACCCGGTAAGTGTTAACCGTGGTAAGAGTCGTCGCCCTCACTTATGGGGTAAGACTCTCAGTCATTGCCATTGCCTTTTCCTTTGCTCTTACCGGGTAAGGTTCTTGGCTTCTGTCATATTCGTTCGGTAAGGTAAAATGACTTGATAAGCGCTTACCCGGGTAAGCATTTGGTAAACGACCCTAAGTAAGGATGACAACTCCTACTCGGTGAGTGCTTATTAGGTAAATTGTTGCATACGATACCTTTTTGATGGACTATACTTTTACCTGGTAAAGAAAATTATAATGTTAGACTAAAAAATCATTGATAAACAAATATAGTGTTCACTTTGGTTGCGCTTGGTTCATGGGAGAAGACATGACAAAACTCACTGTCCAAAGTTTGGCGCCACTGTTTGGCGCCACAGGAGACAAGACAAGAACTCACTGTCTCATGTTTGGCGCAAATATGAGGCAGGGACAAAACTGGAACAACGTGAGAAAAAAAGGTTTTTCTTGTTCCATGAAAATAGATGGAACAAGATGGGACAAAATGAGACATAAACTAAAATATTACTAATCTACACTCGTTTCATATATAACCGTGTTTGTTTTAGTGGTCACAATCGCTAGATGCGATCACTGCCACTGTCGGCCACCTCCACCTATTCCACTACAACGTCCACAATATCTCCACCACCTCCACCATAAGCAACCACATCCACAACCATTGTTGTTGTAACAATCTTCACCGTGCATTCACCAATTGATAAAGATTTTCCAAACTGAATAAAACATATTTTCTTCTTTGTACAAATCGGAATTTTTAGAACTACCATCAATTATATCAAAATTTTCATTCAGATTTGGTACTATTATACATGTATGTATTTATGTATATGAAAGTTGTGTTGTAAATTAAATTATTTAATAACTTAATGTATTTGTGTTATACTATTATATGATATATAAATCATCAAATAACTTTTAGGAGTATTTGTCAAGTTTTATCCTATCCAATTCAAGTCGTACCAAACAACTACATTTGTTCTCTCTAGACATGTCTCATCCTACCCACTTGTAACAATTTTTTTTAAAATAAAAACACGAAAACAAAAATTAAGGTTCAAATTCTCGATTTAAAAACCTAAATTGCATTACAATGCATTGCACATATATATATGTTAACATTTACAAAAAAAAACCCAAAAAATATCAAACAGAAGTCCAATTTTGACATTAGATAGTCAAACTTTGACTTTCTCTGGTTCTAGGTCACAAGAACAATGACTTGTTGTTACAACTTTATAAAAACATACCAAAAATTACAAACTTTCCATTTGAAACCCTATTTTTTTCCAAACAAACTTCTAAATTTCCCTATTTGTAAACTTTCCAACAATTTTTTCAACCAGATTATATCCATTTCCATAACTTTTTTCAGATACCCGATCGCACCGTATGCTATCATAAGCTTCCGACACTTGTTGCTCGGCGATAGGACCCGAGGCAATAAACCACGTATTTTTAGCCGTGTTTTGTTGGCTAAAAAATGTCAAACACAATTGGATTTAATTTGTTGATTTAAGGTACTAAAATATTACATTAATGCAAGATATTTATGAATGTTTGTTTTCGTAAGTCTTGTGAGACTTTAAGAGAAAATTTGATGTGTGATGAGCGTGTAGATTAAAAAACAAAAAAAAAAGTTGAACATTGTGGTTTTTGTACGTTTGTGAAATGTTAGAAAAGAAATCAATATTTTTCTCTTATTTGGGCAAATATTTTTATCTTATGATGTTAATTGAAGCTCAAAATATATTTTTATCATCAAACTGACCATTATTTTAATTTTTCATAGATTTATAACTATAACATAAACGACGTAAATATAAATATCAATATTATATATCGTATACGTAAGCGGAAAATAAATTTCATTCATCCTTGACAAGAAAATGATATAAAATTTCATAATGCAAAAAATTATATTAATATTGAATTAACATATTTTGATTTTTGGTGTAATAATGTTATAAAATATTTGTAAATATAAACACAATAAAATATGTTGATAATAATAAAACCATAAATAATAAACTTTAAAATAAAAATGATTGTGAATAAAACAAATTAAAAAAAAACCAAAAACATCCTCCAAGAATTCGAAAACTGGCATCTTTGTACAAAATGGGCATCCTTAACCAACTGGACAACCTACTCATATTCAATCAACACGAATTCTTAGGGACAAGGATCGTTGGAAAATCGGACCTGGAAGTTGAAGTTGTTGTCCCGAAAGAACGAATTGTGGTTGGGGTTTCACATAGAGGTCGAGGCGGCTTTCCTGAAATATTTAGTTTACGTAAAATTTGAAACCCGTAGCCAGTAGCGAGAAACAATGGGGTCGGGAAGAGGGAAAGGCAGCCATGAAGAGGGTCTGTCGTTATTATTAATATATAAATATAATATTAAAGTATAATTTAAAAAAATAGAAGGAAATTGTAAAAGACAATGTTAACTTTGACTTAATAAGGACTCAACCCATAACAAAAGTAAAACCATAATGATCATAAATGTAATTATTTAATTTGAGGGACTTGATTCAAAATCGGAAAGATGATCCAAAAAAAAGACAACAACTTTTTTTTCAATGCATAATTTGCACCCCACATCGGATGAGTAATGAAATGCAATAAGAAAGTAAGTACAAAAGAAAAAAACTAGCATTTTTATCACTTTATAATTTGCATCCCACATCGCATAATGGAAACAAATGCAATAAAAAGGTTGGTATAAAAAGTAAAGTACTAAAAAAAAATTCTTACTGTATTATTTACATCCCACATCGAATGAGAGAATGAAAGATGCAGTAGAAAGGTGGGCATAAAACGATAAAAAAATTTAACTTTTTAACACTATATAAATCGCATCCCACATTGGATGATGGATTGAAAATGCAATAGGAAGGTGCGTGTAAAAAGAAAAAGAAAAACACTAATTTTTTTTCTCAATGTATAATTTGCATCCTACATCAAAAAATAAATTGAAATGCAACAAAAATGTAGGCATAAAAGAATTTTTTTTTATTCTTTTTCAATGTAAAATTTTGCATCCCAAATCGGATAAGGAAAAGAAATATGCAATAGGAAGATGAGTATAAAACAAAAAAAACAAACTTTTTTCTCATTGTATAATTTGCATCCCACATCGCATGAAGAGAAGAAAAATGCAACAGCAAGGTGGCTATAAAAAGAAAAAAACTAACTTTTTTCTCATTGTATACTTTGTATCCCACATCGGATGAGGGAATGAAAAGTGCAATAGGAAGGGATATAAAAACAAAAGCATTAATCACCTTGAAAAAATAAACGATGGGTGAGAACAAACCTTGAAAAGGTGCAATAAGAATCTTAGTAATAAGGAAATGATTATCACTCAAATCGTAAATCATGGTTTACGTCACTTTCGGATCGTAGTCCCCTTTACTCGACCGATGAGAGACCATGTCTAGAAATTGGTCCCTAAGATGTAGAAGGTTGACGATTCCTTCTTAAAACCCTCTACATCCTAGGGACCAATTTCTAGACATGGTCTCTTACTGGTCGAGTAAAGGGACTACGATCCGAAATTGACATAAACTCTGATTTACGATTTGAGTGAAAATCTTTCCCTTATTACAGAGATTTTTATTGCACATTTTCAAGGTTTGTTCTCACCTATTGTTGTTTTTTCTTTCACATGATTGCTTCTATTTAGATTTTCTTTTTTTTTTTGTTCTTTTTTTACTGTCTAACTCATTGGTGGCATGTATCCATGTGCACAACCATGCTCCAAGGAGGGTTTCAGATCGAGGTCGAGGTGGCTTTCCTGAAACATTAAGTTTATGTCCGGCCTGAAAACCTGGTAGCTGGTAGCCGGTAGCGAGAAGCAATGGGGTCGAGAAAAGGAAGACGTGGGCATGAAGAAGGTCATTATAAGTCACTATTATTAATAATAAATATAATATAATAGTATAATTTAAAAAAATAGAAGGAAATTGTAAAAGACAATGTTAATCTTGAATTAATAGTGCATTTGTTAGTAAAATTAGAACAATGACTCAATCCATAACAAAAGTAAAACCATAATGATCATAAATGTAATTATTTAATTTGAGGGACTTGATGCAAAGTCGGAAAGATGATTAGAATTAGAAAAGGAAAAAAAAAAAAAATACTTGTTTTCTAGTTATCATCTCTAACCAAATACTCTTATTAATTCTACAAGATTAAAATTGTTTCTTTTAATACCTTTAATTATTGTTTACTATCTTCAACCACAACTTTTATACGTTGCAAAAATCAACGCTTAGTACCATTAATCATGTTATATTTTGTTTCTCAAATTATGTTTTGCATCCAACATACAATGAAATGATGAAAAATGCAATAGGAAGGTGTGAAAAAAAAAGACAACTTTTTTTTCAATGCATAATTTGCACCCCACATCAGATGAGTAATAAAATGCAATAAGAAAGTAAGTACAAAAGAAAAAAACTAGCATTTTTATCAGTTTATAATTTGCATCCCACATCGCATAATGGATACAAATGCAATAAAAAGGTGGGTATAAAAAGTAAAGTACTAAAAAAAAATTCTTACTGTATTATTTACATTCCACATTGGATGAGAGAATGAAAGATGCAGTAAGAAGGTGGGCAAAAAAGATTAAAAAATTAACTTTTTAACACTATATAAATCACATCCCACATTGGATGATGGATTGAAAATGCAATAGGAAGGTGCGTGTAAAAAAAAAAACTAACTTTTTTTTTCTCAATGTATAATTTGCATCCTACATCAAAAAAATAAATTGAAATGCAACAGAAATGTGGGCATAAAAAGATTTTTTTTATTCTTTTTCAATGCAAAAATTTGCATCCCAAATCGGATAAGGAAAAGAAATATGCAATAGGAAGACGAGTATAAAACGAAAAAAATAAACTTTTTTCTCACTATATAATTTGCATCCCACATCGCATGAAGAGAAGAAAAATGCAATAGCAAGGTGGGTATAAAAAGAAAAAACTAAGTTTTTTCTCATTGTATACTTTGTATCCCACATCGGATGAGGGAATGAAAGTGCAATAGGAAGGTGGACATAAAAACAACAACATTAATCACCTTGAAAAAATAAGTGATGGGTGAGAACAAACCTTGAAAAGGTGCAATAAGAATCTTTGTAATAAAGGAATGATTATCACTCAAATCGTAAATCATGGTTTCTGTCAATTTAGAATCGTAGTCCCTCATGCTCGACCGATAAGAGACCATGTCTAGAAATTGGCCCCTTGGATGTAGAGGGTTGATGATCCCTTCTTACAACCCTCTGCATCCTAGGGACCAATTTCTAGACATGGTCTCTAATCGGTCGAGTAAAGGGTACTACGATCCGAAAGTGACATAAACTCTAGTTTACGATTTGAGTGAGAATCGTTCCCTTATTACAGAGATTTTTATTGCACCTTTTCAAGGTTTGTTCTCACCCATTGTTTATTTTTACTTCCCCATGATTGCATCTATTTAGCTTTTCTTGTTTTTTTTGTTCTTTTTTTACCATCTAACTCATTGGTGGTATGTATCCATGTGCACAGCCATGCTCCAAGAAGGGTTTCAGATCGAGGTCGAGGTGGCTTTCGTGAAACATCTAGTTTCTGTCCGGCCTGAAAACCTGGTAGCCGGTAGCGAGAAGCAATGGGGTCGAGAAAAGGGAGAGGTGGGCGTGAAGAGGGTCTGTCATTATTATTAATAATAAATATAATATTAAATTATAATTTAAACAAATAGAAGGAAATTGTAAAAGACAATGTTAACCTTGAATTAATAGTGCATTTGTTATTAAAATTAGAACAAGGACTCATTAGACATGACAAAACTTACTGTCCAAAGTTTGGCGCCACTGTTTGGCGCCACAGGAGACAAGACAAGAACTCACCGTCTCATGTTTGGCGCAAATATGAGGCAGGGACAAAACTGGAACAACGTGAGAAAAAAAGGTTTTTCTTGTTCCATGAAAATAGATGGAACAAGATGGGACAAAATGAGACATAAACTAAAATATTACTAATCTACACTCGTTTCATATATAACCGTGTTTGTTTTAGTGGTCACAATCGCTAGATGCGATCACTGCCACTGTCGGCCACCTCCACCTATTCCACTACAACGTCCACAATCATCTCCACCACCTCCACCATAAGCAACCACATCCACAACCATTGTTGTTGTAACAATCTTCACCGTGCATTCGCCAATTGATAAAGATTTTCCAAACTGAATAAAACATATTTTCTTCTTTGTACAAATCGGAATTTTTAGAACTACCATCAATTATATCAAAATTTTCATTCAGATTTGGTACTATTATACATGTATGTATTTATGTATATGAAAGTTGTGTTGTAAATTAAATTATTTAATAACTTAATGTATTTGTGTTATACTATTATATGATATATAAAATCATCAAATAACTTTTAGGAGTATTTGTCAAGTTTTATCCTATCCAATTCAAGTCGTACCAAACAACTACATTTGTTCTCTCTAGACATGTCTCATCCTACCCACTTGTAACAATTTTTTTTAAAATAAAAACACGAAAACAAAAATTAAGGTTCAAATTCTCGATTTAAAAACCTAAATTGCATTACAATGCATTGCACATATATATATGTTAACATTTACAAAAAAAAACCCAAAAAATATCAAACAGAAGTCCAATTTTGACATTAGATAGTCAAACTTTGACTTTCTCTGGTTCTAGGTCACAAGAACAATGACTTGTTGTTACAACTTTATAAAAACATACCAAAAATTACAAACTTTCCATTTGAAACCCTATTTTTTTCCAAACAAACTTCTAAATTTCCCTATTTGTAAACTTTCCAACAATTTTTTCAACCAGATTATATCCATTTCCATAACTTTTTTCAGATACCCGATCGCACCGTATGCTATCATAAGCTTCCGACACTTGTTGCTCGGCGATAGGACCCGAGGCAATAAACCACGTATTTTTAGCCGTGTTTTGTTGGCTAAAAAATGTCAAACACAATTGGATTTAATTTGTTGATTTAAGGTACTAAAATATTACATTAATGCAAGATATTTATGAATGTTTGTTTTCGTAAGTCTTGTGAGACTTTAAGAGAAAATTTGATGTGTGATGAGCGTGTAGATTAAAAAACAAAAAAAAAGTTGAACATTGTGGTTTTTGTACGTTTGTGAAATGTTAGAAAAGAAATCAATATTTTTCTCTTATTTGGGCAAATATTTTTATCTTATGATGTTAATTGAAGCTCAAAATATATTTTTATCATCAAACTGACCATTATTTTAATTTTTCATAGATTTATAACTATAACATAAACGACGTAAATATAAATATCAATATTATATATCGTATACGTAAGCGGAAAATAAATTTCATTCATCCTTGACAAGAAAATGATATAAAATTTCATAATGCAAAAAATTATATTAATATTGAATTAACATATTTTGATTTTTGGTGTAATAATGTTATAAAATATTTGTAAATATAAACACAATAAAATATGTTGATAATAATAAAACCATAAATAATAAACTTTAAAATAAAAATGATTGTGAATAAAACAAATTAAAAAAAAAACCAAAAACATCCTCCAAGAATTCGAAAACTGGCATCTTTGTACAAAATGGGCATCCTTAACCAACTGGACAACCTACTCATATTCAATCAACACGAATTCTTAGGGACAAGGATCGTTGGAAAATCGGACCTGGAAGTTGAAGTTGTTGTCCCGAAAGAACGAATTGTGGTTGGGGTTTCACATAGAGGTCGAGGCGGCTTTCCTGGAATATTTAGTTTCGTCCTGAAACCCGGTGAGCGATAGCGAGAAACAATGGGGTCGGGAAGAGGGAAAGGCAGCCATGAAGAGGGTACGTCGTTATTATTAATATATAAATATAATATTAAAGTATAATTTAAAAAAATAGAAGGAAATTGTAAAAGACAATGTTAACTTTGACTTAATAAGGACTCAACCCATAACAAAAGTAAAACCATAATGATCATAAATGTAATTATTTAATTTGAGGGACTTGATTCAAAATCGGAAAGATGATCCAAAAAAAAAGACAACTTTTTTTTCAATGCATAATTTGCACCCCACATCGGATGAGTAATGAAATGCAATAAGAAAGTAAGTACAAAAGAAAAAAACTAGCATTTTTATCACTTTATAATTTGCATCCCACATCGCATAATGGAAACAAATGCAATAAAAAGGTTGGTATAAAAAGTAAAGTACTAAAAAAAATTTCTTACTGTATTATTTACATCCCACATCGAATGAGAGAATGAAAGATGCAGTAGAAAGGTGGGCATAAAACGATAAAAAAATTTAACTTTTTAACACTATATAAATCGCATCCCACATTGGATGATGGATTGAAAATGCAATAGGAAGGTGCGTGTAAAAAGAAAAAGAAAAACACTAATTTTTTTCTCAATGTATAATTTGCATCCTACATCAAAAAATAAATTGAAATGCAACAAAAATGTAGGCATAAAAGAATTTTTTTTTTATTCTTTTTCAATGTAAAATTTTGCATCCCAAATCGGATAAGGAAAAGAAATATGCAATAGGAAGATGAGTATAAAACAAAAAAAACAAACTTTTTTCTCATTGTATAATTTGCATCCCACATCGCATGAAGAGAAGAAAAATGCAACAGCAAGGTGGCTATAAAAAGAAAAAAACTAACTTTTTTCTCATTGTATACTTTGTATCCCACATCGGATGAGGGAATGAAAAGTGCAATAGGAAGGGATATAAAAACAAAAGCATTAATCACCTTGAAAAAATAAACGATGGGTGAGAACAAACCTTGAAAAGGTGCAATAAGAATCTTAGTAATAAGGAAATGATTATCACTCAAATCGTAAATCATGGTTTGTCACTTTCGGATCGTAGTCCCCTTTACTCGACCGATGAGAGACCATGTCTAGAAATTGGTCCCTAAGATGTAGAAGGTTGACGATTCCTTCTTAAAACCCTCTACATCCTAGGGACCAATTTCTAGACATGGTCTCTTCTTGGTCGAGTAAAGGGACTACGATCCGAAAGTGACATAAACTCGATTTACGATTTGAGTGAAAATCTTTCCTTATTACAGATTTTTATTGCACATTTTCAAGGTTTGTTCTCACCTATTGTTGTTTTTTCTTTCACATGATTGCTTCTATTTAGATTTTCTTTTTTTTTTGTTCTTTTTTTACTGTCTAACTCATTGGTGGCATGTATCCATGTGCACAACCATGCTCCAAGGAGGGTTTCAGATCGAGGTCGAGGTGGCTTTCCTGAAACATTAAGTTTATGTCCGGCACAGAAAACCCGGTAGGCGGTAGCCGGTAGCGAGAAGCAATGGGGTCGAGAAAAGGAAGACGTGGGCATGAAGAAGGTCATTATAAGTCACTATTATTAATAATAAATATAATATAATAGTATAATTTAAAAAAATAGAAGGAAATTGTAAAAGACAATGTTAATCTTGAATTAATAGTGCATTTGTTAGTAAAATTAGAACAATGACTCAATCCATAACAAAAGTAAAACCATAATGATCATAAATGTAATTATTTAATTTGAGGGACTTGATGCAAAGTCGGAAAGATGATTAGAATTAGAAAAGGAAAAAAAAAAAATACTTGTTTTCTAGTTATCATCTCTAACCAAATACTCTTATTAATTCTACAAGATTAAAATTGTTTCTTTTAATACCTTTAATTATTGTTTACTATCTTCAACCACAACTTTTATACGTTGCAAAAATCAACGCTTAGTACCATTAATCATGTTATATTTTGTTTCTCAAATTATGTTTTGCATCCAACATACAATGAAATGATGAAAAATGCAATAGGAAGGTGTGAAAAAAAAAGACAACTTTTTTTTCAATGCATAATTTGCACCCCACATCAGATGAGTAATAAAATGCAATAAGAAAGTAAGTACAAAAGAAAAAAACTAGCATTTTTATCAGTTTATAATTTGCATCCCACATCGCATAATGGATACAAATGCAATAAAAAGGTGGGTATAAAAAGTAAAGTACTAAAAAAAAATTCTTACTGTATTATTTACATTCCACATTGGATGAGAGAATGAAAGATGCAGTAAGAAGGTGGGCAAAAAAGATTAAAAAATTAACTTTTTAACACTATATAAATCACATCCCACATTGGATGATGGATTGAAAATGCAATAGGAAGGTGCGTGTAAAAAAAAAAAACTAACTTTTTTTTTCTCAATGTATAATTTGCATCCTACATCAAAAAAATAAATTGAAATGCAACAGAAATGTGGGCATAAAAAGATTTTTTTTATTCTTTTTCAATGCAAAAATTTGCATCCCAAATCGGATAAGGAAAAGAAATATGCAATAGGAAGACGAGTATAAAACGAAAAAAATAAACTTTTTTCTCACTATATAATTTGCATCCCACATCGCATGAAGAGAAGAAAAATGCAATAGCAAGGTGGGTATAAAAAGAAAAAACTAAGTTTTTTCTCATTGTATACTTTGTATCCCACATCGGATGAGGGAATGAAAGTGCAATAGGAAGGTGGACATAAAAACAACAACATTAATCACCTTGAAAAAATAAGTGATGGGTGAGAACAAACCTTGAAAAGGTGCAATAAGAATCTTTGTAATAAAGGAATGATTATCACTCAAATCGTAAATCATGGTTTCTGTCAATTTAGAATCGTAGTCCCCTGTACTCGACCAGTAAGAGACCATGTCTAGAAATTGGCCCCTTGGATGTAGAGGGTTGATGATCCCTTCTTACAACCCTCTGCATCCTAGGGACCAATTTCTAGACATGGTCTCTAACTCGGTCGAGTAAAGGGTACTACGATCCGAAAGTGACATAAACTCTAGTTTACGATTTGAGTGAGAATCGTTCCCTTATTACAGAGATTTTTATTGCACCTTTTCAAGGTTTGTTCTCACCCATTGTTTATTTTTACTTCCCCATGATTGCATCTATTTAGCTTTTCTTGTTTTTTTTGTTCTTTTTTTACCATCTAACTCATTGGTGGTATGTATCCATGTGCACAGCCATGCTCCAAGAAGGGTTTCAGATCGAGGTCGAGGTGGCTTTCGTGAAACATCTAGTTTCTGTCCGGCCTGAAAACCTGGTAGCCGGTAGCGAGAAGCAATGGGGTCGAGAAAAGGGAGAGGTGGGCGTGAAGAGGGTCTGTCATTATTATTAATAATAAATATAATATTAAATTATAATTTAAACAAATAGAAGGAAATTGTAAAAGACAATGTTAACCTTGAATTAATAGTGCATTTGTTATTAAAATTAGAACAAGGACTCATTAGACATGACAAAACTTACTGTCCAAAGTTTGGCGCCACTGTTTGGCGCCACAGGAGACAAGACAAGAACTCACCGTCTCATGTTTGGCGCAAATATGAGGCAGGGACAAAACTGGAACAACGTGAGAAAAAAAGGTTTTTCTTGTTCCATGAAAATAGATGGAACAAGATGGGACAAAATGAGACATAAACTAAAATATTACTAATCTACACTCGTTTCATATATAACCGTGTTTGTTTTAGTGGTCACAATCGCTAGATGCGATCACTGCCATGTCGGCCACCTCCACCTATTCCACTACAACGTCCACAATCATCTCCACCACCTCCACCATAAGCAACCACATCCACAACCATTGTTGTTGTAACAATCTTCACCGTGCATTCGCCAATTGATAAAGATTTTCCAAACTGAATAAAACATATTTTCTTCTTTGTACAAATCGGAATTTTTAGAACTACCATCAATTATATCAAAATTTTCATTCAGATTTGGTACTATTATACATGTATGTATTTATGTATATGAAAGTTGTGTTGTAAATTAAATTATTTAATAACTTAATGTATTTGTGTTATACTATTATATGATATATAAAATCATCAAATAACTTTTAGGAGTATTTGTCAAGTTTTATCCTATCCAATTCAAGTCGTACCAAACAACTACATTTGTTCTCTCTAGACATGTCTCATCCTACCCACTTGTAACAATTTTTTTTAAAATAAAAACACGAAAACAAAAATTAAGGTTCAAATTCTCGATTTAAAAACCTAAATTGCATTACAATGCATTGCACATATATATATGTTAACATTTACAAAAAAAAACCCAAAAAATATCAAACAGAAGTCCAATTTTGACATTAGATAGTCAAACTTTGACTTTCTCTGGTTCTAGGTCACAAGAACAATGACTTGTTGTTACAACTTTATAAAAACATACCAAAAATTACAAACTTTCCATTTGAAACCCTATTTTTTTCCAAACAAACTTCTAAATTTCCCTATTTGTAAACTTTCCAACAATTTTTTCAACCCGATTATATCCATTTCCATAACTTTTTTCAGATACCCGATCGCACCGTATGCTATCATAAGCTTCCGACACTTGTTGCTCGGCGATAGGACCCGAGGCAATAAACCACGTATTTTTAGCCGTGTTTTGTTGGCTAAAAAATGTCAAACACAATTGGATTTAATTTGTTGATTTAAGGTACTAAAATATTACATTAATGCAAGATATTTATGAATGTTTGTTGTCGTAAGTCTTGTGAGACTTTAAGAGAAAATTTGATGTGTGATGAGCGTGTAGATTAAAAAACAAAAAAAAAGTTGAACATTGTGGTTTTTGTACGTTTGTGAAATGTTAGAAAAGAAATCAATATTTTTCTCTTATTTGGGCAAATATTTTTATCTTATGATGTTAATTGAAGCTCAAAATATATTTTTATCATCAAACTGACCATTATTTTAATTTTTCATAGATTTATAACTATAACATAAACGACGTAAATATAAATATCAATATTATATATCGTATACGTAAGCGGAAAATAAATTTCATTCATCCTTGACAAGAAAATGATATAAAATTTCATAATGCAAAAAATTATATTAATATTGAATTAACATATTTTGATTTTTGGTGTAATAATGTTATAAAATATTTGTAAATATAAACACAATAAAATATGTTGATAATAATAAAACCATAAATAATAAACTTTAAAATAAAAATGATTGTGAATAAAACAAATTAAAAAAAAAACCAAAAACATCCTCCAAGAATTCGAAAACTGGCATCTTTGTACAAAATGGGCATCCTTAACCAACTGGACAACCTACTCATATTCAATCAACACGAATTCTTAGGGACAAGGATCGTTGGAAAATCGGACCTGGAAGTTGAAGTTGTTGTCCCGAAAGAACGAATTGTGGTTGGGGTTTCACATAGAGGTCGAGGCGGCTTTCCTGAAATATTTAGTTTCTGTCCGGCTGAAACCCGGTAGCCAGTAGCGAGAAACAATGGGGTCGGGAAGAGGGAAAGGCAGCCATGAAGAGGGTCTGTCGTTATTATTAATATATAAATATAATATTAAAGTATAATTTAAAAAAATAGAAGGAAATTGTAAAAGACAATGTTAACTTTGACTTAATAAGGACTCAACCCATAACAAAAGTAAAACCATAATGATCATAAATGTAATTATTTAATTTGAGGGACTTGATTCAAAATCGGAAAGATGATCCAAAAAAAAGACAACAACTTTTTTTTCAATGCATAATTTGCACCCCACATCGGATGAGTAATGAAATGCAATAAGAAAGTAAGTACAAAAGAAAAAAACTAGCATTTTTATCACTTTATAATTTGCATCCCACATCGCATAATGGAAACAAATGCAATAAAAAGGTTGGTATAAAAAGTAAAGTACTAAAAAAAATTTCTTACTGTATTATTTACATCCCACATCGAATGAGAGAATGAAAGATGCAGTAGAAAGGTGGGCATAAAACGATAAAAAAATTTAACTTTTTAACACTATATAAATCGCATCCCACATTGGATGATGGATTGAAAATGCAATAGGAAGGTGCGTGTAAAAAGAAAAAGAAAAACACTAATTTTTTTTCTCAATGTATAATTTGCATCCTACATCAAAAAATAAATTGAAATGCAACAAAAATGTAGGCATAAAAGAATTTTTTTTTTATTCTTTTTCAATGTAAAATTTTGCATCCCAAATCGGATAAGGAAAAGAAATATGCAATAGGAAGATGAGTATAAAACAAAAAAAACAAACTTTTTTCTCATTGTATAATTTGCATCCCACATCGCATGAAGAGAAGAAAAATGCAACAGCAAGGTGGCTATAAAAAGAAAAAAACTAACTTTTTTCTCATTGTATACTTTGTATCCCACATCGGATGAGGGAATGAAAAGTGCAATAGGAAGGGATATAAAAACAAAAGCATTAATCACCTTGAAAAAATAAACGATGGGTGAGAACAAACCTTGAAAAGGTGCAATAAGAATCTTAGTAATAAGGAAATGATTATCACTCAAATCGTAAATCATGGTTTCTGTCACTTTCGGATCGTAGTCCCCTTTACTCGACCAGTAAGAGACCATGTCTAGAAATTGGTCCCTAAGATGTAGAAGGTTGACGATTCCTTCTTAAAACCCTCTACATCCTAGGGACCAATTTCTAGACATGGTCTCTTACTGGTCGAGTAAAGGGACTACGATCCGAAAGTGACATAAACTCTGATTTACGATTTGAGTGAAAATCTTTCCCTTATTACAGAGATTTTTATTGCACATTTTCAAGGTTTGTTCTCACCTATTGTTGTTTTTTCTTTCACATGATTGCTTCTATTTAGATTTTCTTTTTTTTTTTGTTCTTTTTTTACTGTCTAACTCATTGGTGGCATGTATCCATG
Organism: Silybum marianum; assembly: GCA_036898165.1. NCBI lineage: Eukaryota > Viridiplantae > Streptophyta > Magnoliopsida > Asterales > Asteraceae > Silybum > Silybum marianum. The sequence continues at coordinate 1,448,126 of CM072544.1, forward strand.
TGCACAACCATGCTCCAAGGAGGGTTTCAGATCGAGGTCGAGGTGGCTTTCCTGAAACATTAAGTTTATGTCCGGCCTGAAAACCTGGTAGCTGGTAGCCGGTAGCGAGAAGCAATGGGGTCGAGAAAAGGAAGACGTGGGCATGAAGAAGGTCATTATAAGTCACTATTATTAATAATAAATATAATATAATAGTATAATTTAAAAAAATAGAAGGAAATTGTAAAAGACAATGTTAATCTTGAATTAATAGTGCATTTGTTAGTAAAATTAGAACAATGACTCAATCCATAACAAAAGTAAAACCATAATGATCATAAATGTAATTATTTAATTTGAGGGACTTGATGCAAAGTCGGAAAGATGATTAGAATTAGAAAAGGAAAAAAAAAAAAATACTTGTTTTCTAGTTATCATCTCTAACCAAATACTCTTATTAATTCTACAAGATTAAAATTGTTTCTTTTAATACCTTTAATTATTGTTTACTATCTTCAACCACAACTTTTATACGTTGCAAAAATCAACGCTTAGTACCATTAATCATGTTATATTTTGTTTCTCAAATTATGTTTTGCATCCAACATACAATGAAATGATGAAAAATGCAATAGGAAGGTGTGAAAAAAAAAGACAACTTTTTTTTCAATGCATAATTTGCACCCCACATCAGATGAGTAATAAAATGCAATAAGAAAGTAAGTACAAAAGAAAAAAACTAGCATTTTTATCAGTTTATAATTTGCATCCCACATCGCATAATGGATACAAATGCAATAAAAAGGTGGGTATAAAAAGTAAAGTACTAAAAAAAATTCTTCTTGTATTATTTACATTCCACATTGGATGAGAGAATGAAAGATGCAGTAAGAAGGTGGGCAAAAAAGATTAAAAAATTAACTTTTTAACACTATATAAATCACATCCCACATTGGATGATGGATTGAAAATGCAATAGGAAGGTGCGTGTAAAAAAAAAAAAACTAACTTTTTTTTTCTCAATGTATAATTTGCATCCTACATCAAAAAAATAAATTGAAATGCAACAGAAATGTGGGCATAAAAAGATTTTTTTTATTCTTTTTCAATGCAAAAATTTGCATCCCAAATCGGATAAGGAAAAGAAATATGCAATAGGAAGACGAGTATAAAACGAAAAAAATAAACTTTTTTCTCACTATATAATTTGCATCCCACATCGCATGAAGAGAAGAAAAATGCAATAGCAAGGTGGGTATAAAAAGAAAAAACTAAGTTTTTTCTCATTGTATACTTTGTATCCCACATCGGATGAGGGAATGAAAGTGCAATAGGAAGGTGGACATAAAAACAACAACATTAATCACCTTGAAAAAATAAGTGATGGGTGAGAACAAACCTTGAAAAGGTGCAATAAGAATCTTTGTAATAAAGGAATGATTATCACTCAAATCGTAAATCATGGTTTCTGTCAATTTAGAATCGTAGTCCCCTGTACTCGACCAGTAAGAGACCATGTCTAGAAATTGGCCCCTTGGATGTAGAGGGTTGATGATCCCTTCTTACAACCCTCTGCATCCTAGGGACCAATTTCTAGACATGGTCTCTAACTGGTCGAGTAAAGGGTACTACGATCCGAAAGTGACATAAACTCTAGTTTACGATTTGAGTGAGAATCGTTCCCTTATTACAGAGATTTTTATTGCACCTTTTCAAGGTTTGTTCTCACCCATTGTTTATTTTTACTTCCCCATGATTGCATCTATTTAGCTTTTCTTGTTTTTTTTGTTCTTTTTTTACCATCTAACTCATTGGTGGTATGTATCCATGTGCACAGCCATGCTCCAAGAAGGGTTTCAGATCGAGGTCGAGGTGGCTTTCGTGAAACATCTAGTTTCTGTCCGGCCTGAAAACCTGGTAGCCGGTAGCGAGAAGCAATGGGGTCGAGAAAAGGGAGAGGTGGGCGTGAAGAGGGTCTGTCATTATTATTAATAATAAATATAATATTAAATTATAATTTAAACAAATAGAAGGAAATTGTAAAAGACAATGTTAACCTTGAATTAATAGTGCATTTGTTATTAAAATTAGAACAAGGACTCATTAGACATGACAAAACTTACTGTCCAAAGTTTGGCGCCACTGTTTGGCGCCACAGGAGACAAGACAAGAACTCACCGTCTCATGTTTGGCGCAAATATGAGGCAGGGACAAAACTGGAACAACGTGAGAAAAAAAGGTTTTTCTTGTTCCATGAAAATAGATGGAACAAGATGGGACAAAATGAGACATAAACTAAAATATTACTAATCTACACTCGTTTCATATATAACCGTGTTTGTTTTAGTGGTCACAATCGCTAGATGCGATCACTGCCACTGTCGGCCACCTCCACCTATTCCACTACAACGTCCACAATCATCTCCACCACCTCCACCATAAGCAACCACATCCACAACCATTGTTGTTGTAACAATCTTCACCGTGCATTCGCCAATTGATAAAGATTTTCCAAACTGAATAAAACATATTTTCTTCTTTGTACAAATCGGAATTTTTAGAACTACCATCAATTATATCAAAATTTTCATTCAGATTTGGTACTATTATACATGTATGTATTTATGTATATGAAAGTTGTGTTGTAAATTAAATTATTTAATAACTTAATGTATTTGTGTTATACTATTATATGATATATAAAATCATCAAATAACTTTTAGGAGTATTTGTCAAGTTTTATCCTATCCAATTCAAGTCGTACCAAACACATACATTTGTTCTCTCTAGACATGTCTCATCCTACCCACTTGTAACAATTTTTTTTAAAATAAAAACACGAAAACAAAAATTAAGGTTCAAATTCTCGATTTAAAAACCTAAATTGCATTACACTGCATTGCACATATATATGTTAACATTTACAAAAAAAAACCCAAAAAATATCAAACAGAAGTCCAATTTTGACATTAGATAGTCAAACTTTGACTTTCTCTAGTTCTAGGTCACAAGAACAATGACTTGTTGTTACAACTTTATAAAAACATACCAAAAATTACAAACTTTCCATTTGAAACCCTATTTTTTTCCAAACAAACTTCTAAATTTCCCTATTTGTAAACTTTCCAACAATTTTTTCAACCAGATTATATCCATTTCCGTAACTTTTTTCAGATACCCGATCGCACCGTATGCTATCATAAGCTTCCGACACTTGTTGCTCGGTGATAGGACCCGAGGCAATAAACCACGTATTTTTAGCCGTGTTTTGTGGGCTAAAAAATGTCAAACACAATTGAATTTAATTTGTTGATTTAAGGTACTAAAATATTACATTAATGCAAGATATTTATGAATGTTTGTTGTCGTAAGTCTTGTGAGACTTTAAGAGAAAATTTGATGTGTGATGAGCGTGTAGATTAAAAAACAAAAAAAAAGTTGAACATTGTGGTTTTTGTACGTTTGTGAAATGTTAGAAAAGAAATCAATATTTTTCTCTTATTTGGGCAAATATTTTTATCTTATGGTGTTAATTGAAGCTCAAAATATATTTTTATCATCAAACTGACCATTATTTTAATTTTTCATAGATTTATAACTATAACATAAACGACGTAAATATAAATATCATTATTGTATATCGTATACGTAAGCGGAAAATAAATTTCATTCATCCTTGACAAGAAAATGATATAAAATTTCATAATGCAAAAAATTATATTAATATTGAATTAACATATTTTGATTTTTGGTGTAATAATGTTATAAAATATTTGTAAATATAAACACAATAAAATATGTTGATAATAATAAAACCATAAATAATAAACTTAAAAATAAAAATGATTGTGAATAAAACAAATTAAAAAAAAAACCAAAAACATCCTCCAAGAATTCGAAAACTGGCATCTTTGTACAAAATGGGCATCCTTAACCAACTGGACAACCTACTCATATTCAATCAACACGAATTCTTAGGGACAAGGATCGTTGGAAAATCGGACCTGGAAGTTGAAGTTGTTGTCCCGAGAGAACGAATTGTGGTTGGGGTTTCACATAGAGGTCGAGGCGGCTTTCCTGAAATATTTAGTTTCTGTCCGGCTGAAACCCGGTAGCCAGTAGCGAGAAACAATGGGGTCGGGAAGAGGGAAAGGCAGCCATGAAGAGGGTCTGTCGTTATTATTAATATATAAATATAATATTAAAGTATAATTTAAAAAAATAGAAGGAAATTGTAAAAGACAATGTTAACCTTGACTTAATAAGGACTCAACCCATAACAAAAGTAAAACCATAATGATCATAAATGTAATTATTTAATTTGAGGGACTTGATTCAAAATCGGAAAGATGATCCAAAAAAAAGACAACAACTTTTTTTTTCAATGCATAATTTGCACCCCACAACGGATGAATAATGAAATGCAATAAGAAAGTAAGTACAAAAGAAAAAAACTAGCATTTTTATCACTTTATAATTTGCATCCCACATCGCATAATGAAAACAAATGCAATAAAAAGGTTGGTATAAAAAGTAAAGTACTAAAAAAAATTTCTTACTGTATTATTTACATCCCACATCGAATGAGAGAATGAAAGATGCAGTAGAAAGGTGGGCATAAAACGATAAAAAAATTTAACTTTTTAACACTATATAAATCGCATCCTACATTGGATGATGGATTGAAAATGCAACAGAAAGGTGCGTGTAAAAAGAAAAAGAAAAAAACTAATTTTTTTTCTCAATGTATAATTTGCATCCTACATCAAAAAATGAATTGAAATGCAACAAAAATGTGGGCATAAAAGAATTTTTTTTTTTATTCTTTTTCAATGTAAAATTTTGCATCCCAAATCGGATAAGGAAAAGAAATATGCAATAGGAAGATGAGTATAAAACAAAAAAAACAAACTTTTTTCTCATTGTATAATTTGCATCCCACATCGCATGAAGAGAAGAAAAATGCAACAGCAAGGTGGCTATAAAAAGAAAAAAACTAACTTTTTTCTCATTGTATACTTTGTATCCCACATCGGATGAGGGAATGAAAAGTGCAATAGGAAGGGATATAAAAACAAAAGCATTAATCACCTTGAAAAAATAAACGATGGGTGAGAACAAACCTTGAAAAGGTGCAATAAGAATCTTAGTAATAAGGAAATGATTATCACTCAAATCGTAAATCATGGTTTCTGTCACTTTCGGATCGTAGTCCCCTTTACTCGACCAGTAAGAGACCATGTCTAGAAATTGGTCCCTAGGATGTAGAAGGTTGACGATTCCTTCTTAAAACCCTCTACATCCTAGGGACCAATTTCTAGACATGGTCTCTTACTGGTCGAGTAAAGGGACTACGATCCAAAAGTGACATAAACTCTGATTTACGATTTGAGTGAAAATCTTTCCCTTATTACAGAGATTTTTATTGCACATTTTCAAGGTTTGTTCTCACCTATTGCTGTTTTTTCTTTCACATGATTGCTTCTATTTAGATTTTGTTTTTTTTTTGTTCTTTTTTTACTATCTAACTCATTGGTGGCATGTATCCATGTGCACAACCATGCTCCAAGGAGGGTTTCAGATCGAGGTCGAGGTGGCTTTCCTGAAACATTAAGTTTATGTCCGGCCTGAAAACCTGGTAGCTGGTAGCCGGTAGCGAGAAGCAATGGGGTCGAGAAAAGGAAGACGTGGGCATGAAGAAGGTCAGTCACTATTATTAATAATAAATATAATATAATAGTATAATTTAAAAAAATAGAAGGAAATTGTAAAAGACAATGTTAATCTTGAGTTAATAGTGCATTTGTTAGTAAAATTAGAACAATGACTCAATCCATAACAAAAGTAAAACCATAATGATCATAAATGTAATTATTTAATTTGAGGGACTTGATGCAAAGTCGGAAAGATGATTAGAATTAGAAAAGGAAAAAAAAAGAATACTTGTTTTCTAGTTATCGTCTCTAACCAAATACTCTTATTAATTCTACAAGATTAAAATTGTTTCTTTTAATACCTTTAATTATTGTTTACTATCTTCAACCACAACTTTTATACGTTGCAAAAATCAACGCTTAGTACCATTAATCATGTTATATTTTGTTTCTAAAATTATGTTTTGCATCCAACATACAATGAAATGATGAAAAATGCAATAGGAAGGTGTGAAAAAAAAAAGACAACTTTTTTTTCAATGCATAATTTGCACCCCACATCAGATGAGTAATAAAATGCAATAAGAAAGTAAGTACAAAAGAAAAAAACTAGCATTTTTATCAGTTTATAATTTGCATCCCACATCGCATAATGGATACAAATGCAATAAAAAGGTGGGTATAAAAAGTAAAGTACTAAAAAAAATTTCTTACTGTATTATTTACATTCCACATTGGATGAGAGAATGAAAGATGCAGTAAGAAGGTGGGCAAAAAAGATTAAAAAATTAACTTTTTAACACTATATAAATCACATCCCACATTGGATGATGGATTGAAAATGCAATAGGAAGGTGCGTGTAAAAAGAAAAAAGAAAAAAACTAACTTTTTTTTCTCAATGTATAATTTGCATCCTACATCAAAAAAATAAATTGAAATGCAACAGAAATGTGGGCATAAAAAGATTTTTTTTATTCTTTTTCAATGCAAAAATTTGCATCCCAAATCGGATAAGGAAAAGAAATATGCAATAGGAAGACGAGTATAAAACGAAAAAAATAAACTTTTTTCTCACTATATAATTTGCATCCCACATCGCATGAAGAGAAGAAAAAATGCAATAGCAAGGTGGGTATAAAAAGAAAAAACTAAGTTTTTTCTCATTGTATACTTTGTATCCCACATCGGATGAGGGAATGAAAAGTGCAATAGGAAGGTGGACATAAAAACAACAACATTAATCACCTTGAAAAAATAAGCGATGGGTGAGAACAAACCTTGAAAAGGTGCAATAAGAATCTCTGTAATAAAGGAATGATTATCACTCAAATCGTAAATCATGGTTTCTGTCAATTTAGAATCGTAGTCCCCTGTACTCGACCAGTAAGAGACCATGTCTAGAAATTGGCCCCTTGGATGTAGAGGGTTGATGATCCCTTCTTACAACCCTCTGCATCCTAGGGACCAATTTCTAGACATGGTCTCTAACTGGTCGAGTAAAGGGTACTACGATCCGAAAGTGACATAAACTCTAGTTTACGATTTGAGTGAGAATCGTTCCCTTATTACAGAGATTTTTATTGCACCTTTTCAAGGTTTGTTCTCACCCATTGTTTATTTTTACTTCCCCATGATTGCATCTATTTAGCTTTTCTTGTTTTTTTTTGTTCTTTTTTTACCATCTAACTCATTGGTGGTATGTATCCATGTGCACAGCCATGCTCCAAGAAGGGTTTCAGATCGAGGTCGAGGTGGCTTTCGTGAAACATCTAGTTTCTGTCCGGCCAGAAAACCTGGTAGCCGGTAGCGAGAAGCAATGGGGTCGAGAAAAGGGAGAGGTGGGCATGAAGAGGGTCTGTCATTATTATTAATAATAAATATAATATTAAATTATAATTTAAACAAATAGAAGGAAATTGTAAATGACAATGTTAACCTTGAATTAATAGTGCATTTGTTATTAAAATTAGAACAAGGACTCAATCCGTAACAATAGTAAAACCATAATGATCATAAATATAATTATTTAATTTGTGGGACTTGAATCAAAATTGGAATGATGATTAGAAAAAGAAAAAAAGAATACTTGTTTTCTAGTTACAATCTCTAACCAAATATTCTTATTAATTCTACAAGATTAAAAGTGCTTTCTTTTAATACCTTTAATTATTGTTTACTATCTTCAACCACAACTTTTATAAAGTGCAAAAATCAACGCTTAGTACCATTAATCATGCTATATTTTATTTCTCAAATTATGTTTTGCATCCAACATACAATGAGATGATGAAAAATGCAATAGGAAGGTGGGAAAAAAAGAAAAAGGGAACAACTTTTTTTTCAATGCATAATTTGCATCCCACATCGGATGAGAAATGAAATGCAATAAGAAAGTGAGTACAAAACAAAAAACCTAACCTTTTTATCATTTTATAATTTGCATCCCACATCGCATAATGGAAACAAATGCAATAAAAAGGTTGGTATCAAGTACTAATTTTTTTTTCTTACTGCATTATTTACATCCTAATCGGATGAGAGAATGAAAGATGCAGTAGGAAGGTGGGCATAAAAAGATAAAAAAAAATTAACTTTTTTATCACTCTATAAATCGCATCCCACATTGAATGATGGATTGAAAATGCAATAAGATAGTGGGTGGAAAAAGAAAAAAAAAGTAACTTTTTTTCTCAACGTATAATTTGCGTCCCACATCGAAAAATAAATGAAAAATGCCACAGAAATGTGGGCATAAAAAGAAAAAAATTTATACTTTTTCGATGTAAAATTTGCATCCTACATCGGATAAGGAAAAGAAATATGCAATAGGAAGATGAGTCTAAAAAGAAAAAACAAACTTTTTCTCACTGTATATAATTTGCATCCCACATTGGATGAGGAAAAGAAAAATGCAATAGCAAGGTGGGTATAAAAAGAAAAAACTAAGTTTTTTCTCTTTGTGTACTTTGAATCCCACATCTGATGAGGGAATGCAAAGTGCAATAGGAAGGTGGATATAAAAATAAAGCATTAATCAAATCACCTAGAAAAAATAAATGATGGGTGAGAACAAACCTTGAAAAGGTGCAATAAGAATCTCTATAATAAGGGAAAGATTATCACTGAAATCGTAAATCAGGGTTTCTGCCACTTTCGGAACGGAGTCCCCTTTACTCGACCAGTAAGAGACCATGTCTAGAAGCTGGTCCCTAGGGTGAGGGTTGATGATCCCTTCTTACAACCCTCTACATCCTTGGGACCAATTTCTAAACATGGTCTCTTATTGGTCGAGTAAAGGGGACTACGATCCAAAAGTGCCATAAACTCTGATTTACGATTTGAGTGAGAATCTTTCACTTATTATAAAGATTTTTATTGCACCTTTTCTAGGTTTGCTCTTACCCATTGTTTAATTTTTCTTTCCAATGATTGCTTCTATTTAGCTTTTCTTGTTTTTTGGTTCATTTTCACTATCTAACTCATTGGTGGTATGTATCCTTGTGCACAACCATGCTCCAAGAAGGGTTTCAGATCTAGGTCGAGGCGACTTTCCAGAAACATTTTGTTTCTGTCCGGCCTGAAAACCTGGTAGCCGGTAACGAGAAGCAATGGGGTCGGGAAAAGGGAGAGGTGGGCATGAAGATAGTCTGTCATTATTATTAATAATAAAATAATATTTAAGTATAATTTAAAAAAAATAGAAGGAAATTGTAAAAGACGATGTTAACCTTGAATTAATAGTGCATTTGTTAATAAAATTAGATCAAGGACTCAATCCATAACAAAAGTAAACCATAATGATCATAAATGTAAGAGTAAATTACATGATTGGTCCCTGTGGTTTTCACATTATATCACTGTGCGTCCCTATTTTGAATTAATTATGGATTTGGTCCCTGTGGTTTACACTTTCTAACGTAATTGGTTCATGTGTCCTAACTTTTTTAACTTGTCCCGGTTGAATAGAATGGTATTTTAGGCATTTTATAAAATTTGTTTTCTATTAATAGAAAAGAGACCAAGAAAGCAATCTATTAAACTAGTGGTCCCATCTATTTGTATCTCTCATCATTTTTGGTATATATATACACACAACATATATACACATACACAAGACATACATATATAATAATATATACACAAAAAAACGTATCTATCCACATAATAACATTAAATCATTTTGGGTATTTCTTTTAATTATTTTATAGTAAAAAGATCACTTATGTCAATTAATTAAATAATATTTTTCACAACTAAATTTTGCTTTATTTTATATTACTTTAATTATTTCTCATTTCATGAAATTTTTTATGGATCCGCCTCCATTCACAATTATAAAAAACGGTTAAATGCATGATTTTTTTTCCTGGATCTACTTCCTTGAAAATAAGTATTTTTTATCGTTAAATTAAAAAAAGTATTTTTGAATTAGAAAATTTTAATAATAATTGTTACGTCTTCTTAGAAATAAAATATTTATTTTGAAAAGAAAAGTATCATATTTATTAACAAAAATTACTTAAGAACATTTAATTAGCATACAATTTAATAAGAGTAGTTTTTTTTATAAATATTTTTAAAAAAGAGTGATGACGTGAGAAAATTAGAGAAAATTAAGAAAAATATAAAATGGGTGATATATGAATAATCAAAAGAGAAAGTGAGGAAATTATTTTAGAAAAAATGCAAGAGATTTTTTTTATTATGTCATTTAATCATAATGATATAAAATACTTATTTTCGAGGAGGCAGATCCAAAAACAATTCATGCATTTAGCCCTTTTTTATAATTGTGAATGGAGGCAGATCTAAAAAAAATTCATGAAGTGAAAAATAATTAAAGTAATATAGAATAAAGCAAAATTTAGTTGTGAAAAGTACCATTTAATTAATTGACATAAGTGATATTTTGCTAGAAAACAATTAAAATAAATACCTAAAAGGATTTAATATTAATATGTGGATAAATACCTAAAGGTATCCGTTGCAAACCGATGAATATTTGCAAACTTTGCAAACCATTATATTAGTAAACATTGAGATAGTTATGGACATTTATCATAATATATATATATATATATGTGTGTGTGTGTGTGTGTGTGTGTGTGTGTGTGTGTCTTGTGTATGTATATATGTGTTGATCCCAAAGGAGTCTACAAGAGTTCAAGGATATAGAAACAGTTTGTAGAAGGGGGGGGGGGGGGTTGAATACAAACACACAGATTTTTTGTTTTTAAATTAGTTTATATTGAATAAACAAATTTACAGTTACAAGCGGAATTAGAACAAGTAAATAAACTTACTCTATTGTAACTTAAGAAATCACATAGTTTGATGCACAAGGAAGTAAGAAAGAAAAGAGGCAGAGGTTTTAGAAAATAGAAAGTAGCATGCATATAGATGAAGAAGGGATCTTCATCTATTTATACCCGTTTGTAATTAATGCAAGACAAAAGGTATGTGCCACGTGTCAAGCCTTCATTTGAAGCTTGTCCTTTGTTCAAAAACAATAACGCTTTTGGCCGCGTGTGAACAGTACCATATCAGATATGATGGGGACATAAAAGACAATCCGTACGTCCTTCTCTGACATAGTATAAGGTTTGACTTTTGTGCATCAAGGATAAGATCAACATTGATCTTGCTTTAGACTTCACTTGATCGCTGAACTTGAAACTTCAAGGATGAACCTTCAGAGTATCGCTAAGGTCTTGCAAGACATCACACTTCTATCAAGACAATCTTTTACTATCACTGAACCGCTTCAGATCACGAGCTGATTATCTTTATCTTCAGCTTGGTCTTCGACTTTCGCTGAATATTCTTGTAGTGTGAATGTTGTTCTTCAGATCTTCAGAGATAAGGTTAAAGTTCCTGATATTCAGCGATCGCTGAGTACAATCAGCGTGTGCTATCGCTGAATTTGAACTTAACTTTATGAATGGAATTTTCACTAAGTATTTAGAGGAATCATATTCAAATCACTAAAAGGAGTAATGATCAACAATATGTATATATGTTGTGTGTATAAATATACCCAAAGTGATGAGAGAGACAAATAGGTGGGACCACTAGTTTAATATATTACATTCTTGGTTCCTTTTCTATTAATAGAAAACAAATTTTATGAAAATGCCTAAAATACCCTTCTATTTAACAGGGACAAGTTAAAGGAGTTAGGACACAGGACCAATTGCTTTAGAAAGTGTAAACCATAAGGACCAAATCCATAATTAATTCAAAATAGGGACGCACAATGTTATAATGTGTAAACCACAGGGACCAATCATGGAATTTACTCTAAATGTAATTATTTAATCCGAGGGACTTGATCCAAAATTGGAAAGATGATTAGAAAAGGAAAAAAAAGAATACTTGTTTTCTAGTTATCGTCTCTAACCAAATACTCTTATTAATTCTACAAGATTAAAAGTGCTTTCTTTTAATACCTTTAATTATTGTTTACTATCTTCAACCACAACTTTTATACAGTGCAAAAATCAATGCTTAGTACCATTAATCATGCTATATTTTATATCTCAAATTATGTTTTGCATCCAACATACGATGAGATGATGAAAAATGCAATAGGAAGGTGGGAAAAAAATAAAAAAAGACAACTTGTTTGGACGTACACTTCCAAAACTTTCCCAATGGCTCAGGTGAGATTGTTACGTTGAACTTTTTGTAGTCTATCGTAACAAACATATTACATACTATGTAGTCATCCACTAATCTGACAAAAAACAAAAATACAACACTAATTTGACATATACAATTTACTTTTTTGGTAATTAGCCTTATTTTCTTAGGTGGGCGGAGGGAGGTCGAATTGTTCGGTGGGGTAGGTGGCGGCTCTATCTTTAGGGTAGAGATCGGATATCTAGCTACCAACTATCGCACATAACTATTACTGTTACATATTATATTTGGATTGGTGGATTTCTTATCGTTGGTGTAAACCCACTTTGAATAAAGCCTTTTCGAAGGGGTGAAAGTGGCTTTTTCATATATATATATATATATATATATATATATAGAGAGAGAGAGAGAGAGGGAGGTTCATGCGAGGATGATAACAATTTACGAGAATGCGAGGACTATTCTCAGCCAATCATTTTGTACATGAAATTTTTCATGTACAAAATCACATATGATTCATGTACAAAATCATATATGATTCACGTACAAAATCATATATGATTAGCCGCAACTTGCCCACAGGAGAAGTCATCGGTGTCCTTTTTTATGCTTACAAAATCACATATGATTTTGTACATGAAATCATATGTGATTATGTACATGAAAAATTTCATGTACAAAATGATTGGCCGAGGATTGTCATCGCATTTTCGTAAATTGATACCGTCCTCGTATGAACCCACCTCTATATATATATATATATATATATAGGAAGATTCAAATGAGAACATTGCATTTTTAAAGGAACAAAGGGACACTTGTGAATCACATATGATGTGGGTCCCACATAATATTAAATCATTTATGATTTAATATGAAATCATAAATGATTTAATATTATGTGGGACCCACATCATATGTGGTCCACAATTTGTTCCTTGGTTCCTTTAAGGATGGGTGATTGGGAAGGTTTTTTCATAGTTGAAGGGATTGTATTCTTTAATTAGGAGGGGAAGGTTTGAAAAAAAAACTTGGCTTTCAGCGTAGACCCCCCCCCCCCGGCGGAAGCTTACTAAGTAAACAACTTTCTATATTATGCAACCACTACCAAACATACATGTATAACTGACCAAATAAGTTGCGAGACTCATTAAGTTGTTAACAAACCAGTCCTAAGAGAGTTTACCTCTGAGAAACTTCTAATAAGATGCTTTCAGTTGGCATGCTGTTTCACCATAATAACTTTTGTGATGTAGGAAGGCTGCTTACAAAGTTTCAAATTTCCCGAGCCCGTACTATGTATCGTGGATTTTTGCAAACTGAGTTGTCGGGTCGGGCTCAGAAACAACAATCTGGTGTCAAATACTATATATGGTTAGGAAATAACTTTCCATATTTCTATTATAGTTTGTCCAAAATAAATGTCCACTTTCAAAAGGTAAGTGTCTACTTTCCGGTTTTACCCTTTGATTATCAGATAGAGAAATTCATTACTCCCTCACTCTGCTATTAATACGAAGTAGGGACGAGGGTTAGTGAAGTAGGGACGAGGGAGACGAAGCAACTCCATATTGAGGCGGCATTAAGCGGAGACATCGGGGAAGATGGTTGTCACCATGGTGAGATCGGGTGACTGTATGGAGACGTAAGTTTTCTTTATAATTACACTATCGGCCCCTGTAATATATATAGATATATAAAGATTTTCTTTATATTTTATTTTAAAAATAAAAAGACTAAAGTACCCTTGAATTTAACCGGGTTAACTGAATAATTTGGATTTCGTTAAAGGGAGGGACCAAAAGAGTGCAAAAATGCGTACCAGGGATGATGGGTGTAGAAAGAGAAAAAAATTCCTCTCACTTTATAATTTGCATTCCACATTGGATGAGAAAGAGAAAACTGTAATAAAAATGTGGGTATAAAAAGAAAAAACTAGTTTTTATCTCACTGTATAATTTGCTTTCCACTAATTTTCTTTCCACATCAGATCTAAGCCTAATAGTAGGAAGGTGCATAAATAGATAAAAAAAAACTACTTTTTATCACTATATAATTGCATCTCACATCGGATGATGGAATGAAAAATGCAATAAAAAATGGATATAAAAATAATAAGAACTGACGTTTTTCTCCACATATAATTTGCATCCCTCATTGGAAAATAAAATGAAAAATGCAACAGTAAGATGAGTATGAAAAGAAAAAAAACTTACAAGTTGTTCAATGTATAATTTGTATCCCACGTCGAATAAGGGAATGAAAAATGCAATAGAAATGTGGATATAAACAAAACTAACTTTTGAAAATACATATGTAAGTCTAATATTGCTTTTGTTTTACTTATTGTTTATGGATTAGACTAAACCATTAAGGAAACATAATCTGATGTACAATATTGCTTTCTTTTGGTCTAACATGCACATCACGTAAGTTTTATGACCTAAGTTCTTGGTTACAAGATAAATTTTACAAAAGACAATCATATGAAAATAGTTTTAAAATATGAGTGTTTGAGTGCTTAAATAAACTGGATCAACAAGATACATAGTTGCTTTAATGTATGCAAGTGTTCGCTGAGTAAATGGTGACATATGGAAGCTCGATAATTTGTAACCTCATGTGAACTTCATGTCAACCTTATGGGTTATACCTAACCCTACGTTTAAAGTAGCATTTGACTAGGTTTAAAAGTAGTAATTGACTAAGGACGTTTAATAATCACATTTTAAGGTATTTATTGTGCTCGTCATATAACACAAAGCATAGGAATGACGCATAATAAATACAGTTTATTTATTAATCATAAGTTAATGTTTTCAAATGCATCAATCAAAATTACTGCTTTTGGGGCATATCACTAACATAAGTGATATCTCATGTGCACTGACTGAAGAATTGTACACCAAAAACTCCCGCTATGTGAATTGAACAAGGTGGTAGAACATGTGTGTTTCTTATTTCATGATTACAAATGAAAATCAATGTATAACATCATGTAGCTTTGTTGGTGATGCAGTATCATAAATGTGAGTGTGGAAGTGTATCGATTATCGTCACCTATAGGAATCTTGACGGCTTATGATTCATTTGAAATTATTGTAAAAACATATCACATTACACGTTTTGCATGGCAAATAACATTTCGTCAGTTTTTTCCATATTGCAAAGACATAATTTTATTAATGTTTTAAACTATAATAAATTATATTATTGGTCCATGTAGTTTACATAAAATAACACTAGTATACAACCCTCCTTCTCATACATTACTCTCAATGAACACCGATCTTCTTCTCCGGCAACACGAAACCATTTTATGTAACACCCGGAATTTTTTAATCAAGATAATGATTTTCGCATCCTAAACATTTTGATATCTGTAAGTTAAATGATGTGTTTCAAGGGTCTAATACTGAGTTGCAATGAATTAGAAGATAGGAGCGAAAAACGAAACCAAATTCGGCCTCGGTACCTTCTAGGCGACCATGACAGGCTAGGATGCAATGTCAAGGTCGCAGGGCATGGTAGCAAAGGCATCAAATGGCAAGAAATTCAACAAAACTCTCGGTACATGTTTGGCTACGATGACACGGCGACGATGCCATGTCAAGGTCGCGAAGGCATGGTCGTCGGGTTTTCACCTGATGGAAAATTGAGTTTCGGTACACTTCGGGCGACCTTGCCAGGCGATCATGACATGGCATGGTCGCATGTCATGGTCGCGGACGGCATCCAGTGCATAAATTCGGGATTTCCTTCATTTGGCCATATCTCTCTCATTTCAACTCCGATTTGAGCAATTCAAAGTGCTGTGGTTTCATATTTCAGAGCTCTTTAAGATGGAAGCAATGAAGATTAAAGTTTACTTGTTTATTTGGGGTTCCCATACGTCGAAAGGTACGATCACCTCTCCGAAATCTTGAATCTAGGGTTTGGTTCTATGATTTCTGATTTGGGTTTGATTTTGGTATATGTTGGGTTTGTTTATGATCTAGATGAAGGTTTTATAGATGGAAACTTGTGGATTTGAAGTCCTTACCTAATGAAGCTCGGTATTGGGATAAAACCTAGATTTAGTCTAAATCTAGCTAGTGAGTTCATTCTTACCTTTAAAACTTTATACATGTCAAAATGAAGTATTTTGCCTTAATGTGATGTTTAAAATAAGTATTTCTATACTTGGAAGGTTTTGGTAAAAACCAGGTCAAAATGTGTCATTTATGGTTTTATTTGAAATGATGAAATGAGTACGAATAACGGTTTTAAAACACCCTTATGGGTTTTTGATGAGAAATATGATGTATAAACCTAAATGATTATTTGACCTAATTTTTGGAAGGAAGGTTTTGGGGAAGCAAGATGTTATACTTCACAGGTTTTGTGAAGAGAAGTAATACCTTGGAAACAAGTGTATTAAGATGTTATACTTCACAGGTTTTGTGGAGAGAAGTAATACATTGGAAACAATTGTATTAAGATGATAGACTAGTGTAATGGATCCATAGGCACATATAGTCAGAAGTACTTGGGGAGCGCACTTGTAATAGATCCCGGTTTGGGGTTGAACTCGTGAGGATTAATGTGATGACGGGTCATTCCCGTAGAAGTTTCCCCCAAGAGAAGTAAAGCGTATCTTTCAGGTGTAAATCGCAGAAGTAAAGAAAAAGAGATGTTTTGAGAAAAGCTTTCGGTTATATGTTTATTTACCGTTTTCGAAGTTTAAATGGCTTTTCTATATTTTGAACTGTTTGTTTTCACTAGGCTTTTAAGCCTAACACTTTTTCTTAAAATAACATGTATATCAGGTGATCAAGCGGATGGGGCTTGATGGGATGAGAGAAGCTAGGTGCCGGTAATGGCATTCTTGGAAGTGCACCTCGTGTGTATAGATGGAGTTACATAGAAAATTATGTTGAGGATTTTAGTGACACCCGAACTTAATCTGTATTTGAATTGTATAAATTACTAGGTTGTCATTTAATATTCCTATAGAAGTTGTAAACTCACTCTAACCTTCTCCCCATCTTTATGGGTAATGTCTTACGTAGTTGTTGTTTTTCTGCAATTCTTTTGGTTTAAATTAAATCTCAATTTTAGGGGTGTTACATTTTATCCGGTTGTACAAAACCCCTTCATCAATTATTTCCTTTTCATATCACGGACTTTTTTATAATGTATAGAACCATTTAAGAATTTATAAGTGGTAGAAGGATCTTCAAGATATTTCAAGATTTAAATGAAGAGGCATAGAGCCCATTTAAGGATTTTGGGTCTGTTTACTAAATACTAGTCGGTGAAAACTGTTATTTATGAATCATATAAACACTGAATCTTTTTAAATTTGTCAAACAATATAACAAACACACTGAACCAAACTGCAAAATCCGTTTTCTTTGTCTAACGCAAACAAATGTGCACCGATTTAACGCACATCAAACCGGCGTCCGAATTCAATTTGGACAAATACAGAAACATATCATCACAACCTAAACTTTTTACGGAATTTAAATAAATAAATAAATTAAAAAAAATTAGACAAAAATAACTACTTTCAAAAAGCTTAACGGTTGGAAAGTTCTATTATTTGAAATGAAATATGAAAACATGCAAAAGCTTTAATCCCACATCGGTGCTCTACCAAATTCTTCATGATAACCATCGTTGTTATGTCCACCATGCGACACTCACTTTTTCTCACTGACCACCGACTGAATTGCGTTTTTTTGTTCTTGAAGCAACAAATTTGGTAATATTATTCATATCCTTAATCTCAGCTGCGATATACTTCTGTATGTACGTCGATCTTTTCTTTGTGTTTTTTCAATTCTGATTGTTTCTGATATATCTTTGTGCAATTATTAAGAAGAAGTTGAAAATTTATGGAGCTTTTTTGTAATCGGTAGAAAATTTGTGTAAATTGCAGTTGCACCTATTGCGATTTGAGTATAAGTAACTTGAATTAGGGATTATTCTTTTTAACATGTTCTTTAGATGTGAATATTGACTGTGAATTTTTAGGGTTTTTGGATGAATCTATGACAATAGTTCTACCTAAAGTAATGGAAATTTTCAAAGATGATTTTGTATTTATCTAACTTGGTAGGTGATTAGGGTTTTTATATCAAACAAGATATGAAAATTATAGACTGAAACAGATTAAAGGAGAATTGAGATGTTTTTTTTTTGCTTTATGAGCTGGGGTAAATAGTAGACATACCTATGGTTATGAACCCTAAAAGTTACTCATGGGAAATCTTAGTTTAATGCCTTCATGAATGATGATTACATGGAAATAATAGTTTTGATAAATTATATAGACTCATAAGTGGTTCAATTTGGATTCAGAACAAGTTGATTTTTGAAAGAAATACCATTAAAGTTAGCGTGTTCATAAGCGGTTCATTATGGATCATAATTATAACTATTTAATAGAATATTTTGACAGCTAAACTTGCGGGGATTGTGTTGTTGATTTGTTTCTCTAGGGTAAGTTTACGTGATCTAAACTACAAGGGTTGTGGCGTACTGGTTGAGGCCCTGGGGATGTGGTGAAATATCCCATCGTCCAGGGGTTCGAATCCAGGCGTAGACAACAATCTTGGCCACTGAGTTTATCAAGCCTATTGTATTCCAGTCATAATTTGTCGGGATTAGTCTAGGCATAGCTTGGGATACCCTTCACAAAAAAAGTTTATGAGATCTAATCTAAATAAGATCATGCGTTGGATGTGGTGTCTAAGCCTAATTTTTTCTGATTTTAAGCTCTCATATGAGAATGGAAGTTTTGATGTTATATTATCTTGGTATGAATACTTTTCTAAATGATTAATTCCATTGTTACATTGATACTTTTCTAATTTTTTCGGATTCTTATAGTATCTATTGTGAACTTAACAAGCTGTCATCCTAACTATGCTTCAATGTAGAGTCGAAATTGAGCTCCATTGGCGCAACCTGTTCACTTGTCATAAAATTTAGTGTGTTCATTATTCAATCAAAGTTTAATATGTGTTTCCTGTTACTCTTATCTAATTACTATATTGGTTCATCAGTAAGTTTTATGTTATATAATAACTTCCCTATATTTGCTGATACATTATCTTCATTTTTGTGTCATACCAAAGCTATTTTGCTTAATGATGCCTGCTGATATGTCTCTCTGCCATACATTTAAATAACAATCTTGATATGTGATTTTCTTGATTGCAATCTTGTCGAAGGCTGAGATATATTCTTTTTCCTGTTTACGCTGTTCCATTCTATCGTACTTGCTGGTTTAACCTTTGGATATGCACAGCTTTTTTTTCTTGTTTATTAATATTCAAACCTGCATTTATGCTCTAATGTGATTGTAGCAGATAGAAGTTTTTTTTAAGATTTGATCCATTAATATCTATGTTTAAATTGATCAAATAAATTGGATTGGATGAGATTTGAGAGACACATGAGATTCCCTATTTGTAATATTGATGAGCTTTAAAATTTTACTGTATACTTTTGTCAATATTTTACTTTATATTTTTTAAATAACATATATTTCTGGTTGTGACTCTTTATTTGGTTTGTCACAGGAAATGGAGGCTCGTATTGACTTCTTTGGAATGCTTGATATTGATCTGGTATTGACCATACTCATGTGTGTCTGAATGATCCAGCTGATCTCGTTCGTGCATCAGCCGTGTCTAAATCCTGGCAAATGTTCGGTGAGTGTCACATGCCTATTAGACTAATTATACGTTTTACACCATATATCAATTACTTTTGGCATGTTTTCTTTTGGACGTACACCCACTGTTACCAAAAAAAAGATAATTTTATTGATCCTGCACTTCTTGTCCGTGATGCAAAACTTAAGGGGCAGTTTGTTTACCTCTTAACAGTTCCATTAAGAGGCAGCCTCTGAATCATTAAGAGGTGAATCTTGTTTGGCAAAAAATAAATCTGCCTCTTAATGGTTCCAAAACCCTCTGAATCATTTTGTATCCTGGATTTTTCTTAACCATTAAGAACCCTGATATCTTGAACAATTACCAAACAATTATATTTCATTTTGCACTATATCATAGAGCCTCTTAATCATTCCGATCACTTAATCATTCTACACCAAATCATTCACCGTTCATGTTCTAATTGTTTAAAGCATATTAATGATGTAAAATTAAAAAAAACCCATTTATTCTCCAGTAATTTCTTACGGACTTTGCAAGGAAATCTGCATAAAAAAGTTACCCCAGCTTGCCAGCATCACTGACATAACAGAACATGATGATGGTTTTAAGCCCAACGACACTTCTGAAGATGCTATTATTCAGAGAGAACATAGGGTATACACTTCCTTATTACGAGCCTTGACTTCATTTCGAGTAAAGTTTTTCATCGCTCATCCAATAAGTGCATCCAGCACTGTGTAAATTAAGACTTGTATCAGGCAAAGAATCTGATACGTAAATCAACAAAGGAAGAAGAAGGTATGGGGCAATTTTCTCTCAATTTCTGCACACCAAATAAAAATACAAAATGAAAGCTACTTAACAAAATAAGCTCCTACTAACTAGGGATAACTTCCCACAATTCAACTAAGCTAGAAAGAAGGAAACAAACTGGCCAGTGGCCTTGATTCGGTCAACATAAAAACAAATAAATTAAACTAGCTAAAAACATAAATTAAAAACATTTTTTAATTCTGGATTATGCCAACAATTTCCCCCTTAATCCAGAATCATTCAAGTTCTTCACTCCCAGCATTCTCCTCATCTCTATAAACTGGAGTCGAGCTAAAGATTTTGTAAGAATATCAGCTTTCTGTTCCTTGCTGCAGACATGCGTGACAATCACATCTCCACGTTCAACACACTCTCTAATGAAGTGGTACCTCAAATCAATATGCTTACTCCTTCCATGGAATACTGGGTTTTTGATCAGATCTATAGTTGATCTGTTATCTAAACACAGCGTGACAGGATCAGCTTTCTTCCCCGGTTATCTCGTGAATCAACCGGCTAACCCAAATACCTTGACACGTTGCAGTCGTTGCAGCCATAAACTCAGCTTCACATGAGGACAGCGCCACACATTGTTGTTTTTTTGAGCCCCAAGTAATCAAGTTTTCATCCAAGTAAAATGCCATTCCACCTGTACTCCGTCTATCTTCCACGTCTCTCGCATGGTTACTGTCAGAATATCCTGTGATTGCATCACCTTTATGATACTTGGTATAAACGAGACCATAGTCAACTGTTCCTCTAATGTACCGCAAGATCCTCTTCACTGCTTGCATATGTTTTACTGTAGGTTTCTCCATGAACCTGCTCACAATCCCGACAGCATATGCAATGTCGGGTCGGGTGTGTGTGAGGTACCTTAAGCCTCCGATAATGCTTCGAAACAGTGTCGGGTCAACCGGAACTCCTCCTTCATCCTTTGTAAGCTCCTCTTTGTGTTCCATCGGAAACTGTGATGGATTGCATTCTGCCATTCCAGCTTTTGTGAGAACATTTATTGCATAACCCGTTTGTTTCAGTGTGATACCATCTTCATGTTGAGTCACTTCAATTCCCAAGTAATATGAAAGTAAACCAAGGTCGCTCATCTCGAATTCTTTGTTCATTTCTTGCTTAAAATTCTTGACATCATCATCACAATTACCTGTGACAATTAAATCATCGACATAAACACCAACTATTAGGACATTACCATATTGTTTTCTTGTGTACACTGCATGTTCCAGCCCACATCTCATGAAGTTCAGCCCTTTCAGACATTTATCCAGCCTTGAATTCCAAGCTCTAGGGGCTTGTCGAAGCCCATAGAGTGCCTTCGACAGTTTATACACTTGCTCCGAGTGATTAGCCTTCACGTACCCCTCCGGTTGTGTGACATACACTTCCTCTTCGAGCTTCCCATTTAGAAACGCCGACTTTACGTCTAAATGGTGTACCTTCCAGCCGCGTGAGCTAGAGAGAGCTAGTAAGATTCGGATTGTTTCGACGCGTGCAACCGGTGCGAACACCTCATCAAAATCAACCCCGGGTTTTTGAACATAACCCTTGGCGACTAGTCTTGCTTTGTGCTTTAGTATCTTACCACTTGGATCTCTTTTCAGCTTGTAGACCCATTTAAGTCCAATGGGTTTTCGACCTGTAGGGAGGTCAACTAGGCTCCAGGTCTTGTTCTTCTCAATCGCATCCAATTCAATCTTCATAGCTTTCACCCATTCTCGATCTTTAGCAGCCACCGTATATGACGTGGGTTCATCTGCATCTTGCATAAATAATAACTCATCACATTCTTCATAAAGTTCGGCTAAAGTTCTATACCTTTTAGGTGCTCCGCCTCCCGTTGAGCTTGATGCGGTACTAGACGAACCTACTGAGGTAACGGGTGACTCAGCTGAGAACGGTTCATCATGACCAGCATGTAATTGAGATTCACCAAGGGAATGACTTCGAGGAGTTGCAGGGGTTTCTTGACCACCCAATACTCCGAAATCAGTGAGTGGCTCAACTGGATCACCACTTTCGGCTCCTGCCTCAAAGCTTTCATCTTTGTAACCTTGGATAGTGAATGTGTTGGCTGGACTTTCTTTATACCTTACTGTTTCAGCCCATGGCCACGCTTCATCTTCATCAAACTCCACATCCCGGCTAACCCGAACTCTACCGGTGACTGGATCAAGTAGCCGATAAGCCTTACTGCCCGTTTCCGTTCCCAAATGTACTAGCATTTCGCTCCTGCTATCAAGTTTTCGTAGATGATTTTTTGACACCTTAGAGTGTGCCATACACCCAAACACTCTAACGTGACCGATATTTGGCTTTCTTCCAGTCCAAACTTCATACGGAGTCGTATCACCAAGAGCCTTTGTAGTGACTCGGTTTAGAACGTACACAGCTTGGCGAACTGCTTCACCCCACAATGAATCGGGCACTTTCATACCTTTCATCATACTTCTTGCCATCTCAATCACCGTTCTATTCCGCCGTTCCACAACACCGTTTTGTTGTGGGGAATAAGGTGCCGTGAATTGGCGTTTGATGCCGATTTCATCACAATAAGCTGTAAAGACTTTCGAGAGGAATTCACCCCCTCGATCAGTTCGCACGGTTTTAATCTTGTTACCTGTTTCATTTTCAACCAATACACGAAATTTCTGGAAAACTCCAAATGCCTCATCCTTTGTTTTTATCAAATAAATCCACATTACACGGCTAAAATCATCTACCAATAGCATAAAATAACGGTTACCGGATGGTGTAGCCGGTGAGATCGGACCACAAAGGTCAGCGTGAATGAGTTCCAGCCTTGCTTGAGTCCTATATTTTGCCTGTGACGGGTACGGTTTTCGTGTCTGCTTGCCCTCTAAACAGCCCTTACAAGACCTCGTGGACTGCTCAACTTTTGGCAGCCCATGCACCAAGTTCTTTTCATACATTTCTTTTAACTTCTGGAAGTTCACGTGACCAAGGCGTGTGTGCCAGAGCCTTGAAGATTCCTCACATCCATTAAGCAAGAAAAGTGGATTAGTGTCATTTAGAACTATTTTGTATAGCCGGTTCAGGGAGCGCCTTACCTTCATTAGTAACTTCCCAGCCTTATCATGAACCCATAGATACGAACCAACCATTAACACCCTATCTCCATCTTCTGTAAGTTGTCCCAAACTTATGATGTTATTGCATAGGCTTGGGATATGGTATACGTCACGTAACACCCGTTTCTCCCCATTTTTACACATAAAAATGATGGACCCTTTTCCTTCTATTCTAACCTTTGAGTCATCACCAAACCGGACATAACCCCGGATGGACTGATCGAGATCATTGAACTTCCCTTTATCTCCTGTCATATGATTACTTGCACCGTTATCTAAAAACCAAACCTTCGATACATTGTCTTCTTCATTTGAGGACCTTAACTTTGGGGTTATCTTCTTCTCATTCAAATAAACCTCTTCTCTTACATCATGGGTGGTGTTTGAGGCGGCTAACAGAAGTGTCGGTTCATCGTCATTTTGTGTTAGGTTTACTTCTTGATTTCTATCCCTCTCTCTCCGTGGGTTTTTACATTCAAATGCAAAATGGCCAAAGTCTTGACAATTATAGCATTGAAACTTACTTTTGTTACGATTACTTGAAGATCCACGATCCCCGTCTCGGTGTTCTTGAAAGCCACCACCACGACGTTCTTGAAAGCCACCAGCATGGCGTCCACCCCGATTGGAGTAGCTTCTACCCCGTCCACGTCCTCTTCCACGACCTCGTGAATTAGAGTCACTCGATCGTGAACCACTGGGTGTTCTTTCGCTCATCGTCAGCCTTTTTCTTAGTCTTCTCGACCCATTCTTGATGTGTTAACAGCAACTTCCCGTCACTGCTTTCACCTTGCCCGCGTACTCTTTCTTCGTGTGCCTTTAATCGACCTATAACTTCCTCAACAGTCATCTTTTCGAGATCTGCAAACTGCTCTATGGTTGAAGCAATTTGCAAGAACTTGCTTGGGACGGCACGTAGTAACTTTTTCACAACATAAGCCTCTTCCACCTTCTCACCTAAGGCTCGAATATTACTGACTATGTTGTTCACCTTCATAGCAAAATCGTCTATTACCTCCGTTTCCTTCATGCTGAGTGTTTCGAATTCCGCCTTCAAAGTTTGGACCTTCGCAGTCTTGACTCTATCGGCTCCCATGTACATCGTCTTTAAGGTTCCCCACGCCTCTTTTGCCGTTTGCTTCTCTGCTAGCGACAACAGCAACTCCTCGGGGATTCCCTGATAAATGGCTGCTAATGCCATCTTGTCCTTCTTGACTTCGACAATCTCCCTTTGATTCTTGGGCTCGACGGCATCCCAAACTCCCTGAGCTTGCATAAAGACTTTCATCTTAATCGCCCAAACAGCATAGTTGTTTCTCGACAGCATAGGATAGTGGAGGGTAACTTGGCTTTCCTTCTCGGTTTTATCTGCCATTTTCACAGATTTGGGTTGGTATTTGGGCATCAACCACGCTCGATACCAAATGTAAATTAAGACTTGTATCAGGCAAAGAATCTGATACGTAAATCAACAAAGGAAGAAGAAGGTATGGGGCAATTTTCTCTCAATTTCTGCACACCAAATAAAAATACAAAATGAAAGCTACTTAACAAAATAAGCTCCTACTAACTAGGGATAACTTCCCACAATTCAACTAAGCTAGAAAGAAGGAAACAAACTGGCCAGTGGCCTTGATTCGGTCAACATAAAAACAAATAAATTAAACTAGCTAAAAACATAAATTAAAAACATTTTTTAATTCTGGATTATGCCAACACACTGATCATTACCCACAAGAAAGCGTCGTCAACACTTCAGATCCTAGAGACCAAATTCTAGACAGAGCCTCTTACTGGTCCAGTAAAGGGCACTACGATCCAGAAGTGCAGAAACTCTTATATTCAAAATGAGTCCTAGTTTTTGCCTTATTTCAGAAATTCTTATCGCACCTTTTCAAGGTTTGTTCTCAGTTCTCACCCTATTGTTTATATTTTTCCCATAATTGCTTCTATTTAGCTTTTCATGCACTACAACAAAAAATGATTTTATAGGACGCCTAAAATGAAAAAGTGTCCTAAAAGCATACTTTATAGGACCAAACCAAAAAGTGTTCTGTCTAAAAGCGTTACAATAGGTTTATAAGACGTTTTTAGGCGTGTTAACAAGTTTTCATATGACGTTTTTAAAATTAGTGTCCTATTAGCTATTTTACATGACACTTTTGAAAAGTGTCCTATAAAAATATGGGTTTATAGGACAATTTTCAAAAGTATCATATAAAATAGCTAATATGACACTTTATTTTAAAAGTGTCATAGTTGAAACACCTAAAAGTGTCCTATAAACCTATTGTAACGCTTTTCGATAGGATGCTTTATGATTTGGTCCTATAATATATTCTTTTAGGACGCTTTTTCATTTTAGGCGTCCTATAAAAATCACTTTTGTTGTAGTGATGTTTTAGAATATCCGTTTTTCTCCCATTCACAACATTTCACTAGCCAGGCCGGGGTCACCCCCTATATATATGCGCTTCTTTTGTTCTTTTTTCACTATCTAACTTATTGTTGGTTGGTGTCCATGTGCCCCAGCCATGTTCCAAGTGGGGTCCCCAATCTACTCGTCAAGATTTGTGAGATTCCGAATGGGTCATGCCAAGTCTTACAATGATATTTTAGATCGTAATTTCGTGGCTTCACAAGAAAATGCAGATGATAAGTTTGTTTGGACGTACACTTCCAAATCTTTCCCAATGGCTCAGGTGAGATACTTTTTTGCAGTCTATGGTAATAAACACACTATATATATATATATATATATATATATATATATAGTCATTCACCAATCTAACAAACAACAAAAATGCAGAACTAATTTGATATATATACATTTACTTTTTTGATAATTAGCCTTATTTACTTAAATGGGGGGAGGGCTGTCGGATTATCCATATCTTGCAACCAACTATCATATGTAACTATCATTGTTCACATAATGTATTTGGATTGGTGGATTTCTCATCGTCGGTGGAAACCCACTTTAAATAAAGCCTTTTCAAAGGCGTGGAAGTGTCTTTTTCAAAAAATACATACATATATATATAGAGAGAGAGAGAAAGAAAGAGAGGAATGTTCAAATGCGAACTCAAATTTGGTTGTGAACGTGAGGACAAATGAGAGCGTGACACGTGTCTGAATGTAGATTATTCAGACTAATAATCAAAGAAATATTCAAATAAACATTATTCAGACCGAATAAATACTATATCCAGTCTCAATATTTCTTTGGTTATTCAGTCTAAATATGCTATATAGGGGCGGGTTTAAATGAGAACTCAAATTTGGTTGTGAACATGAGGACAAATGAGAGTGCGACACGTGTCTCATTCAAAGAAATATTATAGTATACATTCAGTCTGAATATATAACAAATGAATATTCAGTCTGAATATTCCTTTGTATATTCTAGATGAATATTCCTTTGTATATTCAGTCTGAATATTGTTTATTTTGATACGTGTCACGCTCTCATTTGTTCTTACGTTCACAGCCAAATTTGAGTTTGCATTTGAACTTTCTTCTCTCTCTCCCTCTCTCTCTCTCTATATATATATATATAAATATATATATATATAATAAATTGTTATTTGATATAAACTAAGGGGCTGTTACTTGTTAGTGTTTGGTTGCCTGGTTGGTTTTCCATCAAGTTCTATAGGGATAAAGTTGTCTGTGTAGATTAATTTAGCTGTATAGATTGAGAAGGTTTTTTTTCATAGATTTGAAGGATCGTATTATTCAATTAGGAGGGGAAGGTTTGGGAAAAAAAAAACTTAGGCTTTCTTCATAGGGCTCCCCCTTTGAAGCTAAATAAGCAAATTTCTATATTATTAAGCCACTACCAAGTACCAAATAGTCATGGATAGCTGACCAAATAAGTTGCGAGTCTCATTAAGCTCATTAAGCTACAATTTCACCGGAATAACTTTTGTGATGTAGGAAAGCCGCTTACAAAGTTTCAAGTTTCCCGAGCTTGTACTATGTATAGGTGGATACATGCAAATTGAGTTGTTGGATCGGGTCCAAAAACAACAATCAGATGGCAAATACTATATATGTTTAGTAAATAACTTTCCACATTTTTATTATAGTTTGTCCCAAAATAAAAGTCCATTTTCAAAAGGTAAAATGCCTACTTTCCAATTTTATTCGTTCCTCCCTCCCTCTTCCTCTGCTATTAATAAAGGTAAAATTGTCATTTAGTTAATTCAAAAGTATAATTACACATTTCTAAAATTGTCCACTTTTTTCTCTTATAATTTGTCCCAAAATAAATGTCTAATTTCAAAAGGTAAATGCCTACTTTCCATTTTTACCCTTTAATTATCATATGGAGAAGAAAGTCATTACTCCCTCCCTCTCCCTCTGCTATTAAGGGTAAAATTGTCATTTAGTTAATTCAAAAGTATAATTACACATTTCTAAAACTGCCCATTTTTTTCATTGTGGACATTTATTTTGGGACAGAGGGAGTTTTACAATACCTCCGTTTTATGGCGTATATCTTGATTAAGTTGTCATTACTCGTCATTATTTGGATAAATGATTCAAAAACTCGAAAGATTTAGATATCTGGTTTACATATGATAATGCATGAATACAAAGTACTTTTATATGTGATCTCTATTTTGAGTAACGTATTTTGGTCTAAATGCTCCGCATATAACGTCTGTAATTTTCAACATATATCGTACTTAAACTTCAAAATTTTAGATTTCGTCCCTCTGTCTAACGGCCAGTAACTTTTTCCATTAAATCCATTTAGATGAGGGGCATTATAGTCATTTTACATTTTAAAAACTATTGGAGGGCAAACGTTACATCTTCATGCAACTCAAGGGCGTATGATTATGTTTCCATGAATGCACAATGTACAAAAATGTTTTTTTTCCGGAAATACCCCTCTTTTAATCGATCTCTTGTGTCCGTTCCTTGCAGCCTGTCTCACGTCCAAGCCATAGGATGTAACCTTACACATGCATTTTGTGTTTATGTTTGGCAACCGTCCAACAATATATCCCTCATATACAATACTGAATTATTCAACGACGCTTTGAAAGATGCTTCTGGAGCCGATGATTCGCCACTCGATATTAATCTTCTTCCGTTTCTACCCCCTCGAGATCTTGTTTGAGGAAACTTGCAAGATATCGTGGATATGATTCGTGAACATCAAAACGCGTTGGATAATCCACCGAGGGATAATAACGTACCGAGGGTTAATGTCGTAGTTAGGCCTAATGAGGACTAAGATGATGTGGAATGGGCTTTAGTGTATATATATATATATATAGTTTGCGTAAATATATAAACTGTACAAACCATTATATTAGGAAACATTGAGATATTTATGGACATTTATCATGATTTATTAACTATTGGTTGAGATATATATTGAACATGATTGGTTTATTAATTATGATCATGGTTTTGAATTAGGAAACAAAATTAATGAATTATGATAAATATGCATAAATATCTTCATGTTTCCTAATATAATGGTTTGCAAAGTTTATATATTTACGAAAACTTCCATATATATATATGTATATATTTCTATATATATGGAAGTTATCTTTGTGTATGGAACGGGATGGTGTTTTTTTAGAGCGAAAAGAGTTGTATTTGTTGCGAGGTGAAACTGAAGCGAAAAACCCATGTTGTTTTAAGTTGTTATAAATTATAGTAATAAGTTTTATGGAATTTCAAGGCATGTACGGTGACCTCTTGTTTATGGACCAATTACCGTTTTATAAATTATAACTTTATAATACAATGTTTTTCAAGATTTTCGAGAAAATTTATTATTTAAAGTGCAATTCAACGCTTAATTTCAAAAATTATAACTATAAAATCATGTATTATGACATTTTTGTATAAAAGTAATTTGTTTTATAAAACTAACAAGCTTACTATGTTTTTTTATGGCCAAGAATTAAGGGGTTGTTTTGTTAGGTCCGATTCAACAAGATCAAAAGAGGAATTTATGCGGAAATCATCGAGTCGTATGTTTTATTGATGAAAGCATACAGATTACAAACGCAAAGGTAAATTTAGACGACTCTCATTAATTAATCCTCTACCCTAGACTTCTTTATATAGTAGGGTCTATTACATTGCAGTTCTGCCCATGCTTAATTAAACCAAATATGGAAAGTTACAATTAAGTCATTCCTTCTTTATAAAACTTTCTAAACTTAGGACTTTTAGTCCTGACATGTTTATTGAACCGTTCAGTGTGTATTCACTAATTGATAAAGGTCTTTCAAATCCAATAAAACATATTTCTTCTTTGTATGAATCAGGTTTTTCGAACTACAATTAGTTATATTAAAATTTTCATTCAAATTTGATACTATTATATATGTATGTATTTATGAAAACTGTGTAAAAATGTTTATAAATCAAATTATTTAGCTATTTAATTTGTTCGTGTTATATTATTATTATATAATATATAAAACCATCAAATAACTTTTAAGGGCAACTTGTGCAGTTTTGTCCTATCTGGTCCAAATTCTACCAAACACCTACTGTCTAGTCATGTCACGTCCTACCTTTTTGTAATTAAAAAAAATAAAACAAAAACACGAAAAACTTAATTTAGGGTTCAAATTCTCGATTTAGAAACCGAAATTGCATTACACTACGATACATTTTTAACATTTACAAAAAAACCGAAAAATTATCAAACAGAAGTCCAATTTTGACTTCAGAAAGTCAAACTTTGACTTTCCCAACTTCTGATTATATTTTCACAAGAACAATGATTTATTGTTACAACTTTATAAAAAACATACCAAAAATTACAAACTTCCCATTTCAAACCCTAATTTTTCCCAAACAAACTTCTAAACTTCCCTCTTTGTAAACTTTCCAACAATTTTTTCGACCCGATTACATCCATTTCCGTAAGTTTTTTCAGATACCCGATCGCACCATATGCTATCATAAGCCTCCGACACTTGTGGCTCGTCGACAGGACCCCGAGGCAACAAACCGCGTACTTTTTAGCCGTGTTTTGTGGGCTCGGGTCAAGCAACTGAACCAAACTCGGAACGCTCCGTGGGTCCCGTTTCACTTCGCGAGCGTTCCGTGGAACCGTCATTAGGCTCGCGACCGCCTGAACCGCCACCTCCCGAACCTCATTCGGTTTAGCTTCGAGTAGTTTGATAAGTATCGGGATGCACCCGCTTTCGCCCACGAGTTTTTTCGTTTCCGGTGAGTCGGAAACCCTAATTATAGTTTCCGTTGCGGCTTTCTGGGCTCCGGTGGATCCCAGGGTGAGCACGTGGATGAGTCTCGGGAGGAGACCGAGACTCATCAGGGTCTCGACGGAAACGGACCCCACAAGGTTCCGGATCGTACTGACAGCAGGCTCAGCTGGGAGTCCGCCGTCAAGATACGATAACAAACTGCGGACCCCACCTTCAGTAACGACCAACCGTTTTAGATCGTCATTACCGGAGGTGAGATTCCGTAGGCACTCGGCCGCGTGTTCTTTAGATATTAATAGAAGTCCGGAATCGAGTATGTCGATCATGATCTTAACGATCCCGTTTTCCGCTAACGATTCCCGGAGGTCGGGTACAACCGATAAATTCTTCAAAGTAGAAGCGGCGGAGGCTTGGGAAACGGAATCACCGGAAAAACATACTTCCGCTAGCGGTTGAACCCCGCCATGGCCCGCTATCGACTGCCCAATCTCCGCCGACACCGACAATCTTTCGAGGGCGATCGCCGACTTTTCTCGACCGACGGAGCTACCGGACTCGAGCAACCTAATAAGCGGCGGCAAAACGCCTTCCGAAACAAGCAAATCGTCACAACCTCCCGATTCCGCTAACGTACAAATCAAAGTAACAGTTTTTTCCCGTATTCTTGGAGACGTGGCTGTAAGGAGTTGTACCAAAGCCGAAATACTACTTCGTCCCAACAAGGGCAAAACGGTCTTTTCGTCTTCTTTCATTACGTCCACGAGACTATCCAAAGCTTTATGTTTATCTTCCAAATGCCCGATTTGCAGCCGAGCTAACAACTCCGTAACGTTGCTGCTTCCATGACTTGTACCTTCGAATCCCGATAATGTACAACTCGATAATGCAACTTCACCCAAAACTCCCGTTTTTATCAAAATTCCGCAATCTTTTAGATTCAAATCGATCTTTCCCAATAAAGAATCGAGATCACTTTGCATTTGAAGCTTTCCTTCGTGTTTATTATCTTTCGAACATTTTTCCGCCATTTTTATCGATTCCGTTAAAGTTTTTGAAACCGCTTGAAGTTGTTCGATGCACAATTTGTTCTTCGAAAAGCACGGATGGCTCGATAAATCCGATAACCGAATCGGGATTTGCTCTAATTTCGATACGATCGTCTTCCACCTGCCCGGAAACCCGGAAACTGCCCGAGCTTTCTCCACCGCCACCGATACAAGATTATTGGCATACGATAACCATTCTTCGGTTGACCGAAGGTCAACCCTGACCTTATTTTCTTTATCTTGATCTTCTACCATGATTTTGGGGAAATCAAACCTGTTGGAAATATAAAAAAGATATAAAAAAACATTTTTTTTCAAGATTTAGAGATTTAAAATGATCTGGGAATTAATTTACAGAAGTCAAACCTGATGATGATGATGATTTCAAGATTTTGGGGCTAAAGTGATCCAAGAACCCAATTTTGAAAAGTCAAACCTGCAGAAATTGTATATATATGATCAAAAAACATGAAATTTTTGAAGATTTTTAAGTGTAAAGTTATCTGGGAAACAAATTAAAGAAGTCAAACTGGAATATAAAGAAGTCAACTTGCAGAAATTGTGAACCGAAGAAACAAGAAATTTTTCAAGATTTTGAAACTAAAATGATCTGGAATCAGTTTAGAGAAGTTAAATCAGATAAGAAACCCGAAAATTTCAAGATTTTGAAACTAAAATGATCTTAAAAAAGAACCAACAGAAAGAAGTCAAACTTGAACATAGAAAAGTCAAACCTGCAGAAATTAAAACAAGAAAATTTCAAGATTTTAACACAAATGATCCAAGAACCAACCCAAGAGAAGTCAAACTTGAACATCGAAAAGTCAAAACTGCAGAAACTAAAAACACAAAAATTTCAAGATTTTTTACACTAAAATGATCCAAGAACCAACCGAAAGAAGTCAAACTTGAACATCGAAAAGTCAAATCTGCAGATACTAAAAACACGAAAATTTTCAAGATTTTGACACTAAAATGATCCAAGAACCAACAGAAAGAAGTTAAACTCAACATCGAAAAGTCAAACCTGCAGAAACTAAGAACACGAAAAATTCAAGATTCTGGGTGGAAAATGATCTAAGAACCGAAGAACATTTTAAGATTTCTATTCAAAACCGAAGAACGAATCAACAAATGACAAATGAAAATTTCAAGATTTCAAGACTCGAATGATCTAAAAAACGATCGTATAAGCCATTATAGATCTAAAAGCTAAATCTTTAGAGATCAGAAAGTATGATCCAGGTCATAAAAGATTCTTGAAAGCTTGAAGAAACCAACATGTTCATGTTACGGGACCCGAATTGAAAGCAAAAAAGAAGATCAAGATCATAACTTTTACTTTATTTATGCATTCATAAGTGATTTTGAAGGGAAAAAGAAGTAAAGATTGAAACTTTTTAGAATCTTGCATGACCATAAAGCTTCTTCACCTAAATTAAGAAAGTGTGTGTGTGTGTGCATACATACATACATATATAAAGGTTCAAATAAGAAGGCTAAATATGGTGTGAATGTGCGAAGGGAAGATTTACATGTGAATCATGGGAAAAATGCGAAAAATAATTCCATTTAAAGATGCATATGTGAACCCACGTGCACGTAGCCTTGCATTATCCAAATATATTTCAAATCCGAGAGGGTAATCTTATCGTTACTTCAAGACTCCAAGACTTGCTTCTTGTGCTCTACGTAACTCCATTTATTTATTTATTTCACAAATATATGGTGTAAAGATGATGAAAGTTAAAGGAAGAACCATCCGTGGGCACCCATTTTAAAAGCCATCATATACAAAGTTATCGACTTTTTATAATAAGAAATTCATAGACATACACAAAGATATCTAAAGAACAATTTTACAGGCTTGAAAGTCACTCAAACACACATACTTTAAGTTCGAAACAATATCTATAATTTTTCACTTTGTGGTCCCCTTTTCATTTCTTCCAAAAAGATAAAGGGTACCATAATAAGCTAATCACATCTTTTTTTCCATAAACCATATAAATGGGACAAAACCAAAACAAACGAGGCCCGTAATCCCATTCTGGAGGTGGGGTCCAGGGGTAAGATGTATACAAACCTGATCTCTACCCTAAAGTAGAACGACTGTTTTCGTGAAGACCCTCAGCTAGTGAAAATTGTGTGACACGAAGAAATATGGATATGCTAAAATTCGAAAAGCTATATATATATATATATAACTCGTATTTACCGAAAGGTCCTAATGTTGTGTACCATAAGTGATTGTTGCAATTTGCATGGTGTGGACAAGAAGTACTAATCTTTAAGAGATGTTAAATTTTGCTTTAAAGAGAAGACAAGAAAGGTCACTATCTACCTCCATTTTCACCCATACATGATGTATTTACATTTTGGAAAGGGACCAAACCATCAAAATTTCTTCTTTTATATTTAAAAGAAAAAGGGGGAAAATACATTGGGTAATAAATACAAAATAAAGATCATACCTTTAAAGCGATTGGTATTTCGCAAACATTCGAATGCTCATAACGCTTTGATAGCCCTCGAAAACTTCTGAAATCAATCAAATACAATGCAATCAGCAGAAGGGTTTCTTACACAAATTTCTATAGGAAATTAGACGATAAAAGATGCTTCAAGATTTCTTGATTTTACGAGGGTTCGGTTAACTTTTCGAACGATTGCATACTTGGATTTTGTAAACTCACAATCGTTCTTGTGAAAATGCAAGAAGAAGACATGCAAATATGAGCAATTCTGGAAAAAAGTACCAAATATGACACTTCTTTTAGCATTTTTCGTTTCGACAATATGTTCAAGAATTACTAATTTTTGTAAAATATAGTGATCGCAGGCATTTGTTCAAGAATCTTGGTTAAATTTGCAATGGAGGACAAAGTTCCATAGTTCAAAAAAGTTTCTTTTTGCATGCAAATGGCACAAAATAGGGCTTTTGAATAAGATTCCCAAAGATTAAGTTTCGAAACTCAGTTTTCCTAATGCACAAAGAAGCCGAAGGATTAAAGAATTCATTTCTTGGAGAATTGACTCTATACCCATCAAAGGTTTGATCTTTAAAGTCTAAACCCTATTTTATCAATAAAGAAAGCATAATCTAGGATTAAACAGTTAAAATGAAGGAATTTGAGAAATACCCATAAAATTTTAAGCTTCAAAACTCAATTTTCTTGATTCATAAGTATATAATCAGAGATTAAAGAGTAAAATTTCTTGAAGATTTGACTCTATACCCACCAAAAATTTTATCTTTAAACCCTAATTTCTCAATAAAGAAAGCACAATCTAGGATTAAACAATTAAACTTTAAGAAATTTTGAGAAATACCCATTAAAATTTGAGCTTCAAAACTCAATTTTCTTGATTCAGAAGTATATGATCAAGGATTAAAGAAGAAATTCTCTTGGGGACTTCATTCTATACCCACCAAAGATTTGATCTTTTGAACCTAATTTCTCAATTAAGAAAGCACAATCTAAGTCTAAATATTTAAATTTGAAAAATACCCATTAAAGTTTAAGCTTCAAAGCTCAATTTTCTTGATTCAGAAGTAATAAATTCTCTTGAAGATTTGACTCTATACCCACTAAAGATTTGATCTTTAAAACCTGCTTTTTCAATTTATAAAACACAAAACCAATTAAAGAATCAAATTCAAAGAAATTTGAGGAATACCCACCAACAATTTGATTTCCAAACCCTAAATTCTCATTTAAAAAAAGAAAAAAGAAGAAGTAAACAATCAAATATGGAAAATTCAAGAAATACCCACCAAAAGATTAAGCTTCACAACTCTGTTTCCCCAAATCAAAATCAGCAACAAAAATTAAAATCTCTAAAATTCAACACAAAGCCACTAAAATTTGATCTTCAAAAACCATTAATTTCCAAATAAAAAACCCAAATTGAAAGAAAATCCGACAAAAATGGATCCTGAAAACACAAATTTAAACCATAAATTGACTTGACTTTATTGATCCATTATTGAGTGGCACATGAATGCATTATTAATAAGTTAATGGGAAAGAACAAAAATGAAGAAATCATTGAGAATCTTGAAACTGAGATGCTAAAAGTTGATTTGAAAAATATTTTAAAAAGAAAAAAAGGGGTTTTACCCGTGATGAAGATGATCGAGCTTTATCTGAATTCTGAATGTCGACAGAGAAGAACAAAAGCATTCCAAGAAATCAAAATAAATTTATATTTAAATTTATTTTATTTTTTTATTTTTATTTTGAAATGGGTCTGTGGAGGAAGAAGTAGTATGTCAGTGTTAGCTGAGCTGTGCAGCTCTCAAGATTCACTTTATGAACCCAGTCTGTATATATATAATTATCTACAAGATTAAATCATGATTTCTTTAAAAATTTAAACCTTAAAACCATCATTCTTTAATAAAATAAAAATTTAATTAAATGTATTTAAATAAATTACAGATGATTTTTTATTGGAAGCCAGTGTAATTTTATTTATTTAAATATTAACAATTTTTATATGTTACTTTTTGAAATGAAAAAATGGTGATTCGTAACTTAGAGGATCTTCAAAAGCATTGCTAAAATATAAGAGCATCTCTAATGCAAGATTTTTATAAGTAAAAAGTGCATTAACTTATAATAACTATTATTATAGAGAGGTTCTTATAAGAACATAACAAGGTATAGATAAACGTAACCCTTGCTATGATTTTGTGAAAAATGTCATTTCACTCATGTTTTATTTATTTTTTTGACTTATTTATTTATTAAAATATAACTTATTTAAATTATTGATGTTATAAACATCAATGGGACCCACA
Source organism: Silybum marianum (assembly GCA_036898165.1). Taxonomy (NCBI): domain Eukaryota; kingdom Viridiplantae; phylum Streptophyta; class Magnoliopsida; order Asterales; family Asteraceae; genus Silybum; species Silybum marianum. Next base: position 1,485,065 of record CM072544.1, read on the forward strand.
AAAATGAGGTTCTTATAAAAACCTCCATTGTAGAATTTTTTATGAGTTCCTAATTTCATGAGGTGGCATTGATGTGGCAAAAAAATGTATAAAAAGAAGGTTATTATGAGAACCCCCATTGGAGATGCTTTAAAAAGGTTGAAATTTTCCAAGTTTAGATAATGCTCTAAAACTTGACGATGGGAAAGAGAAATTATTATTTTATTCAATTTTACCAATGAGATTAAACTTTTATGATTTTATATTAAGTTTTTTTTTTAAGTGTATTGGAATGATAAATTAGGATATATTATATTAATATAATTTGTGTTAAAATCTCTCAAATAGAAAATCTGTTGGAGTTGAATGTAGCTTTTTTTATAGATTTTAGCTTTTAATTCTCTATTTTATAAAAATTATAGAAAATCTTTTAAAGATGTTTTAATTTTATTTTTATAGTAACTTTTTAGTTGATTCTTTATAATTTTTTAAAATAATAAATAAAAAGGTTAAAATTTTAAAACGTTATATTTAATTTCAATAAATTTCAACAATAGTTAAATTATTAACATATTTAACAATATTTAATTTTCAATAGATTTTTTATTACTACAATATACAACTAATACATTTAATTTATTGATAAAAAAGAATTGAAAAATCATTTATATATTTTTACATTAATGTTGTATTTTGGAGTCTTTTTTTTTTTTACAAATAAAGGAGAAAAAAAATTAAAGAAAGAAAAATGCTATGTGCTTGTAATTTATAGTTATATTTTCTATATTTTAGAGAATTTTATTGTAGATGTTTTTAACCGACTTTAATTTCTAAAAAATGAAGATCTTTGGTCTCCTAAACTTATTTTTTTAATATCAATATATTAACTAAAAAAATAATAAATAAAGTACATAAGCTAACTCCCCTTACCCTTTTTCTATGTTAGGTGTAGAGGGTGGACATGTGATTTGGGGTGTGACTTTTATCTTTTAATATAATATATATATATATATATATAAAAGGTAATTTCAGTATTTATTTTATAAAATGTTATTTTAGAACCTTCATTTTAATATTTTATATGTAATATCTAAAGAAAATATACAACAATCAAACAAAATATATTATATTTTAATGCATATTTTTATATAAACTAGAGTTGATGGATCATATGAGAAGGAAAGTTAACGTAAGAAATGTAAGAAGTGATTTGTACCCTTGATCACCTTTTATCTCAAACTCATCCATAAATTGTGATTCATACGTGAATTGATCTGGTGTATTGCAGTGCATCTCATACCAGATACCTAAGAGCATCTCTAACAGGTTTTCTAAAAAAATTCTAAAATAGAGAATCAAAAGTTAAAATTTCTAAAAAAATTATGTTCATCTCCAACAGATTTTCTATTTTAGAGATTTCAACACAAATTATATTAATATAATATTCTTTAATTTATCATCTCAATACACTTTTAAAAAAAACTTAATGTAAAATAATAAAAAAATTAATCTTATTAGTATGATTGAATAAAATAGTCATTTCTCTCTCCCACCATCAATTTTTAGAGATTTTTCTAAATTTGAAAAATTCCAAGTTTTCTTTATTATGGAAAGCAATATAGCAAATCTGTTAAAGATGTTTAGAGAAAAAAAGACACATTTTTTATTTTAGCAATGCTGTTAAAGATGCTCTAAATATTCAAGATCTTTTTATTTATTTATTTTAAAAGTTAATGCTACACAAAATAATAAAGATATCTTATCAAAATATATTATATTTTCATATATTTACCCTAAAAAGATTTTGTTAAATTAGGTATCAACAAAACCAAGGGATTTGTTGGTAGTTTTTTTAATTTTGAAGGGTGTATAATGAAAATTTAAATTTAATAAAGTGGGCCTTTTGTGTTATTTATGACAATTGACAAAGACGTTAAAAATGGAGCAGCTTCTAAATGATCGTACGGTGGATAATCAACGAATAACGGTAAGATGTAGCCGTTGATTTCGTGTTTGAATTTTGAATCTCCAACAAGCTGACGTGGCGGATGACGTGTTATGTATTAAGTGGGTCCCACCAAGTTACACATGTTTGGGTGTGCGATAATGATTGTTACTGTAATTAAAAAATTTAATTTCAAATTTTAACTTTTTATGGTTAAAGTAGGATAAAGAATAAAGATACATCTTTTATATTAGAAATAGGTTAAATCATTTATTAAAAATTAAAAATTAAAAAGTAAGTTTTAATACTGAGATATGTAAAATAAAATAGAAAAATGTATATTTAATGATACATGTAATGTTTTAAAATGTTTGTCTTGACGACCGTCATGGCTTAAAACTTGTGTCTGGCGTCATGTTATGTTTGTAGCGCGTCATGACTTAATGCGTGATTTTTGTAACATCATATTTGATTTTTCTTACTCTTTCAGTATCTTATTTTTTTGTTTTTGATATATAACCTAATTTAAAATGTTTAATATTATTGACTCATTAAGTAATAGTAAAAAGCAAATATTTATATATGTATAATATTATATATGATATATAAATTTGTTGCCATAAGACACGCCTTGAAAAACCTCATGGCTCGCCGTGGCTTTTAAGGCTTAATATTTGACTCCGCCGTCACGCCAAGCCTCACGTTATTTAGAACCTTGGATACATGATGCATTTAGCCTTTCCTTAAAATATACTTGGCATGTATTTTAAAAACTAAAATATTTGGAAAAACAACATTTAATTTCAATAAATATTCTATTTTGAAGATTTCAGTATTAAATATTTTTATAAATTTACTATTCTAATTCACTTTAAAAAATATAGAAAATAATAATATATTCAATCTCTTTAGTGAAAATAGTTAAAATAATTTTTTTTCTCGATATTAAGTTATTAATTCATACAATTCTGGGAGGGACTTCCGTGACGGATTTGTGCGGATTTCTCCTCGGTTCGTTACGTACAGTGATGGTTTGATAGTTGTTTTGTATAGATTTCGTTATTCTAGCAGTGTACAGTGATTTGTATCGTGGTTACCCCCACGCGGGAGTAACGTCTATCCTTTCGTATCGTTGTATTGTAACTATTTTTCGTCTTATGTCAATAAAATTTGGGGTGTGATCCGGGGATGATGGCCATGCCGAAGTTTCCGGGTTTCATCTTTGCTGCGTTTAAAAAATTCATACAATTCTAACAAAAAAAATTTGAAGTGTTATACCAGTTTTATAAATTATCTAAAAATTACTCTTTCCATTATAATAGTTTCAATCCAAATAACTAATTTAATTAAATAACAAAAAACTACAATTAAACATTATTTACTATAATTTAATACTAAATAATTTATTAATTAAATAAGTATTATAAAGTAAAACATATTAATTAAATAAAACAAAACATTTTTAGTTTATAAAACGTTCTTTATTTAATATAATATTAAATAGTTTTTAATGTTTTCACGTAATTTTATTATATTTACATATATTCGATTTATTAATAACAAAAGAAATATTATATTAATTGGGGAATAATTATGTAATATTTTTTTTATTTGTATTGTAGGCTATGTTTGGTAAACTAGCTGATAAGCTAGCTGGTAGCTGATAAGCTAGCTGATGAACAAATTATGTTTGGCAAAAACTAGCTGATAATCATTTAAATGACTAAAAAAGACATCTTGAAAAAATAATAATTAATATTAATGAGGGTATAACCGGAAAAGATGACAAAAAGTTCTTAATAAGCTACTCAAAATAGCTTATCAATAAGCTAGCTTATAAGTCAGCTTATGTGCATCCAAACATGTACACTGAAAATAAGCTAGCTTATTTTTGCCAAACAATACCGTAATATTAATTATACTTTGAACTTTTAATATTCGTCAATATTAATATTAAAAAATTAATAAGAAAAAATTACATTAATATTAATTAATGAGCAGATAAGTAACACCAAATTCATATGTTTTTAGGTATATTCTTTTTTTTATTTGCTTAGTTTTCAATGATACATTTATAGTTATTAACTTTACAATCTATACCCATAATTTATTTCAACAATAACTTCATAAATTTTGTTATTAATTATGAATTAAATTATTTTAAGATATAAAATAAACATTTCACTACGAAATAAAAAGTTACATAAAAACACATAATAGAAATATAATTTATAATTTATAATGCATACAATAAATAAAAACTATTAGATGGTGGGAGACAAATTATGGATCGTCAAAGGGTGAACTGTAAGCTATTTTTTGAATTACAGCTTATTCTATTTGTAAATTCAAGAATGGTTGTGTCTTTAAGAGGGTTAATTATTTTGATGATCTTTTTGGTGCCATCCGGTTTCAATCCTTCTATTGGATTGCTTACATACTTAAAGATCGGTCTATTTCAAAGACAATGTGGTTTAGTTTCTATTCGTTTGCTGCTTTTTGAGGTTCAGTTGTTGTTTTCCTCGTTGTTTCCTCATTTTTTATCACTGATTTTTCCTTGTTGCTTGTCGCTTGTTAGGTTTTGTTTGTTTTCGTCTTTGATATATGTTCCTGGCAGATTTCCTTAATAGAGTTGTTTTATTTTTGTGTGCCTAACAAAAAACTTATTAATCAAAATAAAAATGGTTCAATGATACCAAAATAAAAAACTTATGAATGTAAATTAATGTCACTAATATCTTTCAAAATAAAAATAACTACTTATTTTAATTAATGAAACATTTAAAATTGAATATGCTTTAAAAAAAATGATCAACACATCATCACATGGGATGTCTAAAATAATGACAAAAACTATTTACCTAATTTCACAAGTGTCATCAAAGATATACAATACATTCATGGGACGATAACAAATATTTTTAATATAGTCCGAAAAATATCTGAATAAATAAAATAATAATCACTGTCAAAGTAGTCTAACGACAAGGGCACGACGACGGTGATGGGGATGGTCATGACGACTGTGGTGGGGATAAGGACACAAGTGACAAAACATGTGTTATATCAGCTAAAACAAAAAAAATGACATAATCATCAGTTTCGACTTTTTTTCATCCTCAAAAATTTGTTTGATGATTTATATATGGTCAAATGTCGTAATCCGCCTTTAATGAAATATGGAAATATAGTTATATTAATATATGCATAAAGTTGCAATGGGTAAGGTAGAAATGTAGTCGGTGCTCAAATTATTGTTACAATTGATGAACTATTACTCAAACATCTGCATATTATTTGCAAACAAATTTTATCTGACAGTGTATACGGTGTACCCAGATCTGACATTTATCCCCAGGTGTAAAGCGATTGTTTTCATAAAGACCTTTTAACTTATGAAAAGTATGTGAAAAATATATAGAAAGATAGGGGCAAGTGAGTCGTATTTCAAATTTGAACATGAAGGTGAAAATGAAATTCCTAAACTACCCTACTTGGGTAGAGAGTTATTTTGCTATTATGTTTAATTGAGGGTAAAATTGTCTTTTAGACTTCTTTTTAAATCATAAGATGGGTCTTTTTGCCTGTAGTCATCACTCGATACTCATAATATTGATCTGCGTTTACAAGATTTCTTTGTTTTGTCACTGCGAAGGGGTGTTTTAAGAGTTCAAAATGGAGAAAACGAAGATTTTGGACTTCTCTTTTGTTGTTACAACAAATTCTACAAAATAGAGAAAATAATTGAGAAATGGTAAAAATTTCCAAATTTAGAGGACATTTTAAAAATAATTGTTATGAAAGATAAATGATATTTTATTCTTCCTACGGGTAAAAAATCTTTGAAATTAAATGTATAAAAACAAGCTAAATAATCTTTTATAAAACATTTTAATAATATAACTAAGAGTAAACTATGATTTTGGTCCCTGTGGTTTACCACTTATAACGATTTTGGTCCCTATGATTTAAAAACTGCTTTTTTGGTCCCCGTGGTTTCATCTTGCTTCCATTTTGGTCCTTACATCTAACAGGCATAACGGAGTTGTTAAAAAATTTGGAAAATTTACATATTTAGTCCTTGTGTTATATAAATTTTAAATATTTAATCCTAAATTTCATTTATTGTATTACTAACTATAATTTGGCACTTATATATATATATATATATATTATCATTTTTGTTTTTCCTTCTTCAATATATTTTAATACTATATATATATTATTTTTTATATATATTTTGATACTTTTTTATATACTTATAATTACTAAAAACAAATAATTTTTTTAATAATTTAATTAATAACTCTTTTTATTATTTAATTAAAGTTTTATTATTTATTTAAAAGCGGTTTATATATTTTTTTTTTAAATGATTGGTTTAAAATGAGGAAAAAATTGTAAATTATTAAAATTATTGATAAATAAGTGATTTTTTCTTCAAAGTTTTATATTTATTTCAAATTGTCATTAGAAAAAGTTTTAAATAGAATTCGAGAAAAAAATAGTTTTATATATACCCAATCGGTTGTTTTTATTAAATGCATTTTTTTCATATCATAATTTAAAATAAATATAAAATTTTGAAAAAAAATGTCACTTATTTATCAATAATTTTAATGATTCACAATTTTTTTTATTTTAAACCAATTCTTTTTTTTTAATTAACAAAAAAATCAACCGCTTTTAAATAAATAATAAAATTTTAATTAAATAATAAAAAGTGCTACTAATTAAAATATTAAAAAAGTTATTTATTTTTAGTAATTATAAGTAAATAAAAAATATATCAAAATATATATAAAAAATAACACATATATGTAGTATTAAAATATATTAAAGAGGAAAAAAATGATATTATATATATATATAAGTGTCAAATTATAGTCAGTAATATAATAAATGAGGATTAAATATTTAAACTTTATATAACACAAGGACTAAATATGTAAATTTTCCAAACTTTTTTAACAGTTCCGTTATCTCTGTTAAATGTAAGGACCAAAATGGAAGCAAAATGAAACCACATGGATCAAAAAAGCAGTTTTTAAACCACAGGGACCAAAATCGTTATAAATGGTAAACCATAGGGACCAAAATCGTTATAAATGGTAAACCACAGGGACCAAAATCGTAGTTTACTCTATAACTAATAATGTAATGTCTAAAATGGAAAAACTATTACAATTGAATGTATTTTTTTTTTAAGATTTTGATTTTTAATTCTCCATTTTAAATAACTTTTGATGATTCCGTTAAAAATGCTACATTTGTATCCATAATCAAAACACATGTGAAAGTTACAAGTCAAGTCAAACATCTGTATTTTCCCTAGAAAAGTAGAGTGACTGTTTCCATAAACCCCCTCAACCTGTTAAAAGCATATAAAAGAAAGAAAGACAGATACGCTAGATTTTGAAACTATATTACTAAGTAAACATGGAGTTTCAATACCAGTTACTATCAAACTATCTATTTACAATCAATTACCGCTACATTCACAAATCATAAGCAACAAAATCACATATTATTCAAGTAGCAACCGACGCCTAGCAGATTTCGATAGATTTCCTGAAGGAGAACTGTTATCTTTTGAGTTTTCAGTCGACTCTCCTTTAGATGAACGGAAAAATTGGGTGATATTGAGTTGAACACCTCTTGATGTCGGTGATGATGAATTATCGGGTGTGGTTGATGTAGATTTCGCTCTAGATTTTTTCCTCGATTTCATTTCTTTAGACTCCTGAACGTTTATAAAACGAGCAAACATAAAAGACTAAAACCAAACTGAACCAAAACAAACCCAGTAAATCCCACACACACACACACAACTGTAGTAGAGTCTAGGGGTTAAAGATGTAAGCAGATCTTTTCTATGGCTTAAGGGGTACAAAGATTGTTTCTGTGAATACCTCCGACATGTAAAACAAAAATTAAAGAGTAAATTACGATTTTCGTCCCTATGATTTGTTAATAATTTCAATTTCCGTCCCTGTGGTTTAGAAATTGCAATTTTAGTCCCTATGGTTTGCAATTTATTGATGTTTTCGTCCCTGAACTAATTCCTACCTTTGAAGTAAGAGGAACTAAAACAATAAAGAATTGTAAACCGCAAAGATCGAAAAAACAATAAACTTGTAAATCATAAGAATGAAAATAGCATTGAATTACCAACCATAGGGACGAAAAACGCAATTTCTAAACCATATGGACAAAAATCATTTTTTTTGGAAGAGTGTCACAGACTATGCCTGGACTAATCCTGGCAAATTTTGACTGTATTACATCAGTCCTGATAAACTCAGTGGCCACAACTGTTATGTACGCATGGATTAAAAATCATATATTTTTTACAAACCACATTGAAGAAAAACATAATTTACTCAAAACTAAAAGAAACAAGAAAAACATAATTTACCCCCATAAGGGCATAGAAAAGTTCTGCATACATCTTACCCCCCAGATTCCGCAAAACATGTGGTAATTTCATAAAAGTTCAAAAAAATGGGGTCACTTTGTGGTGGGTCCCATGTCAAACGACTCATTTTTTGTAATTATCCCATCAAACAAACCCAGTAAATCCCACACAGATACAGGGTCCACACACACAGTAAGATGTAGGCAGAACTTTCCTCTACAGATAAAAATGTATGCAATCAAACAACAAACAAAATTAACGAAAATTATTTTTACCTTCTCTTGCATAAATTGATCAACTTTTTCGGGATACGCATCCTTAACAAGATCCATATTTTCATCGGTCATCAAACACCCATTATTATCAACACGAACATTGTTAACATCCGGTTCATCGAATATATCCACCGATTCATCATAATCATCTTCAACTTCACCTTCTTCTTCTTCTAAATTTGTCTTATAGATACGATCATCAACCATTTTCGCTAATTTTTTCCAAATAACCACATATGACGTATAACCGAACCTCATCTTTGTTCTCTGAATGAAATCAAACTCGTATTGTCCAAATAACAAATCCGTTTCTTGATTTTTAGCTATATTTCTCAAGAAAACGGTGGACAAAAACGGAAATAGTTTTTGCCGGATAAACGAAGGTTCCCAGTTTAGTTTATAAGCTACGTAATCAACCAGCATTTCCGTATTCGGTTTTTTCCACGATATAAACGGTTCGGCATCTAACATAAGAGCAAGAACGTGAGTTATATAAGCGTGTGTATATATATATTAAAAATATAGAGGAAAGTTCAAATGCGAACTCAAATTTGGTTGTAAACGTGAGGACAAATGAGTGCGCAACACGTGTCTGAATGTAGATTATTCAGACTAAATAATCAAAGAAATATTCAAACTGAATAAATACTATATTCAGTCTGGATATTTCTTTAATTATTCATATGACACGTGTCGCGCTCTCATTTGTCCTCACGTTCACAACCAAATTTGAGTTCCCGTTTAGACACGCCCCTATATATATACATATGGGAGGGATCATACAAGAACACCCCCTATTTAAAGGAACACCTTGTGGACCACATATGATGTGGGTCCCGCACATTAAAAAATCATATCTGATTCAATGGGGCCCACCATTGAATCAAATATTAATGTGTGGGACCCACATCATATATGGTCCACAAGGTGTTCCTTTTAAATTTACAAAGTTCTTATTTGAACCTCCCTCTATATATATATATATATATATCGATTTTATATGGCGGCAGATGGTGGTGCTTTTAAACTTACCGGTGAAACTGCTGTGGTTGTTGCTCAAATACATCTGAATGATTTCGTTATTTGGGAAATTCGGTTCCGCGGCAATTTTCTTGCAAACTCTTGTTTTCCAAGCTTCATTTTTCATTTGTTCCTTTTCTTTCTTATCCTATCGCCCAAAAAATCGTGTTAGAAGATTTTTTTTGTATAATATCTTATTGAAATATACTTTATAATCTCTAATTGGGTCATTAAAATACACTCAAAATCTTTTTCACACAATTTTTTTATAAATGTTTCTATAATAACAATTTTTGAAATTCAATATTGGAACACTAAATAAACTTGAAACTTTTTAAATTTTTTTTTGAAGTTTTTGGTTAAAAAAACACTTGAAAATCTTGTAGAAAACTTGATATATAGTTTACAAAAAGAGTAAATTATGTTTTTCATCCCTATGGTTTGTTAAAGATTGCAGATTTCATCCCTGTGGTTTTAAAATTTCAGTTTTCATCCCCATGGTTTGCAATTCATTTCTAATTTCGTCCCTGAGGCCTAAACACTAAACCCTAAACCCTAAAAAACTACTTTTAAGTATGAAGGACTAAGGTAGAAATGAATTATAAACCACACGGATGAAAAAATCAATAAATCTTAAATCATAAAGACAAAAAAGGTAATAAATTATAAACAGTTTATATGGCCAAGAATGTATTTTACTCTAAAAAACGTAATTTACTCTTATAAAAATGTATTTTTTTTTAAATCGGGCCATATATAACCAGTCTCCTAACCGCTCTCGAGCCGGGCCGGGGCCCATTTTGGCCATCTCTTGGCGCTTGATCAAAATAACTAATAATTTACGGATTTAATCCTATATGTAATATGTGTGCCTTATAGATCGCCCATTATGTGCGATCTTTTAAAAGAAAAACTAATAATTTATGAAAATAAAAAACACTCACATATGTAAACGTACCATATCACATGAAGAACAGTCGCATGTAAACCCGATTGGTTTTTGTGTGCAACCTTTGATCGTAGTATTTGAACTGCAACGTTCACAAGAATCTTTTTGATGAGATCTTTTGCTTCCCGGATGTCCGCATAATGAACAATGAGAGACCTTTGTTCTCGGTGTGTTTTCATTTGAATTATGAAAAGAGTCGCTCACATCATTAGTCATAGTAAGCGTATTTCCGCTTCCTAATTCATGTAACCTGCGTAAACATTGACCGAGGGTAAAATAGTCATTTAACATGCACCAAATATGTCAAATGCACCAAAGGGTCGTTGGCCCAGCGGTTCAATATATATATAAATATAGAGAGAGAGAGAGAGGAGAGAGAGGAAAGTTCAAATGCGAACTCAAATTTGGTTGTGAACGTGAGGACAAATGAGAGCGCGACACGTTTCATATTCAGACTGATTAATGAAGGAAAATATTCGGACCGAATGTAGTATTATCCAGACTGAATAACACTACATTCAGTCTGAATGTAGTATTATTATTCAGTCTGAATAACACTGCATTTAGAATACTGTCCTTCATTATTCAGTCTGAATATTACACGTGTCGTGCTCTAATTTGTCCTCACGTTCACAACCAAATTTGAGTTCTCATTTGAACCCGCCCCTATATACATATATATATATATATATAGAGAGAGAGAGAGAGAGACAGAGAGAGAGAGGGGGTTCAGGGGAAACCCCCAAAAAAATGAAAAACTGAGGAACACTCTGGTAATCATTCATTAGGACAGTATGCAAATGGCATACAACTACAAGTAACTGAAGCTGTTTTTTGGTTTTTATGCATGTTATGCATATGTGCACAACAGACAAATTGCTTACAAATCACTTGTATGCACATGTGTATACGGTCCACGTGAACAATTACCAGAGTGTTCCTCAGTTTTTCATTTTTTTGCGGTTTTCTCTGAACCTGACCCTATATATATATATATGTACGTGTGTGTATATATATATATATGTGTGTGTGTATGTGTATGTGTTAAATGTTGAACAAGTTTAGAACAAACATGCTCAAACCTATCTAAAACCTCATCTTCACCAAACAATTTCACAAAAGAAAGCGCCGTCTCAATCCCAATCCCTTGTACGCCTTTCAAATCATGGTCATTTCCGACCAAAAGTGCGATGGCTATCAAGTGATTTCTCTTTAGTCCTAAGCCACCTTCGACATCCGACATTTGATAGCACTCAAATGGTTCCTGTGTATTCACATGTGAATTTCAGTAGATTTAAAATGAGCAACTTCCTAGCAAAATCAAATACTTTTAATGTGTATATTTAGGAGAATAGCCTCTCTTTTTCAAATGCATGATCTTCTAACATATTTTGAGGCATTCTTCTATAAATATATATATATATACACATATATATATATATACGCGCACACACACACACAAGATGTTACCTGAGAGTTGGGCTTGAGGCGCTTAATAATACATTTGGCGCCAAAGAGGAACGCATCGCTATCAGAGGTAATACAAGCGTCAACACGACCTTCCCTATTTAATTGTGCACAAAGTCCTTCGGCCTCTCCACTTGCTCTCAAAACCGGCATTCCAAAAAGTTCAAGCAACTCCTATTGAATATTGAGTCAACATTTACATTAAAACTTCAGAGAAATTTCTAATTCCAAGTGTGCATGCATACATATATATATATATATATATATGATTTGGAACATTGTGGGCCTATTCAGGCTATTTTTGGCAAACCAGATGATAAGCAAGTTGTTAGCTGAAAAACTAGTTGTTGGCTAAGAGCATCTCAAACAGATTCTCCAAAAGGTAGAAAATGGAGATTTTGGATTAATTTTTTGCTCCAACAGATCCTCCAAAACTTTCTCGAAAATGGAGAAAGTAGGAGAGAGATGGTAAAATTCTCCAAATTTGAAGAATCCCTAAAAATGATTGCTTAGCAGAGAGAAATGATTTTTTTTTTATTTTTCCACCACTAAGAATCCTTTAAATTAAATGTTTAGAAGACTAAAATAATATTTTATTAAATGTGTTAAATATTTCGATAATATTCTAATAATCTACAAAATGGAGAAATTGTAGGAGTCGAATATTTTTTTTTCTTTTGAAGATTTTAATTTTTGATTCTCCATTTTGGAGAATCAATTGGAGATGCTCCAAAAAGTTAGTTGATAAATTAGTCATGTTTGGTAACAATCAGCTGATAAGTTAGATGACAATGTAAAATAACCTAAACAATACACCATTACTTTGATGGTAAAACAATTTGAATACGTTATAATGGAAAATAAAAAGAAAAAGAGAAAAAAAAAAGTTACTAACCACACATTCTTGAACGCAATTTAAGAACTTTCTATTTCTTTCAACAGAAGTTCCATCGGCCACCGGCACATTTGCAAGATCAATTCCATATGCTTGCAAAAACCGCATGATTCTTGCTTGAGACTTCAACGGTGATGGGGTTCCATCGGCCACAAATACCGGAAAAGCACCAAACTACAAAATTTTGCCACAAATATCAAAATCCCAAATTCTTGAAAAACTAAAGCAAGTTAAAACCCATTTCAAGAAAACAAAATACAAACAAAACCCTAAAAGGAATCACCATCAAGTAAATTATTTATTCAAACCAATGAATCTTTATTTATATGGGTTGGGTTCCAGTGAGAATAAAAGTTATGAGAACGTGAGAACAAAACCATCATATACCTTCGTCTACTTTTATAATTTATTTACCGATTTTTATCATCAAGACCAAAACTTTAACGAATTCTTTCATGTGAAATTGATTAAATGTATTTAAAAGTCCGTGAAAGTCACTTAAACCAAAGATAAATGTTAAGATATAAAGATAGATCAAAAAGTCAACTCATCCAAAGGCTCAGAAATGTTCTCACGATAACTGTTATTCTCACACGATCCCATATCAAAAAGTCTTATTTATATAATCCCTTTCGAAAACCAACAAGAACAACCAAATCCCATATTATATAAACTATAAAGTATCATTCCCTTGTACTCTTTTCGAAAAATATCTTAGAAAACAAGAACCAATTGACATTTTTTCATATAATTTCTTCAAAAAAAACCAACAAAAGTTTCTAGATCATAATAGTGTTCCATTTCATAAATCAAACCAAACCCACAAACAACATCAACAATGAAAACCCAAATCAAATTCAAATTTCAAATTTCAAAATCCAATATAAACCAATTACAAAAAAAACCATAAAAAATTGAATGAATTCACTCTACCTAAAATACCCTAAACAAAAATTATGAACCACAATTGATCATATCTTACAATTATTTAACCCAATTGAATTAAAAATCTTTAATAAATAAGTAGACATACATAATGAATTAATATTTTACCTTTGAGAACAAATTGATTGTACGGAAGAAAGTGAGTCTGAGATGAGGGTTTCGAGTGTGAGCTTTAATGGCGGTTTCATGTTGAACAATCCAATACGATAGATCAATGGCGACCCTTTTGTTTCTTAGAAAATCAAACCCTTCTGTTCGACCATAGGGTTTAAGTAAATCCCAAAAATTCCCACCAACACCCATTTTTTATTTTCTTGAAATTAACACACGAAACGAACCAAATTGTGTGATTCAATCGACATTTATGATGAGTGAAATCGTTCGTAAGGTTCAAGATTTCTTTAATTTCTAAAGGGAAATTAGAATTTTAGCAGAAAGTAGAGTAGAGGAAGAACAATCACAATGACAATCGATTTGGTTTCTTGATTTGGGGGTCGGGGCCGCTAGATTATTATACGGGTCGACCCGATAACCAAATATGGAACCATGATATTATTCTAACGGTTAAATTAATGGGTTTTTTGGTCCTTAATGGGAAAATCTTTCACTTTTTTAATAGCTTTTCTTAAATAGGTTTTTTAAAATAAAAAAAATAAAAATTTGTTAATTATTTTGCTATAATAGATTCTTTATATTTTCTTTTAAATAAAGAAAATAAAAATATTTTCAACGGATTTTCTAAATTTTTTTAAATAATAGAGTGTTAAAAGTTAAAATTTTATAAAATAATTACATTTAATTTCAAAAGATTCTATGTTTTAGAAATTTTAACATCTATTATATTACTAAAATATTTTATAATTTTATAAATACATTAAAAATTACTTTATTTAAAAAACTAAAAAAAAAACTTATTGATAAGAAATATTAAAATAATATTTTTCTCTTCTCACTAAAGAGTTTTAAAGAATTTTATATATTTGAAGTTTTCTTAGATTTGTTTATTTTAGTGAACAAAATATGGAATCTGTTTGAGAAATATAGGGAACAAAAACTTTATTTTTTCTATTTTTAGAAAATTTGTTAGATATATAATAGAAAACTTTAATTTTAAATAATACTAAATATTGGTGTCAAAAAAGAGATATGATTTTTTTTAACTCGGTCGCACCAAATAGATTAAATTATTATTATTTTATACGAATATTTATTTAAAAAATGTATTATAGAATATTTAATAATATAATTGTTATTGAAATCTTTAAAATAAAAAATCTTTTGGATTTGAATTAATTTTCTTAAAGATTTTTAACTTTTGATTTTTTAATGTAGAAAAAATATAGAAATTCGTTGAAGACGCTATAAATCTTGATGTGAACAGCCTACGAAAAAATAAATAATAATGTTGGTTGCATAAAGAATTAACGTATTTTGAACATAAGATTATCATTTAAATCTTTAATTTTATAAGGCTTGGTGAATTCACATGTTTGTTTATAAATATACTACGTATTCAAAGGCGGATTCAAGATTTGATTCATGGGTATCCCAAAATATATCAAACAAAATAAATACTAACACACTTCTATTGTTGAGGGTTATCACTAATTATCATGTCAATTATTTAAAAACTTACGTTATTATATCATTATGAATTATGTTGACAAATTTACGTCTTGTTTTACTTAATAAAGCTGGATTCAGACGAGAACAATCATCAAACAAGATATCATAAGAACAACCAAATCACATGTGCTTACAAATGACCTAGGCCGAGGGTCAAATCGCCTCCATACCCTTGCGCTAACTGTATCCGTAGTTGAATGTTATATCAGTATAAAACCATATATGATTTAACTGTCGACGTATGATCTTATTTTAACCATGTTTCGTTTGATTTATTCCTCTTTCCAGATATTTACTTAAAGTGATAATTTTTATATCATTATATGAAACCTTGTAAAAACCCGGAAATATATGTTTTAGGGGGAAAACTGAAAAGTGTAAATATTAACTTTATGGCCAAAATGTATCTTTTATAATTTCCAGGCAAAAAGTGACAAAAATATCATAAATATAAAAAGTGTAATACTATAATAGTATTCCTGTATTTTTAATGAGAGATTTTAAAATAAAATATTTGAAAGAGATAAATAGTATTTTATTTAATAGGAAAAAAAATTAATAATATAAACATCAACGGATTATCTAAATTGAATAAGATGAAAATGTTAGACAAGTTATTTCTTTAACGGATTCTTCTAAACTTAATCTAAAAATATTTTAATGATAAAATTAATACTGTAATTTTTAAAATATATAGATTGTTATAGTAAAATATAATTTCTTTTCGAAAATTCTGAATTCTAATTCTCAATTTTAAAAAAAAAAGTGAACAATTCATGAGGTGCTTATATTAAATATTTTAATTTTCAAAATGAAAAAAATGTTAAAACTAAATATAATTTCTTTTAGAATTTGAATTTTGGTTATCCCTAGAAATTCTAGAGGTTTTGTTGATTGTTTAACCTCCAACTTTTTTTTGTTCCATATACTGATATACATCTCACTATGTACTTTTATCAATTTATTATTATTAAATATAAAAAATAAAAGTAGAATAAATATTTAGAGTAAACTATAAATTTGTTTGATAATTTAAAATTGGGAATTTAATTATTTTGACTATTTCACAAAATACGTTTACCAAAATGACCAAATACTTTCTAATTTGACCAAAATGACCAAAATCCCTACGAAATACATATCGATACACACATCAGATTGAGTGGAAGTCAAAAACACCCAAAACGACGTCGTTTTGGCCAAAAGGGCTCCGCCAAATACTGAATACCTCCGCCACATGGCGGAAGGGCCCAAAACGACGTCGTTTTGGGCCGTTTTTTGCGTATCCCTGAACCGTATATGAATACCTCCGCCACACCGTATAAATACCTCCGCCACATGGCGGAGGGACACAAAACGACGTCGTTTTGGGTCATTTTTTTGCCTGGAAGGTTTTTTGAAAAATAGCCCATTTAATTTATTT
The DNA here is from genome assembly GCA_036898165.1 of Silybum marianum. Classification (NCBI taxonomy): domain Eukaryota; kingdom Viridiplantae; phylum Streptophyta; class Magnoliopsida; order Asterales; family Asteraceae; genus Silybum; species Silybum marianum. The sequence continues at coordinate 1,502,007 of CM072544.1, forward strand.
AACTTAAACCTGGAATGTTTATTGTGATTTTTGTGTTTTTAGTGGTGGATTAAAGATGGTCTAAGGGACGAGAGGCTATTTGCTCAAAAAGTTAAATAATATTTTAATTTTTTCTATCAATAAAAACCTTCAAGGCAAAAAAAGGGCCCAAAACGACGTCGTTTTGGGTCCCCTCCGCCATGTGGCGGAGGTATTCATACGGTGTGGCTGAGGTATTCGTATACGGTCCAGGGATACGCGAAAAACGGCCCAAAACGACGTCGTTTTGGCCCCTCCGCCATGTGGCGGAGGTATTCAGTATTTGGCGAAGGCCTTTTGGCCAAAACGACGTCGTTTTGGCCGTTTTTCACTTTCACTCGTTTTGGCCGTTTTTCACTTGGTTATTTTGGCAAACCCATTTTATAAATGGGTCAAAATAATTAAATTCCCTTTAAAATTACAAAATGATAATCGTTATTTGTAAAAACATTCAAATGTAATACTTTTTATAGTGGCCATTAAAAAATTTGGTAAAATGAGGGAGTATTTTGTCCGTTATTATTTATTTGTCTTTTATTCACTCAAAACCATAAGGACCAAAATCAGAACATAAATTTTGATAGTTTAAAAAGACAAAAAAGTTGATAAATGACAAAAATGTCCCATATTTAACAAAAAAAAATGAACGACGGTTAGAGAAAGAGATCAAATTTGAATTTTTTGCATACACAATTGTTGTCTTGTAATTTCGAAATTATAAGGACGAAAAGTGTTATTTTTTGACAAACCATAGGGATAATTTACAATTTACTCTAAAATTTAAAAACTACAAAAATCACAAGAAAATAGATAAAAAAAAAATCATATTCTTATACACTCGCTTAAGACAAGGGGCTTTTGGCCTAGCAGTATGTGAGCCCCTTGTCTTCTAAGAGGTCGAGAGTTCAAACCATACCATAGGTGAGGATAGTGTGTGAGTTTGTTTGTTTAATTTATCGTATATAAATATTATATACTTCAAAAAAGTAAAAGATAAGAACCATCTAATATAATAGTGACTTATAAAATCTTTTACTTTTCATTTGTAAAAACCTATGACACTCGTAAAGAAAACATATAGGTCAAATCTAGCAAATCCGACCCATATTACCCCGAAAACTACATCCAACTCCATGCTTTGTGTTGGTTTCTAATATGTATTTCATATAAGTTCATTTTTATTTTCAAGATGTTACACATAATTTATACAAAAATACTTTCACTATCCTAAAATGTTCACATTTTTAGATTCGTTTGTCCTAAAACAAGTTTTTACTTTTTCATGCTATACTTGTTTATGATATACAGGAGATTTACCTCTCAATTATGAATGATAAAATGTCATTTAGTTATATATGTTTTTTTGAAAGGCAGACAACAAATATATTAAGAACAAAGAAATTGTATCTTATTTTTATTATGGACATTATTTTAAGCCGGAGGGAGTAACTATTGTAGTATGCAAAGTCTTATATTTCTAAATATGAATTTTCAATCTTTTAACCGAATAAAGAAATATGTGATTTTGTAATTTTCATTTTGGAGAACATATGTTTGAATGTACAGATGTATAGTTGATGCGGGCCTAAGCATAGATGATCAGGCCTTATTGTACTTGGAAATCCATACCGAAGCTATAGAATGTCGGGCTTAAACGAGTACAGTTTTTGCTGCGGGTCTTCGTTTCAAGCCCACAATATGTCGAATTAAAGCTAAGAATGAGGATCACGCCTTGGTAACAAACTGAACCTTCACCAACAAAAGGCTTAACCCTCTCTAAAATCACACTTTTTGTAAGAATTAAGTAGCAGCCAAAGAGGCCTACATGCTTTTTTTCAAGCCCCAAAAATGTCGTTTTTGCATGTTTTGAGGTGTTTTTAAGTTTTTAAGTCAATTTTCTCATTTATCGTTTGGGTTTTTTTATGGTTGCCCAATCACTTTTCTAACCCATTTCTTTTGAACTCTTTTTATTTGTCTAATGTTTCATCTTAATGGTTAGATGATGAATGATACACGTTTTCCTTTTCCATCCGATTCCTGAATTCTTTGAATTTGTGTTTGTGACAACAACTTGACATTCTTGAAATCAACAAGTTTTAGAATACGTTTTTATGAGTATTCGTAGAATCAACATGAATAGTTTTTACTGTCGACTGTTTACATTTGCATCAATAGTTAAAAGAAAATTAGATACAAGATGCTAATGTGACTGTGTGAAACTTCAAGTATTTTTAAAAATGCGTTCCTTAATATTGATAATTTTTAAACTATAAACTTTTAAGCAGACAATTTTGAAATTTCTGTTTTGTGATGTAGAAAAATACCTGAAATTTATTATATTTTTCAATATAAAAATTAAATGAAGTCATGTTTTTAATATAATTTACCTTTATATATATTTTAATTAAAATATAACCAAGTTTTGTTTTATGTAAAAGAAATACAACAAAGTTAATTAGGTACATTATACTTGGCAATATTTTTCCTATTATAAAATAATGTTTTTGGATAGAATCTTATGGAAGGAATAATGGAAAAGGATAAGGGTGTGTTTGGTACAGAGAGTTGGTAGCAGAGAAAGGGAATTGGAAACAATTCCCTTGTTTGTTGACACCAAAGAAAAGAAGGAATGAGAAAAGAAACAATTCCTTTTCTCTATTTTCATTTCCCTCCCACATGAAAAGAAAAGGGGAGAATTGAAAATTTGGTTTCTCTTTGAGAATTGAAATATTTCAATTGACGCTCGTTGTTTGGTTAAGCCGTTATTTTGGCTTAATAGGGTCTGTTTTGGCTTAATAGGGTCTGTTTTGTCTTAATAGGGTCTGTTTGGCTTAATATGTTCTGTTTGGCTTAATAGGGTCTGTTTTGGCTTAATAGGGTCTGTTTTGGCTTAATAGGGACTGTTTGGCTTAATAGGGTCCGTTTTGCCTTAATAGGGCCCGTTTTAGCTTAATAGGGTCCGTTTTGGCTTAATAGGGTTTGTTTGGCTTAATAGGGCCATTTTGGCTTAATAGGACCCGTTTGGCTTAATAGGGCCCGTTTGGCTTAATAAGGTCCGTTTGGCCTAATAGGGTCTGTTTGGCTTAATAGGGTGTGTTTTGGATTAATAGGGTATGTTTTGGCTTAATAGGATCTGTTTGGTTTAATAGGGTCTGTTTGGCTTAATAGGGTCTGTTTGGCTTAATAGGGTCTGCTTTGGCTTAATAGGGTTTGTTTGGTATGTTGGTGTGCTGGTCTGTTTGGTTAAACTGTTGTTTTGGCTTAATAGGGTCTGTTTTGGCTTAATAGGGTACAATTCTCTGTTGAATTTTCTGTCGTACCAAACAAGAGAAATGATTTTATGTTACATTTCTTGGTTGAACTCTCTGTCCTACCAAACAGAAGAGTCAATTCCTTTTCTCCGTACCAATTCCCTTTCTCTGTAATTCCATTCTCTGCAACCATTTCTCTGCAATTTCATTCTCTGTACCAAACGCACCCTAAAATCAATTAAGTTCATACAAAGAATAGATAAGATTTTAAATTTTAGAAAATGTTAAAAGTCATTTTCAGAATTTATTAATTATTTATTCTTAATTTATTTAACTAATTATCATCATACGAAGCTATAAGACATATTGTGAAAATTAGTTATTCAGACCACTTAAAAAAAGTTATTTGAAATAGGAAAAAAAATTGTTCTTTATTTTATTTCAAAACATATTTTTATATTGTTCTTTCTCATGGAAAAAAAATAGAACTTCAAGTTTAGATAATTATCTAAAATTTAATGTGAGGATAAAAAATGAGTTTTTATATCATTTTTCATCAATAAGATTAAATTATCATTATTTTATATAAATTTTTTAAAAATATATGAGATACTAAAACTATAGAATATTTTAATAGTATAATCATTGATGAAAATCTTCAAAATAAAGAATCCATAGGAGTTAAGCATAAATTATCGTAGATATTGAACTGTTGGTTCTCTATTTTTACGAATTTATAGTATTTTTTGTTGCGGATGCTCTTACAGTTTATCCAAAATGGAGATTTTAGGTAAATTTTTGCTCAAATATATTCTCTAAAATAAAGAAAGTAGGTTATAGAATGTGAAACTCTTCAAATTTGAAGAATTTTACAAAAATGATTTATCATGACAGATATTTCTTAATTATATTTTCATCAATAAGAAATCTTAAAAATTAAATGTTTATGAGAGAGAGAGAGAGAGAGAATATTGTATAGAATATTTTAATAATATAATTGATGATATAGTAACCATAAAAATGAATTAAGTTGTGGGAATTAAATATAAATTTTGTGTGTATGGAGACTTTGGGTTATGATTCTCCATTTTTGGAAAAAATTGAAGATTTTGTTGAGATGTTCTTAGAGTCCGATAAATCTTACCGTTGAAAAGTTTTATCCGATCGAGCATACATGTGCTTTAACGGAAAGTCTCAAACAAATAAATTTCCAGAACCAAGGCAATTATCATTAGTTAACAAGAAGAGACAAGCACGTAATGATTTGTCTTTCTTATTGTGTTATTCGTTGTACATACAATGTATTTAAAAGTAAATGAAAATGACGTCTTTAATTATGCATTTTGACTTGAAAGCAGAATTAAATGTCTAAAATGCCGTCTAATAAACAAATATGTGAGTCGCATCAATTTCATATATTGTAATGATCGTTAATCGAAAACTTAATTGAATTAAGAAATGAATCTTAAAAAAACAAAAACAAAATTATGTTTTTTAACCTATTTAAAAAATGTAAAATATTGGTCAAACCAGTAAACTCGGTTTGACAATTTTACAGACAAGATAGACTAAATTAATGAATTCAATTAGGCTAACCAAACCAAAATCAAGCAAAATTCGTTCAGTTTATTTGTTTTGGGCTGAAAAATGATTTTCTTTTTTCAATTTTGACATGAAAAATAGGCTTACCAATTTAGGTTTGAAGAAGAAGAAAGATGAAAAGATTACGAAAAACTTATAATCGATTTTATTAGGCTACACCAAACAAACAAATCAAGTGAATTTGGCCCGACATATAATATGAAAAGAGTAAAGTGTATATAAAAAATTTCTTCTATTTCAAGAAGCAGATAGGAGATTTCCATAAATAATCCTAGTTTGCAAAAGTTTAAAAAATAGATTTTATGAGAATATTTTGGGTTGAAAAGCTTCGCATAAGTTTGATAGAGAGAGAATAGGAGAAAAAATAAATGATACTTAAACAGGTTAAGAAAGTTGAATAACTAGTAACAACGAAATAAAACTAAAACATATGTGTATAACAAATACATGTAACAAAACATAGAACCACAACATGTAATTAAAGACAATGTTGTTGTTGACTCTCTAACCCTTCACCAACTTACGACTGTGAACCACTCCAACCCCCATCTACGTCTCCATCCCTTCCCCTGACCCTGTTAACAACAAGTCCTTACATACAATCTACTATCCTAGCCATATGTCTTTATATACTTTTATATTAGTTCTGTCTACCAAAAAGTTTATAAGTCTTTTTCCATTTTCCTCACCAATATAGACAACTGTATCTTACTAAAGATGGCAACGGGGTCAGGGTACTAAGACCCTAATCCCAATCCCCATACTCGTCCTCGTCAAGGAACAAGGACCCCCGCCCGGTGAAGCGAAGATTTTAATTTAATTTTTTACATGATATATTTATGAATATCGTATATGTATAAATGCCGATTTCAGACATTAAAATTTTAATCAGTCAAATTTTAGTTGTTGCATTTTTGTGAAAATAAAATCAAACAAACCTAATTCAAACACAAATATATTAATTACGATACTTATAATTAAAATCCTATATAAGCACCTTGTTATATTATCAAAATTTTATTTATAAACAATCAAACCAATATTATATTTCATTTTACAAATTTCCATCATTGGAGATTGATTCATGTCTATATAGTATAGATATCATAGGGTTTCTCATTTTTTTTATTATACTATATATACACATACGTATAAATTTATTATTAATGTTCGAGGTTGGCTATGGAATCAGGGACAAGGGGTATCCCCATCCACGTCCATCTGTACTTTATAAATTCGGGCTCATCCCTAATGTAAGATCCACATCAGTTGGGAAGGAAAACTAAGGTTAACTTATATGAGATTGAATATCTCATCTACCGTATCCTTTTTAAAACCATGAGTCCAGGTGTGCATAAAGTGAAAGCGAACAATATTTGATACGGTTGACCAAATATGTTATACCATCTCTAGTCAACCTGGGGATTCCTTCGTCAAATCGGGTTAAGGTTTTTTTTGACATCTCTATATCATACGAACAAGTCAAAACCACCACAAAACGTCCTCTCTTTAATTTATCATAGGCGATACTCCCAACTCAAGACGAAAGAGACCTCGTTTAGAATCCTACCTGACATCATCTGACCAAATGTCTATTTGAGCATCGTTATTTCAGCCACCACCATATTCCTCTCATGCACCCTCTCTGTTGTCCAACATAAAATCATGTCATATAAACGTAGTTTGTCTATATAAGTACTTGTAGAATTTGTCCTTCAACTTTAACTATATATCATACAACATCCATATGGTTGCCCTCCATTTAACCAACATGCCTTTATATGATGAGTAACATCTTCCTCAGTCTCATTTTCATCCTAAATTATATAGCGTAAGTACTAGAAACTATCATTTTCATGCATCTTTTTGCGCCAATATGTTGCCTTCTACCCCATCTTCATTGCACTTCCTACTGAAATTTCAACAAGATGAATTCAATATTGGACAAATACGCAAACCTCGAGTCTCCACAGTCACCATCCATTGTTCCAACCTAGCATTCACCCTTGTTTGTGTTTTTGCTCTCAACGAAGAACACACATCAACGCTCACATTTTCTTCCTCTGTTATCCTCTATATCGCTAAATGTCTTAAAATATAGGATTAAATTATAATATCTTCAAGAAGTTGTTATTTTTAAAATAAAATTGCATTTTAAGTAATAATTATGAATCAACAAAGGTTTAGAATTAAAATAAATAAAAGTATATATATTTTTGGGAATTTAATTATTTTGACCATTTTATAAAAGTCAATTACTAAAATGACCAAATTTTTTATTAGTTTACCAAAATGACCAAAATGTATGCGAAATACATACCGATACGTATATCAGATCGAGTGGGCACCGTTTTGCCTCCGCCACATAACTGTTTTCCTCCGCCACATGGCGGAGGGCCCAAAACGACGTCGTTTTGGGGGTTTTCAGGACAAAAAAAGAGCCCTAAATTTGGAGTTCCTCCGTCATGTGGCGGAGGTATTTATACGCGTGGCGAAGGTATTTAATACACATGCAGATACGGTGGAAAACCCCCCAAAACGACGTTGTTTTGGGGTCCCTCCGCCATGTGGCAGAGGAAAACAGTTCTGTGGCGGAGGTATTTATGTGTATCGGTATGTATTTCACTTCCACTCGCTATCGATATGTATTTCGCATACATTTTGATCATTTTGGTAAACTCATAAAAAATTTGGTCATTTTAGTAATTGAATCAAAATAATTAAATTCCCTATATTTTTAATAATATAAGATAAACCAAAAAACAGTAAATAATTATACATAAGTACATAACTCATGAAAATAACTTCAATTTATCAACATATAATTTATTTTCCTGTCAAATTACCAAAAATAATCAATTTTAAAATACATCATGATTTTAATACCTATTTTAATATCTAATGACCATATTAAAAACAAAATAAAAGTATATTATTATTATTACACTTTCTAAATATTTCAAGTATATTATTATACATCTATCTTATTTTATCCATCAAATAATATATTGTATTTCAATAAAAAAAAAATCATACATAAAATACTTTATATATATATATATATATAGAAAGAGAAAAGTTTAAATAAGAACTCAAATTTGGTTGTACGTGAAGATAAACGAGAGTACGACACGTGTCTGAATATAGATTATTCAAACTGAATATACAAAGAAATATTCAGACTGAATATAGTATATATTCAGTCTGAATATTTCTTTGTATATTCAAACTCGATGCAAATCATGTTGTATTACCACAAATCTTACTGATACAGTGTTCACCTTGTTCATAGCTTCAATTTGACTCGTCATGGGCCTAGAACGAAGCTCCGTAGCAAAGGCTATGATCGTTTTAGCCAAAACGCCAATTTTTGATCGAAAATCATAGGGGGCGGTATACAGGGGTTTCTCGTCCGGACAGACCGGGCCAGATTGCCATGAAATTTTTCGTGGTCCATCTACAATGTAAATGAGATGGTTTCCATGAGAAATAACTCAACAATAAACCGTACTCGTGTATGAAGCCGTCGGAGCCACTTAGAAGGAACGTGGTTCGCATAGTTCCCGAAACTGATACAATAAACACTATATTCGGTCTGAATATTTCTTTAAATGTAACATATGTCATACTCTCATTTGTTCTTGTGTTCACAACCAAATCTGACAAATGTAACACATGTCACACCCTTTTATGTATCTATATATCTATATCTATATCTATATCTATATATATGTATATTAAACCTCCCACACGATTCTCCTTCTTTATCACCCCCTCTATACATTCATAAACCCTTCCCCTTTTCCTTTCCTTCTTCATGTGTTTTTGGTTTCATGGTTAACGTGATCGAACCGAATCACTCTCTTTAATCAATCAATCCCCCATTTTTATCTAAATCTTAAATGTCAAGAATCGATCACATTTCATCCCATTTTTCAACCCAAATTCTGTAAAAATTATCGACATTTTTTTTCAAGAAAAACAGAGCACAAAGAATCAGAAAAAAATGAAGAACAACGAAGAACAAGCTCGATCTTTATTTGGTATTTCTCTGTCTGTTAGACCCAAATGGCAGCAATTTCTGATTTGTTCATCTGGGTTTTTCTTTGGGTACCTCGTTAATGGCGTCTGTGAGGTAATTTCTTCAAAAACCCTTGTGAAAATTCTCAATAAATTTGGGAAATTAGGGTTTTATTTTGCAAAATTGAATCGATTTCCCCCCTTTTTTTAGTAATGATTTAAAGAAATTGGGTTTCATTTGTTGGTTGATTTTAGTTGTTTCTGTAAATCTTGATTGAAGAAGGAACCAAAAACCCCAAGAAAAATTAATAAAATTTAATTATTTTTTAGATTGTTTTCTTGATCATATTTATGATTCCATGCAAGATTTTGGTAATATTTCGGCGAAATTTAAGATTGTGTTAGGTTTTATTGACAATTTCTTAACAACCCCAATTTTTTTATTATTATTTTAATTAATTTATTAATTTCTATTTTTAGTATTGATACGTGTTTCCAATGTTAATCAATCTATTATAATTTAATTAATATTTTAATTTATTATTAATCAATTTAAATTAATTATTGAATAAAATTTAATCATTTAATTTGTTTAATATTTGTGTCCTAATCTTTTTATTTTATGGGTAAAGTGTGATTCTTATCTTCAATGAATAATTTGAACTATTCTATTGCTTTGAGTTCAAAAGCAAGACTTCAATGAATAAGAATCTAACCATTCACATGTGAATTATGATATTTTTATAGGAATATGTATATAATCGGCTTCAATTCAGGTGAGTTTTTCGCATTTTTCGCATATTAATGAGTTCAAGATTCGTGTTTTCGTTCAAAAGTTTGAAACTTTATCGAGTTTAGCTTCAAAGATTTGATCTTTTTGCAATGGTTTCTTGTAGTTACGGGTGGTATTTCACATTCATTCAAGGATGGGTTTATCTTGGTTTGATTTACTTGCAAGGGTTCACCACGAAGCAAATGGTGAACCCTTGGAAGACATATGTCAAGCTCTCGGCGGTTCTTATGGGTTCTCATGGTCTAACCAAAGGGTCGTTGGCTTTTCTCAACTACCCGGCTCAAATCATGTTTAAATCCACCAAGGTACAATCTTGATATTCTCTACACGTTCGGTTGTATTGAAAACGTACAATCTTGATACTCTTTTATTGATCAATGGCAAAAAGGAAAAAAGCCCAACTCAAAACGACCATTTCTTATGGGCCTTGTAACTCAAAACGGGGCCCGGTGGCTCAATACGGCCATATCTTGTGGGCCCCGTAACTCAAAACGGTTCAAAAGTTTCAAAATTTTTGAGTTGGGCTTGTTTTTCTTTTTCCATTGATCCATAAAAGAGTTGCCAAGTCCTTTATTGATTAAGCTAAATTCTTGTTTGTTTACTATGCTAAAATACTATCCGAATGAAAAAATGACTATTTTACCCCTACGGATTGTTTTTCGTTAAGTTTTTCATTAAACTCATGTTTTTTTCTTCTAAAAGCTTGACAATAAAATTAATCAACCAACATAACAATAAACAATAATATCTTGTGGGCCCGGTAACTCTATACGGTCATTTCTTATGGGCCCCGTAACTCAAAACGGTTTAAAGTTCAATTTTTTTTAGTTGGCTTGTTTCCCTTTTCCATTGATCCATGAAAGAGTTACCAAGTCATTAGTCATGTATAGATTAAGCTAAATTGTTGTTTGTTTACTATGCTGAAAATACTATTCGAGTGACAAAATGACCATTTTACCCCTTACCGATTGTTTTTTCGTTAAGTTTTTCATCAAACTCATGGTTTTTTCCTCCTAAAAGCTTGACAATAAAATTGATCAACCAACATAACAATAAACAATGATAATCCAACAATGCTTGTTTCTTGGATGATATATTTGGCTTTCCATATCCTTGTGAGTTCGTAGATAGATGAATGTATTGAGTTTTTCAGGTTCTTCCGGTGATGATAATGGGAGCGTTTATTCCCGGTTTAAGACGAAAATACCCTCCTCATGAATACGTGTCGGCATTACTTCTAGTAGTAGGACTAATCCTATTCACTCTAGCCGATGCAAATACTTCCCCTAATTTTAGCATCCTCGGAGTTTTGATGGTATCTGGTGCATTAGTTATGGACTCTTTCCTTGGGAATTTTCAAGAAGCTATCTTTACCATGAATCCCGATACAACTCAGGTGAGATTTTATACGACTTAATGCGTACTTTCGTTACAAAAAAACGCTAACTTTTTTTCCGTTTCGGGTTCTTGTGAAGATGGAGATGCTCTTTTGCTCAACGGTTGTCGGTTTGCCGTTCTTGATTCCTCCCATGATTTTGACCGGGGAATTGTTTAGAGCTTGGAGTTCTTGTTCTCAGGTAAAGTTTAAAGGTGCTTTTGGTACAGATAGGACAGGACAAGACATAACAGTACAAAAACTTCTGGTCCCAACATCATTAGACTGAGACATGACAAGACTGAGTGGTACAAAAATGCATTTTTTTTTTCCAGTCCCCACCAAAATAAATGGAAAAAATCAAGAAAATAGAGACAAAATGGGTACATATAGGACATGACAAGACATAACAGTACAAAAACTTCTTGTCCCAACATCATTAGACCGAGACATGACAAGACTGAGTGGTACAAAAATGCATTTTTTTTCTTGTACCACCAAAATAAATGGAACAAAAATCAAGAAAATAGAGATAAAATGGGTAAATGACAGAACTACCCATGTCATATTAAAACCCTAAAACTTTCTTTCATATCTTTATGTCAAATTTAGCACCATTGTTTAGCCAACGTTCATGGTAAAATTCAAGATTAATCATCAATTTTGGATTTGAACCCTAGTCTTTTTTGACCTAAAAAGTCAACCCGAGATTTCGTTTTACCTTCTAATCCGATTGGCGATCACATATCTAACGTTTTTCTATCTTTTTGCTTTGTGGGTATAGCATCCTTATGTCTATGGCGTGTTGGTTTTCGAAGCAATGGCGACATTTATCGGCCAAGTTTCGGTTCTTTCTCTCATTGCCATCTTTGGAGCAGCCACCACTGCCATGGTAACAAGCTTTCTCTTCAAAACCATGATTTTTTATGCATATTTATAGCGAAATCGGCTTTATACGACGCCAAATATATCTATATGTCCAAATAGATTGCTTTATAGAACTTAAGTTTATAGGAACAAACCAAAAAGCGTCCTATAAACACAAGTGTTACCATAGTTTTTAGGACACTTTTAGGCATTTTAACAAGTTTTTAGGACGTTTTTAAAATAAAGTGTCGTATTAACTAATTTAACACGACACTATACAAAAAAGTGTCCTATAAACACAAGTGTCCTATAAAAAATGGGTTTATAGGACACTTATCAAAAGTGTTTTGTAAAATAGCTAATAGAACACTTTATTACCTAAAAACGTTCTACAAACCTATTGTAACCTTTTTAGATATGACGTTTTATAGTTTGGTTCTATAAATCTAAGTTCTATCAAGTATTCTATTAAGACACTTAGACAATCCAGGCGTCCTATAAAACCAAATTTGTTGTGGTGATAAGACATATAATTGTTTAGTTATATAATAAATCTTGTATAGCAGTCTATTAAGACATTTAGACATACGAGTGGCGAAACACATGAAATGCCAAATGTGTCTTGTACTTTGTGTTTATGAACTTGTACTATATTCATGGATAGATCACAACGGCAAGAAAGGCGGTCACTTTACTTCTTTCGTACTTGATATTTACAAAACCGTTAACGGAACAACATTGCACCGGTTTGATTATGATATCAATGGGCATTGTGTTGAAAATGGTCCCTGAAAATAAACCGACACCTATAAAGATCAACGAGCAATCGTCTTCATCGGGCAACGAGAAACGAAGAAACCGAATGGAAAATGGTGAGGAAGAACAAAGGCCTTTGGTTTGATAGATTTGAATGTTTTCCTTTGTGTTTTGCATCTTTTTTTTAGTTGTATTTAGAATCTTTTTTGAGAAAGAATTTGTGGGTATGGACAATAAAGATGAATGAATTTAAAGGGTTTTTCTTTCTTTGTGATAAATAAGCTTAAAGTTACAAACTTGTAATGCATAATGTACAAAATGTATCAAACATTTAAACTAATGATAATTGATAGCTGATTTTATTATTTTGATAATAGTGTTTCAAAAATGATATGTTTTCATAAGGCATATATATATATAGTCAGATTCAAACGAGAACAATAACCATAAAAAGAACACATGAATCCGTGTATTCACATGTGATTATATATTAGAATTGCCTGTAAAAATCACATGTGACTCATGTGATTTTGGCCGTGACCTAAGGTCGTTGGCCAAGTCGCTTGCTCAACCATTGCGTGGACTGCATTTCGTGATTTCGATGTAAATTACAAGCTTTTCTTATAAGAAATTAATTAAAATAGTCATTTTCAGGCTATGAATTCATCTCTTAGCCATTGCTCTCCCAATATTTATAAAATGTCAATACCTTCGCAAGCGGCAACTCCTCAACTTGCGAAGGGGTCAAACTGCAAAAATACTAAACCAGGTTCGTAAGTACAGAGATCAAATCTGTAAATTAGTCCCAAACACTTCCATATGTGGTGAACGATTCAAATATGTAAATTAGACTTGGTGCATAACTTTTTCTTTTACATTTTGATCTCTTCACAAATCGAGATGCCAATTACTAAGGTAGTGATATTTAGAACTGTAAACGAACCGAACGTTCAATGATCCGTTTGATGGGAGGTTGGTTTATTTAATAAACGAACGAACATGAACATATTTTTTTTGTTCGTTTAGTTAAATGAACTAACATGAACAATGGTCTCGTTCGTTTATTTACGTTCGTGAACGTTCACATATATATATATGTATATATTTATATATTACAATATTAGTAGGTAAAATCATTAAATTAAATTGATTTTTTAGATTTTTTTTATCTCTCCTAAGTTTATCCGGTTTTTCATTTTGTTATGTTATTTTTTAGGAACAAAATGATGAGTACTGATGGTTGCTCTTTATTCATTTGTGTTTGTTAGTTTATGTTCATTTGTTTAACATCTTAATAAACGAACATAAATTAACACAAATACGAACAAACACATTTCCTTAACGAACAAACATGGAGACAATTTTTTTTGTTCGTTTAGCGTTCGTGTTCATTCGTTTATTCAGTTAAGTTAAACGAACAAACACGAACAAACTTCAGTTCGTATTTGTTCGGTTCGTTTCTAGTCCTAGTAATATGTTTAAAAATTAAAAAAAGAAACAGTTAGAACATCTCCAACAGATTTGCTAAAATAGAAAAAAAAATGGAGTTTTGTTCCCTATAAACATCTCCAACAGTTTTGCTATATTGTTCTCTATAATAGGAAAAAACTTAATTTTTTTTCAAGTTTAGAGAATTCTTTAAAACTTGATAATACGAGAAAGAAATTGTTATTTTATTTCATCTTACCGGTTTATAACTAAAATTTTATCATTTCATATCAAAAATAAAGTGTATTAAAAATTTGGGATAATAAATTAAAGAATATTATATTAATATAGTTTGTGTTAAAATATTTAAAATAAAAAATCTAGATGGAGATGAAAATAAATTTTTATTGAAATTTTTACTTTTATTTTTCTGTTTTAAAAGAATTATAAAAAATTTGTTAGAAATGTTTTAAGAGATAAACTAAGACCTAAAATAATACTTATTTTATTAATTTCTCTCATGTAAAGTAATTATAGGAAAGAAAAAACTCTTAAAATAAAAGAAATCCATCAAAATCAGATCTATCCCCAAAATAAAACTAATCCCATCATCAAAAATCATCAAAACAAAAACCCCATATCACCAAAATCACCACCGCATTCTCTGCAATTTCAAGGGTTTCTTCTGCAACAATATAACTCAACCTCAAGAACACAATTAAAAGAGTTAGCATAGCCATGGCTGGACAAGAAGATATTCCAGAAGGAACGATTCAAAATGTTCTTGAACAAGAGAGTTTGAAGTGGGTTTTTGTTGGTGGTAAAGGAGGTGTTGGAAAAACCACATGTAGTTCGATTATCTCTATTCTTTTGGCTTCAGTCAGATCATCTGTTCTTATAATCTCAACTGATCCAGCTCATAATCTTAGCGATGCTTTCCAACAAAGATTCACAAAAGCTCCTACTTTAGTCAATGGGTTCTCCAATTTGTATGCTATGGTTAGTCTTTTTGATTATCAATTTCGTTTTTTTAATTGTGGGTTCTTGATTTTTTTTGCATAATTTCAATTGGGTTTGTCGAATTTCGAAAAAGGGTATACGATTTAAGCGATAACCCACCAAATTTTCGTGCTTTTGGTTAATGGGTTCATCATATTGTAGTTGATTTTCATGTTTCCTGATTGATATTGGTATTGATATTCTAGGTTTATGTGAATGATGTTGGATTTAGGGATTTAGGGTTTTTGGTATTGGTGTGAATTGGGGTGGTTTTATTAGTATAGATTGAAATATATCAATTTCTTCTTAAAAAAGGGTAAAAGATTCAAGCTTTTTTAGAGTAATTGAAACGATTATAGCTTGTTTGATTGTTTATTCTCCAATTTGGATTGATGTGAATAGGGGTGTTAATTTTCAAGAAAAAGGGTAAAATAGTCAAGCTTGTTTACAACAATTGATACAAAACTTGCTGATTTTGTTTATTCTATAAAACTTCTGGTTTAGCTAATGAGTTCATCTATTTGTATGCTATGGTTAGTCTTTTGATGGTCAAATTCGTGTTTTTAATTGTGGGTTCTTGAATTCTTTGCATAATTTCAATTGGGTTTGTCGAATTCCGAAAAGGGTGAAAGATTTAAGTGATTATACTTGTTGATTGTGGTTATTAACCAAAATTTCCTGCTTTTGGTTAATGGGTTCACAGTCTTGTAGTTGATTTCATGTTTCTTGAATGATTGTATTCTAGGTTTATGTGAATGATGATAAATTTAGGGTTTTTTTAGTGGGTGGGTTTTTGGTATTGGTGTGAATTGGGTTGGTTTTATTAGTGTAGATTGAAATAAGATCAATTTCTTCTCAAAAAGGATAAAAGATTCAAGCTTTTTTAAAGTAATTGAAACAATTATAGCTTGTTTGATTGTTATTCATCAATTGGGATTGATATGAATAGGGGTGGTAAATTTCCAAGAAAAGGGTAAAATAGTCGAGCTTGTTTAAAACAATTGATACAACTACAACTTGTTGATTTTGTATGCTAGGATGAGTCTTTGGTGGTTAATTTTATGTTCCATGATTGATTGTAGCATTTAGGGTTTATATGAAATTGGTTGGATTTAGGGCTTATGTGATTTGGATTTCCAAGAAAGGGTAAATAAATCAATTCAAGTTACTATAAAGCATATAACTTTAGCTTTTTTCACCATCTTTATTCTCCAAAGATTACATCTTTAGTTAATGGGTTCACTTTGTTGTTTGCTATAACGAGTCTTGATAGTTAGTTTCATGTTTCTTGATCGATTTCAGTATTTGGGGTTTATCATATAACGACAATTTGAAGTTGTTTTAACAAATTTTTTTACAAAGTTATTGCTATGAATATTTTGTAACGAAAAAGGACAATGTTGTGTTTATTTTGCGATATCCGAGAAGGGAAATTGTTTTTTATTTTGGGATGGATGGGAGTACGCTATTTATATACGCTTTTCGTGCGTCTTTTTTCACCTTAAAACCATTGAAAATAAGAATTTTTTTTGTTGCTAATGATATTTTTGTAATTAACTCGTGTTTTTATCTTTTTTCCCCTTATTCCTTTGATCATGTGGCCTTACACTTAAGGTTTTCCGTTTTGTAGGAGGTGGACCCCACCGTGGAGGCGGAAGATACCGGAAGTTCAGAAGGAATGGATGGTTTCTTATCGGATTTAGCGAACTCAATTCCCGGAATTGATGAGGCTATGAGTTTTGCCGAGATGCTAAAGTTAGTGTCTTTTTTGTTATAATTAAAAAAATTGATAATCACTAATTTAACTTCAAGAAATTGTTAATCATTGCATTATTTAACCTTTTAGCACAAATACGACATTAAATCTTGGTCTTTAAAAAATATATTTTTAATCCCACTTAGGGGTTGTTTGGTTGGTTTTTCATCAAGTCCTGTATGGATAAAGCCGTCAGTATGGATTAAGCTATCTGTATAGATTGTGAAGGTTTTTGTTTGAGAGAGTTTTCATAGATGGAAGGATTTGGGTAGAACAACCTAACAGGTTTGGGAAAAACTTGGCTTTATGCATAAAGCTCCCTCTTAGAAGCTTACTGAACAAGCCACTTTCTATGTCATTAAGCCACTACCGAATATAGCTGACTGAATAAGCTGTATATCTCATTAAGCTCTTTAAACTGCTGCAAACATGCCCTTAGTCATGTCTTATTTACTTTATCTCATGAAATTGAAACAATCGACTTTATATATAATCTAACATCCGTCTATTAGTAAAATGTCTAAAATACCCTTCAATAATCAATAGTGACAAAATAGAGGAACCTTCTTGACCAAAATTGTTGATTTCTAATTATGCCAATGCCAATGCCAATGGCAATTAGGTAATATTTTATCCAAATTTTGTGAGGAACATAATCTAACATCTGTCTATTAGTAAAATGTCTAAAATACCCTTCAATAATGACAAAGTAAAGGAATCTTCTTGACCAAAATTGTTGATTTCTAATTATGCCAATGCCAATGCCAATGGCAATGGCAATGGCAATTAGGTAATATTATATCATGTATAAGTAAAATAATTTTAACATCCATCTGTTGGTAAAATGTCTGAAATACCCTTGATGACACAAAATAAAAGAATCTTCCAATCATCATGAGACGTAGTTGTTGTAATCTTCTTTGAGATCCAAAAAGTTCTGATATTTTTTGCGGTTATTTTATGTAATTTTTTTAAATATATTTGGATTTTTAGGTTGGTTCAAACCATGGATTACTCGGTGATAGTGTTTGATACCGCTCCCACCGGCCATACACTTCGGTTATTACAATTTCCGTCAACATTAGAAAAAGGTCTTGCCAAAATGATGAGCTTAAAGAGTAAATTCGGTGGCTTATTGGGTCAGGTATTTCTCTTCTAACTCCAATAAATTCATGTCATTTTGCCTATGGTTGGCAAACTGGCTGATAAGCCAGCTGTTAGCTGATAAACTAGTCACGTGTTATAAAAGCTACTCTCTCTGTACCAGAATAAAAGTACACAACGAAAATGGCACACAGTTTTAGGTATGTGTAATTATTACACTTTTTAAATAACTAAATGACACTTTTACCCTTGATAATAGAGGGAGGAATTTTCTTCATGCCATAATTTAGGGTAGCTTATGGCTTATCAAATGGGGCTTTTTCAATAAGCTTAAAAAATAAGCTAGCTTATGATTTCCAAATATGGCCTTCGTGGGTTATGCACTCTTGGGATTGCTATTATCAAATTTAACAATTTTTTATTTTGTGGGTCCCATTTGTATGATGTGAAAAGAAATGAATATGTGATTGTAAGTATCTGATATAAAAAGTTTTATATCAGATACTGGGTTCGTTTGGTTTGGTTTTGTTTATATTATAAACCAAACCAAACGAACCCAATAAATCCCACAAGTTATATATCTTTATTTCTCCTCACATTATAAAAATGAACCACTAGATAAAAGAAGCTTATTTTTTTGTATATATATATATATTAACAGATTGATGAAATTTAATGGCAGATGACTCGTATGTTTGGTGTCGGAGAAGAGTTTGGTGAGGATGCAATCTTGGGAAGGCTCGAGGGTATGAAAGAAGTTATTGAACAAGTGAACAGGCAGTTCAAAGATCCGGTATGCATCTATTTTGGTCAAATGTCTAAAATACCCTTTATAATAATAACCGAAATGAGAGAATCTTGCAACTATGAAGATGGGCAAATAAGTAAATTCAACATGAAATTTTGATGAGAAAGAAAAATTGCAAGATTTCCTCGAGTAAGTTTAACATAAAACTATGAAGAGGGGCAAATAAGTAAATTTAACGTGAAATTTTACCGAGAAGGACATGTTGCAAGAACATCCCAGAATGAATGCTGTTTCAAATCTCATTGGTTCAGGGGCTGTTTGGTTGGTTTTCCATTAAGTGCTGTATGGATAAAGCTGTCTGTGTTGATTAATATGTCTGTATAAATTGAGAGGCAGGTGTAGAAAAAACTTGGCTTTCTACATAAAGCTCCTCCTAGAAGCTTACTGAATAAGTCACTTTATATATCATTAAGCCAATACCAAACAGTCATGTATAGGTGACTGAATAAGATGCGAGTCCCATTAAGCTCACTAAGCTTCTAACAAACATGCCCTCAATCGGTCTTTTTCTGGCCAGACTTTTTCGGGCCTTGAAAACAAAGTTGGTTTGATCGGGCTTTTTTGTGCACACATATATATATATATATATATTTATACTCTCTTTAATGCAGGATATGACAACTTTTGTTTGCGTTTGCATTCCCGAATTCCTCTCATTATATGAGACGGAGAGACTAGTGCAAGAACTCACTAAATTTGAGATCGATACACATAATATCATCATCAACCAAGTGCTTTTTGACGAAGAAGGTACACTTTCTCATGGTTCTAGTGTTTTTTAATTTTTAATTTTTAATTTTCCATGTCTACTTTTATATATATATATATTATATATATATATATGTATATATTTATATAGGGAGGGTTCATACGAGAACGGTATCTATTTAAAGAAACAAAGGAACAATACAAAATCATATATGATTTTGCACTAAAGGGTAGCGAGCGACTTTCGGGGCCACTTAAGTAGCATGGAAAAGTCGCCCGGACTTTTGGGTGATTTAGTACAAAGTCATATATGATTTTGTACTTGAACGACCGTTCTCGTGTTTCTTTAAACCCAAAAAGTTCTTGTTTGAACCTCCCTCTATATATATATATGTGTGTGTATATATATAGGGGCGGGTTCAAATGAGAAATCAAATTTGGTTGTGAACGTGAGGACAAATGAGAGCGCGGCACGTGTCATATTCAGACTGGATAACTATATTCAGTCTGAATAATCTATATTCAACACGTGTCGCGCTCTCATTTGTCCTCACGTTCACAACCAAATTTGAGTTCTCATTTGAACTTTCCTCTCTCTCTCTCTCTCCATATATATATATATATATATATATAGGGGAGGGATCATACGAGAACCACCCCTCTTTAAAGGAACAAAGGAACAATTTGTGGACCACATATGATGTGGTTCCCACGTAATATTAAATCATTTCTGATTTAATATTAAATCAGAAATGATTTAATATTATGTGGTACCCACATCATATGTGATCCACAAGTGTCCCTTTGTTCTTTTAGAAATCCAAAGTTCTCATTTGAACCTTCCTCTATATATATATATATATATATATTTAGGACCCACGAAATGAAATATGGATTAAACGCATAAATGAAGCTTACGAGTTGGCTTGTATTCCAGGTGTTGAATCGAAGTTGCTCAAAGCTCGGATGAAAATGCAGCAAAAATATCTTGATCAATTCTACATGTTATATGACGATTTCGATATTACAAAGTTGCCGTTGCTTCCACAAGAGGTAAACTAGTTATGGGTTCGGATCTTTATTTTATTAACATGTCGTAAATAGTGCTACTCCCTCCATTCCAAAAAAAAGTCAATGGTTTGACTTTCGGGCATCCATCGACCACTTTAGTTTCAAGAATTATAAGAATGTCTATTAGGGTGCATTTGGTACCCAGACAAGATAAGACAGGACAACTGTTCAGCTTTTGGTAAGACATGACCGGTAAAATGACCAATTTACCCCCGATGAGTTGTTTAGTATTTTTTATACCAAATAATCAATCTAAATGAAAAGTAACAAATAATAACATAAATATTGATTAAAATGCTCACATTCGTAAAATCAAATTTGTTTTGTTCTGTTTGGCATACCAAACGCACCCTTAATATTATATAATAACAATGTGTTATTATGGTGACAAGATTTTGAAACAAGGCTTTAAATCCATGTTGATTTAGATTGTTGTGGGTGAGAACGAGGGTTTTAAGGTTTTAATTCGACATGGGTAGTTTAGTAATTTACCAATCATGTATCTCCCTGATATTTGTTCCACCTATTTTGGTCCTAGTCTAATATCACGCAAAACATGGGACAACAAAATTTTGTTTTGTTATGTCTCATTTTGTCCCATGTACTAAACACACCCTTTATTTTCATGGACCAAAAGTTTTTTAGGAAGGAAATTGACTAATTTACCCTTGGAAATTAATCGCTTTTTTTTATGTTCAAATCAAGTATTCCACATAGTTTCTTTCTTCGATTACTTTTTATACTCGATTCTTGATCTTTATGAAAAGTTAAGACTAAATCGAACCAATCAAACCTAAAGATCCCACCTACAAGTGGGGTCCAGGGGTAAGATGTATGCAGACCTGACCTCTATCCAAAAGGGTTCATGGTCCAGGGGTAAGATGTATGCAGACCTGACCTCTATCCAAAAGGGTAATGAACTACTGATTAATTATATGAAAATATTTGTATTTTATTCGTATCCATTGTTGTGGTTTTGGTAGGTTTGTGGAGTGGAGGCATTAAAAGCGTTTTCGCACCATTTTTTGAAACCGTATAAGCCTTTGTTTAAAAGAGGTACAGTAGAAGAGCTCGAGCAAAGAGTTTCGAAGCTCCAAGAATTGCTTAAAGATGCCGAATCCGAATTAGAACGGGCGAGAAAAGGGAAACAACCACTTAACGCTTGAAATAAGAACCAAGAGTTTTTTTTTTACGTATTTGGATCTTGTATAATTTATTTGATATTTCGTATTTTTTGGTAGATTCGTTTTTCTCGTATTCTTTTTTTTATTATTTATAATTATATTTCGCGTTGTTTTAATATGGTTTTAGATTAAGATTATGAAGTTACCGGCAATCGTTGTAAGTTATCGTTATTCGATCGATGGTAGAAACTCTTTGTAAACTAACAATTCATGGAAAACATGGTGTGTTTTTATGGATATTTTGATTCGTGGTATTACTCCTTCTGTCCCAAAATAAATGTGCCTATTTTAAATAAATTTACCGAATAAATGTGCCTATTTTTTTTAGTTTGTCTCAACTATATGAGTCTATTTATAAAAATTAAGTGTTTAGTCCCTCGGTCCCAATTTAAATGTCCATATTTCTATTTATATATGTCCTAAAATAAGGGTCCACTTTCAAAAGTAAATAACCAAGTTCTCAAATTTACTCTTAATTAATGCACAAATATTTAAGAGTTGTGAGTGAGGGAGAAATTAAATAAGGGTAAATATGTCATTTGGTTTAACAAAAAGTATAATTATTATCCATGTCTAAAACTCTGTGTCATTTCAATTGTGACACTTAACTTGGGACAGAGAAAGTATTTTTTAATTTTACCCATGATTATGAGATAGAGGAGTTCAATACTCCTTTTATTATTAAGAATATGATTGTTATTTATTTATATAAAAGTGTAATAATAATGTATTTATAAAGTTGTATGTATTTATTATTATTAATTATTATTATCATTGTGGACCTTTATTTTTGGCCTAAGTAGCAATCAATTGAAAGTAAATTTATTTAGTCAATGTTTTCGTTCTTTTTCTAATGACGTGTTTTTACATGATTGGTGGACAGGGAGGGAATATGAGATTTTGTTCTCAAGAGATTTTCACTTATTTATATAATTAACTCTTGGTTTATGGGAATATTAACGAATCAAATACTGAATGTGAGTGACGATAAATGTTAGGGATATAGGTGGGGCAAACCGGTCGGTTCTAGGATCAGTCTCAGCCTTGAGCATGAACTCTGTAACGGGATATGGGTCGAACCTGTCTTAAGGAAAGAAATAGGGACCACTTTTCTTAACCGGTCCTTTTTTAAAAATATATCAACTATTTTAAGCTAATTTTAGTTGTATATTACATACATATATCTTTAATAGCATTATTATTAATAAATGTGTTCAAAATAACATATGCTATGGCCCAAATGTTGATTACTGCATGATGAACATAAATCTCGAATTATCGATATAGAATTGAAATGAAATGTTGAACAATATGGAAACTGTATATTGACAAAAGTTTTTGACTAATAGTCAAATACATAAAATAAAATGTTAACAAAATAATATATTAATGTATTGATGATTTGTTGGCAACCAAATAAAATTGATATATATATATATATATATATATATATAGGGTTAGGTTCAAATGTGAACTCATTTTTGGTTGTGAACGTGAGGACGAATCTCAGCCACACATCTTCGGTTATGGTGGACGCGATCACGGAGGATTGACGCGATTCATGGGAGGGTGGAGATTATTAAAGGAGGGAAGGCAGTCAAAGTTCGCCTTTATTGACCGGATAAGTGGTTGAGATTCGTCATCACGTTCACAACCAAAAATGAGTTCACATTTGAACTTTCCTCTCTCTCTCTCTCTCTCTCTATATATATATATATATATATATATAGGGTTGGGATCATGTGAGACACACCTGTTTTCATGAGACCGTGAGACAATCTTTTTACCATTGAAACTTCAGCAAAAACACTCTGAAAGAAAAAAAAAATCTGATGGGTTCATGTGAGACCTGTCTCTTTCCGTAAGACCCGTCGGAGATCCGTGAAACCATCTTTTTACTCTTGAAACTTCACAGCAAAAACACTATGAAGACAAAAAAAATCTAAACCTTTACAGCAAAAACACTGTGAAGGTTACCTTCACACCAAAAATACTGTAAAGATTCATATTTTTTTTACTTTCATAGTGTTTTTTCTGTGAAGTTTCAAGTGTAAAAAGGTTGTCTCATGTGTCTCACGTGATCCCAAGTCTATATATATATATATATATACATATACACATAAATTATTACAACAAAGTTGAGATGGCCGAGTTGGTCTAAGGCGCCAGATTAAGGTTCTGGTCCGAAAGGGCGTGGGTTCAAATCCCACTCTCAACAAACATGTTTTATTATTTTTAGAGTAATTTACAAATTTGGTCCCTGTGGTTTGTCAAAAGTAACAAGTTATTCCCTGTAGTTTTAGAAACTACAAGATGGCAATCCTAATTCGCAAAAACTTCTGAATTTCCTCTAATGGTCGTTACATTTTTTTGGGTTAAATGTGGGACATTTTTGTTATTCTATATATTTTTTATCTTTTACTTGATCAAAATTGTATGAACCAAAATCATAATCAATTTTGACCGGGCAAAAGAAATTTTTTTTATAAAATTTGTTAATGGAAATATATTTAGTAGTTAGAGGAAGTAATTAAATCCAGATGTTTTTACAAACTAGGACGACCATCTGCTATCTTATAATTTCGAAATTGTGAGAACGAAAAATAATATTTTCGCCAAAACCACGGGACCGAATTTGTAGTTTACTCTCATTTTATAAAGGAAAAAATTCAAAAAAACCCAACCAATTTTTTCATTTTGAGTGGTTTAGTCCTTAAACTCTTTTTGTGAATGAAAAAACCATTAAACTATCACATTTTAAATGATTTAATCGTTGAACTATTTTTTTTAAATGAAAAAAACCATTAAACTCTCTCCTTTTGATTTTTAAATGATTAATTTCTTAAACAACTTTTTAATAAATAAACTATTGCACTTGTAAAATTGGTTACATATATCCTTTTAACCCAGAAAATTACATGAAACCGACTAGCGAAATTTCAATTGTTTATTTTTTAAAAATAATAATTTTAGGGTCTTAATCATTCAAAATGAGAAAGTTTAATAATTTTTTCATTCAAAAAAATAATTCAAAATGAGAAAAGTTTAATGATTTTTTCATTTAAAAAAATAATTCAAAGACTTAATTATTCAAAATGAGGAAGTTTAATGATTTTTTCATTCAAAAAAATAGTTTAGGATTTACACCACTCAAAATAGAAAAGTTGGTTGGATTTTTTTAAACTTTTTCCTTCTATATATGTTCGAAAACCCACATTTTAGAAGATGAATATTAAAACACAAATCTTAACAAATAAATCTCGTAATACTGGATGTATGTATTGCAAATGATTATTATGATTTAAAATCGTGATAATTAGTTGTTGAAATAATTAGATTCAGATAACCTATTTCATACTAGCCGTAACAAAACTGAATATATTAAAAATGACGGGACTATCGTTCACTGGTTTTGAACGATAGATAAAAGAAACGAACAAATGTTATAAAATCACTGGTTCAGAAACCAATTAGATCGACTTGACATTGGTTTGACCCATTTTTTGACCATAACATTTTTACGTTTCTATAAATAACAACGATGTATAAAGGTGACAACTTTAGACCTTTTTTTTTTTATCAATTTGTAGATTTTATAAACCAATAAGGTCTCCAATTAATTATGATTGGTTCTTTTTATCATGTTTTCAAATTTAGTTGATTAGGTGGCTAGGTTTTGATATTTATTAAGGTGGCGTTGTTTTTTACAAGATGCTAAAGTCTAAAATCTGATTTCAGTTCTAAAATGGTTATGAAACATCTAAACGAATCAAACATAAAAGAGTTGATAAATGATCGATTTTTTGGTTTGAAAACAACTGGTTGGGCCCACTCAATTTCAAATTCTCATTGCGATATTCAAATTTGTTTTTTTATGTAATTTGATTCGACAAAATCAAACTAGAATTCAATTGGATTATTGAATAAAAAATTTCAGACTTTTAAGAGACTATTTAAAGAGACTATTTACAAACAGCTTACTGGATAGGCACTTATCAGTAAAATTCATTACTCTCACTCGCCTTATCAGGTATTTATGGTCATCAAAATGACATGGTAGACCGACAATCTTACCAAGAAAAGGCTAACCGGGAAAGAGCCACCATTATCACTTACTAGTAAAATTGTCGCTCCTTACAATGCCTCTTACCAGATAAGATTTTGGATTCTTGTTGTGCTCACCCAATATAATTAGTGACACAGTGAACGTTTACCCCGACAACTTTTGGTAAATAGTCCATAAATATTCTTTTATTATTTTCAATCTGGGATGAATATTTCTTTTAAGAATTTAACTAAAACTTTAACAAAAATGAATTTAACTAAAAATTGGATTTAACCCGATGATTATTGAAGAGTCGTTAACAGTCGAGTTTGCTTTCAGAAAAACAAAGATTATTCAAGGCTCGGAAATAAGCAAGCCATCATGTAGATATCCTTCGGGATGTGTTTAGTACATGAGACATGACAGAACAAAAACTAAACTTACTGTTTCATGTTTGGTGTGACATATGGACAGAGAGACAAAAACAAGAATGACTGAGAGTCAAAAATGCAATTTTTTTTGTCCAACCAAAATAAGTAAAACAAAATCCAAACAGATTAGATAATAGTAAAATTACCAAAATGCCCATGCCAAATTAAACCCTAAAACCTCGCATAATTCTTTCACCCATCTACTAATCTACCTCACCTTTGCCCATCTAGCCATCTACGTACCAAACACACACTCACTGGGTCAGAGGGTTAAATTAGTCAATCGCTACGTTCAGACCTAGTCAGCATTCTCGTGGTTTGAAAGATCACAAACCAATCAGACACAGTACCCCAAGGCAAGGGGTAGAGAGACTGTTTCCATAAAGACCCGTCTTTCAAAAAATTTACGCCATAAAATCCAATGCGGAAATAAATCAAGACAAGAACAACGAAAAGCAAGAATTAACTATGAAATTGGAAATCTAAACATATATTTTTCCAAGCTATATATAGCAAAAGAAAGTATCTTTTTATTGCTATAATATAAAGTTCTCAAACTAAGTTTTAAAAAAAAAATTAAGGAAACCCGACAAAAGACGTACCTTTTGGGGAAGCAAAGCTAATCAGACCAGAATCTGAAGGCCTTGTTTTTTTGGAGTCTGTGGGACCGGTCGGTTTCCGGGGAAAGCTGTGCGTGAAACGTCAACAAGAGCCTTGAAGCTATACGGTTCGTGCATAGATAGCTCTGATAGAACCTTCCTGTTTAGTTGGATGTTTTCTTTCAGCAATCCATGCATGAAATTACCGTAATTGACCTGTGAACAAATAGCAAAAAGTTCTTTCAAATTATGTTAAATTTAAAAAAATGAAGTTTATTCGTTATGTCTTGTATGGATAAAGTTTCTGTATGGATTAATCTATCTATATAGATTGGGATGGTTTGGAAAAAACTTGGCATTCTGCATAAAGCTCCCCCTGGAAGCTTACTGAATAAGCCAGTTTCTATATCATCAAGCCACTACCAAACAGTTACGTATAGCTGACTGAATAAGCTGTGAGTCCAATTAAGCTCATTAAGCTGCTAACAAACGGGCCCTGTTTTGTTGGTTTTCCATTAAGTCCTGTAGGATAAAGTTGTCTGTATAGATTGGAAAGGTTTTTGTTTGGGAAGGTTTTTTCATAGATGGAATGAGCATGTTTTTTAATTGGGAAAGGCAGGTTTGGAAAAACCTTGGCTTTCTGCATAAAACTCCCCCTGGAAGCTTACTGAATAAGCCACTTCCTATATCATTAAGCCACTACCAAACACTCATATATAGCTAACTGCTAACCAAATATGCTGCAAGTCCCATTAAGCTCATTAAGCTGCTAACAAACAGGCCCACAGGCCCTGTTTGGTTGGTTTTTCATTAAATCCTGTAGGGATAAAGTTGTATGTGTGGATTAATTTGTCTGTATAGATTGAGAAGGTTTTTGTTTTGGAGAATTTTTTCATAGATCGAACGAGCATACTTTTTAATTGGGAAAAGGCAGGTTTGGAAAAAACTTAGCCTTCTACATAAAGCTCCCTCTAGAAGCTTACTGAATAAGCCACTTTCTATATTATTAAGCCAATACCAAACGATCATGTATAGCTGACCGAATAAGCTGCAAGTCCCATTAAGCTACTAAACAAGCCTTTAGATACTGAAAGATAAGAGAAAGAGAGGTAACTTACACCATGAACACGAGTGCCGGCATTGATACGCTCAATCCAAAGAGAACGCATGTCACGCTTCTTGTTACGACGGTCTCGATAAGAATACTGAAGTGCCTTCTCGACCCTCTCTCTAGCTATCCTGATGCAATTCTTTGCTCTTCCCCTGAAACCTTTGGCTAGTTTAAATACCTCCTTCTTGTTCATTTTTCTAACTCGTGTTTTTTTCTACACTTTTCCCCTGAATTGATACTGAATTCTGTTATATAGAATCAAGAAACAGAACATTTATGCCACTTGATCTCACTTTGGGACTCTAAAGTAACCAAATATTCATTGGAAAACAAAAGGGTAAACTGTAGCAAAGTTTGGTTTAGTTCCTATTTTGTGTAACAAAAGATCTTTTTTCTCAATCAATGTAACAAAGTTTTAAACTTTTCCTATTTGATATAACAAACTTACAAATTTTCCTATTTAATACCCATTTAGTTTGGGTTATTTCCTATTTAATGTAATAAATTGTTGGCTTAGGATCGTGTGAGAAAGAGAGTTAAGGTGAGAAGCGTAAGAAGATATCTGAACCATTGATCACTTTAATCTCACACCCATCCATGAATTGCGCCTTAGAAGAGAGTTGATCTGGTGCATCTCGGTGCACCTCATCTTGATGCATCTCATCCTAATGTGCATCCAAGGGTGGAGATCCCTTCTTAAGCTTCTCACCATAACTCTACTTCTCACCGGAACCCAACCCTAATTTGTCTAGTTACCGGTCAAAATGGGTAAAAGTAGGAAATTATGAAGGTTTGTTAAATTAAATAGGAAATTCTGAAACTTTGTTACATTGGCCGAGAATAAAAATTCTTTATTACACTAAATAGGAATTAAGGCAAACTTCGTTGCATTTTGACGTGTTTTACCCAAAATTACAAGGCCTGGAACATGCCCTCCTCATTTACCATAACTTGGCACAAGTTTTTTTCACAATCTAAGGTTCTTGCATAAGATTGTATGAACACTTCATAATAAGTATTAGAAATTAAAAAAAGATGGCTGTAAACTAGCAACTAAAATCCATATAAATTTTATATTCAACTAGTACAAGGTTCGGAATTAAGAAATCGAAATGCTACTCCTTTCATTGGAAACATGGTAAATAGTCATTTTGCACAGCCAAACAAGAAATAATGATAGATTTGTAATACAGGAATGTTCTTCAAAGTAGAAGAACAGTTCATCGGTACAAGTATCAATCATTTATACGGTGCATATACATATAACACGACCACAACATTTAAGAATAACTTTCTTATCAAGTAAAATTTTTATTTGAAGATGGCAATGGTGCAAATACATTATGTGCTTTTGACCCAACTCAAGCTGAAGAATCTTATTCAATGGTCATTGCTAAGAGCTTTTGGTCTCAAATCTTTGGGGTTGCTTTTTCAAATAAACATTGGTTACATTTCTTTATGTTATTTGTACAAGTAACTAATTTATGGATGAGTGCTCTTGAAGTAGTCGGTCTGGTCTTGAACCTTCGTGCCTATGACTTCGTCTCTCAGGAAATTTGCACAGTGGAAGATCCTGAATTTAAGACTTTCTACACCAAAAAATATTCTCTTAAACGAAGATATTCATACTTGGATGGAGGCTTAAGATCATCCTCATGAAAACCTTATATTCCCTGAAAAGGTTTTACCCCATGGAAACTCTCTTTAATGGAACTTTAGCTTTAGCTGGTCGTGACCAAGAAACCACCGGTTTAGCTTAGTGGGCCATTACGGCTTATCAATTTATCCGGTAAACTACTAGGGGAATATGTCGTTACAAAACAACTGCAATTGTTACAGAGAGCATATTAATGGACATAAAATGCTTAAAGATCATTTTCTAGTGACAGGTGACAAATTGAGCTAACCACAGATCCAGTATTTCGAACTTGAGTATGCACTACTGTAACAAATACAAAATCCAACAATATGGAATCATAAAATTCAAAATAACAACGAATTGTTTCAAATGAAACAATAACAACATAATATCCAATTAGAAGTTCAGTTGAAAACATATGACTGAAACTTCTGTGGAGATGATTCTGATATACATCCATACTTTCGTGTAAACATCACGGAAACCGGTATTAAATTCTAGTAAACCAAGACTTAACCAGTAGAACATCAAATTCAATCAGACTATATATGTATATGCCCTAATTTTCAGAATCTCTATTTATACTTCATACAGAAACTCATCATCATCAAACGATCAAAATGAGCAGAAATCAAGCTACGAACCAAACAAAACCATAAAATCCATCCAAAAATGAAATAAAAAAGGTGAGAGATTTTAAGCGTGAAGGTAGAGAGATCCACTATATACTAATTTCATGAATAATAAACAACATTAGAGTTTACCAGAGAAATGAACCGGTGAGAGATACGACGGCAAGACGACGCTGGAGAATCGAGAAGAATAAACCGGCGAGAGCTCCGACACCGACTCGACGAAAAGCTGTAGCACTGGACGACGGCGAGAATCGT
Organism: Silybum marianum; assembly: GCA_036898165.1. Classification (NCBI taxonomy): domain Eukaryota; kingdom Viridiplantae; phylum Streptophyta; class Magnoliopsida; order Asterales; family Asteraceae; genus Silybum; species Silybum marianum. Next base: position 1,532,462 of record CM072544.1, read on the forward strand.
GAGGGAATTTCGGTTCGTGGAGGAAGAAGCTTTTGGGTTTGATTCGGTTTGATATGGGCCTGGCCCATGTTCGACCCGAATTTTTATAATTTGGGCCATCCAAGTGTACCTAAGGCCATGTGGGCTAATTTGGGTCCACTGGGCGGGCCCTACCGGTTCCGGCCCAAAACACTATTCATCCAGACCAGTCTCGTTGAAAATACTAAGGTTGGATTAAGGGCCCGTTTGGTTGAAGGGGTTTGAAGGGATTGTGATTTCAAATAAGTCATTCCTAGTGCGAACTTTGGTGATTTTATTGAAATTATACTGTACTATATCTTAATATTTATGTCAAACACTGCAGTCAAATAAGTCGTCATGTCAGTAATCTGAGAATCCCTCCAAATCCCTTCAAATCTCTCCAACCAAACGGGCCCTAAGGGTATTTGTAACCGGTTATGGTAACCGATCCTATGTTAAAAAAATGTTTTTATAATTTTATTTTTTTTGAGAATTTTTTAGCAATACCTTTAATATATGTAGTTGGGTCAATTAAATATACTTTAAAAATATGTTTTAATTGTAGTTTTATAATTGGTTTTCAATTACATATACTTAAAAAAATATGTTTATTATAGTTTGATAACTAGTTTTCAAGCAAATACACTTAGAAAGTTAGAAATGCAATTAAAAATACAGATAAAAATACATATTCTTTGGAAAAAAAATCAGGTCGGTCCGTGCTTGGCCTTGTTTTTTTGATGAAAACTGTAACCGACCCGGACCGGCGGTTCCAAACCGGTCCCGGATTGGCGGTCTCGGTCCTCCGTCGATCCGAGGTCAGGTCGGACCCATTTGCTCACCTTTACCTAGGGGTGTAAATGAGTTGAGTAGTATGTTATTCGAGCTCGAAAAATATACCAGACTCGAGTTCAATTAACTTTTTCAAAATTGGGCTTGAGATCGAATATTTTTTCAATGTATGACCTCGAGCTCGATGCTTGTTTATGAGCTTGAATTTGAGATTGATTATCTTGTTCATTTACTCTAAGCTTGATTTTTTTTTAATATTTTGAAAATATATTTTGTAAGCATATAGATATGTTTGGCTTGGAAAAGTGTATGCTCGAATGATGACTCAGCTCAGCTTAACTCGTAAAGTTTAATCGAGCTTTCGAATAAGTCGAGTCAAACATTGGTGTTATAGAGTTCAACTCATTAAATTTAAGCGAGAGTTATTTTTGTGTTCAAGATCGACTCGAGCTCGATAATTACTAAGCTCGAGCATGTTTACACCCATAGTTGTACTTATCTTCGAATTGTGGGACCTATCAATTTACAAATGGCCAAATGGGGGACCCACAAATTAAAAAACCATTTTTGTTTAACGAAATGTTTTTTTTTAACATATTTGAATTTCGTATAAGAATTTGAAATCGAAAAGATCTGGAATTTTATATCTGTTTGGTTTATAAGATTTGATATTTTATTATAAAATTTATAAAAGTAATTAAAGTATCTTTTATTAATTGATTATTATAAAACAAATGGCTTTAACATATTTTAAAATATTTTTACAAACTAACCCTATAATGATAGATGCACTTGAGAAGGTAAATATGTTGTGGGCAATTTATGTCAAGAGATTTGTGCTTCAATAGATGCATACATTAAAATTGTTTTAGGTTTAAAGATTTTCTTGAGAATCGTGGAAATATATATACTTTTTGTCAGAAATACTATGTAGAAAGACAGTTCCTTACCAATACTTGTAATCAGAGTCACAAATACTACATCAAAATATTCTCCTAACTTAGAATATGTTGTTAATTCTACTTATGATTTTTTGTTCATCGTCAATCATTTGGTGTATCTTATCCATACTTCTTAAATCTTAAGTATATAACATTAATTAATTTTCTCAGTTTGTATATATATACATATATATATATATATATGTTCACAATAATAAACATATATACAAAGGCGTTATATAGAGATGAAAAATAGATTGAAAATATATATATATATAAAGAGGGTACGTGAGGATGTAATTGACTAATTGATATATTAATAGAGACTCAATAATTATATTAAATCCAGAAAATAAGAGGAACTCGGGTTCGTCGGATTGGGTTGAGTTCAAATAAATGTAACCCGATATCAACCAAATACCTACGGTTTAAAAATTTTACAACTCGATTAGACATCGGGTTTTTGGTTTGAGTTATTTCGTGTCATGTTGGGTTGGGTTGATCGGGTTGGTCGGGTTTTTGAGCGCCCATACCTCGAACAATAGAGCAGTTGTTTTCATAAAGACCTCCAAGCCCATTAAATCCCTTGGAGGTGGGATCCACATAGATATGTCATCTATCCTAAACAGTAGAATTATTGTTTTCATAAAGACGTTAGCTTCCTCAAAACAAATCCAGTATATCCCACTCACACTTCCAAAAAACATTTGAAAAGGAAAAAAAAACAAAAATTGGTCCAATTTACAACATAATATGAAATCAAACTATTTGCAACACATTTCACATAACAACAACAATAACACTATACAACATAATTAGTTTTACATCATATAAAGCTCTATATCAAAAAATCTCAAGAACCCTAATCTTAAAAATCCAAAAAAAATCAAAAAAGATTCATCAAATAGTTAAATTCTCTTGAAACCCAAGAAACGATCCAACAATTTGACCACCTACATCCGGGAAATTTTCAAATCCTTGAAGCGGTTTTACCTTTCCCCTTCGATCCACATCAACCGGATATTTCAACAAATGGCCTCTCATATCCGTTATTTCATCGGCCGCAAATTGTTTCCAATTAGCTTCAGATAATGATCTCACACGTCTTACACATTCTATAGTTTCCGGTTGTGTAAAAAGATCGTCAACAAGGCCAAGATGCTCGGCCCAAAGAGACATTCGGTATCCATATACCTACAAAAACAAAGCATCATGTAAGCAAAAAAAAATCGGTAATTTCTGATGATAACAATTAGAAGATATAAACCACAAGGCTTGTGGTGTACTGGTTAAGGCTTGTGGGGGATGAAGCTAGATAACCCATCTACCCCAGGTTCGAATCCAGATGCAAACAACTTGTCACGTCACCACTGGGGAATTATCTCAGGGTTGCATGCTTTAGCAGTCTTAGAAAATTGCCAGGGATTAGTCTAGGCAAATGCCTAGGATACCCTTTCCAAAAAACAATTGGAAGATATATCTCGTTTGAAATTTTGCAAGAAACGAAAAAAGTTTCTATTTTTGAGCAAAACCCGCCCCGAGAGTATCATTTAGGGGACAAAGTTGCTACTTTTATGGAACAAAGGAAGTAATAACTTATTTTTAAAGGGTAGGTTTGGTATGCAAACGGGATTGAATGGGTTGAAGGTGAGGTAGACAGGTGAAAGAATTGTGGAAGGTTTTAGGGTTTTAATTTGAAATGGTTAGTTTAGTAATTTACCAATCTTGTCTCATCTCCTTGATTTCTGTTCCACCTATTTTGGTGGGACAAAAAATGCATTTTTATCCCACTTATTCCCGTCATTTTTCAAGTCTAATGTCGCGTTAAATGCAGAACAAGAAGTTCTTGTTTTGTCTTATCTCGTCCTAAAAGACCGCTCTAACTTTAACAAGAATGATAGAAGTTCAATATGATTGGAATTCTTCCTAAGTGACGTATTCCCCCAAAACTTTCAATAAGATTCCTTTATTTCAGTACGATTATATCAACGGAAATGCACCAGATCGCATCAGAGCTCTACAATTAAGATTCCTCTATTTCATACTTCATTATGCAAAAAAGGTATGACACCGCCCCTAGAGCGCCCCCTCTTTGTTTATCTTTCCATCAAGAAATGGAAACTAAGGCCTTGTTTGTTTTTTCTTTTTCAACTCTTAATTACCTCTTATGTTTGAATCGGTCAGACATTCTCACATTCAAATTGTTTGTTTTTCTTTTATTTTCAGACTTCAGCACCTCTTAAAAAACAAATGCCACCTAATTGTCTATTTGTTTGTCCTTGTGCCGTGTAAACATGACCGCAAAATAACCAAGACAATGATCACCACTATGGACATTAGAGTAAATTACATTTTTCATCCCTATAGTTTGTTCAAAATTGCGGTTTTCGTCCCTATGGTTTAAAAATTGCTATTTTTGTCCCTGTGGTTTGTAATTTATTGCCATTTTCGTCCCTGAACCAATTTTTACCTTTTTAAGAAGAAGGAACCAAAATAGTAAAGAGTTATAAACCATAGGGACGAAAACAGCAATAAATTATAAATCATAAGGACAAAAATACCAATAATTTACAAACTATATGGACGAAAACCGCAATATCTAAACCCTAAACCTTAAACCCAAAACCCAAACGCTTGTTAGCGTATTAACGCATTTTGGTCCTAGTGAGTGATATTCAAGATCCAAAGGGTAACAATGTCATCAACCTCAAAATAAATGCAACATTTCCTTCTGGCATGTCCAGAAATAAATGCAAGATCTCCTTTTCTACAAAACTTCAATTCAAAATTACTCCTATACCCCTTGGTAATCATTACACCTTCATCAACCGGCTTAATGGCTTCTTTACCCTTTTGATTCCCATATCTAAAATTCAGCCGCCCATTGAGTGGCTGTTTCCATTAAGCCCTCGGCTGTGCATAGTGTGAAACTATTTTTTTGCAAAAAGGAAAAAGTATTACCTGCCCTTGGGGACTCGAGAGTTTCTTTCCCCAAGTATGATTAGGTTGATAAGCTCCCATTGCGATCTCTGTATCTCGGGTTCCCTCCAAAGAGCGTTGATTAATATTTGCTGATCCGATAATGACATATTCGTCATCAACTATCATGCCTTTTGAATGAACGTAGATCATGAATCTTCGGCTCTTACAAGTAAGTCCCTGAATTAATAAATAATGTGTTTGTTAGCAGCTTAACGATCTTAATGAGATTCACAGCTTATTCAGTCAGCTATACTACACATGACCGTTTGGTAGTGGGCTAGTGGCTTATTCAGTAAGCTTTTTAGGGGAGAGCTTTATGCAGAAAGCCATTTTTTTCCAAACCTGCCCTCCCAATTAAAAACACGCTTTCTTCATCTATGAAAAAAAACCTCCTAATCTATACAGACAGACTAATTCATACAGACAACTTTATCCATACAGAACTTAATGGAAAACCAACCAAACAGCCCCTACACCACTTGGGACTGTTTGTTAATAGCTTAATGAGCTTAATAGGACTCACAGCTTATCCGGTCAGCTATATATGACTGTTTGGTAGTGGCTTAATGATATTGAAAGCGGCTTATTCAGTAAGCTTTCAGGGGGGGAGCTTTATGCAGAAAGCCAAGTTTTTAGTCAAACCTTCCCCTCCCAATTAAAAGATGCTCCTTCCATTTAGGAAAAAAACCCTCCAAACAAAAACCTTTCCAATACAGACAGACAGATTAATCCATACAGACAGCTTTATCCATACAGGACTTAATGAAAATCAACCAAACAGCCTATGTTTGTCAAACAAGTTCATAAGCTGAAAAGTGGCTGATAAACTAGTCATGTTTGGTAGGGCTGTAAACGAACCGAACGTTCACCGAACCGTTCGTGAACTGTTCGGCGGGAAGTTCGTTTATGTTCGCTTATTTAATAAACGAACGAACATGAACACATTTTTTTGTTCGTTTAGTTAAATGAACGAACATGAACAATGGTCTCGTTTGTTCGTTTACGTTCGTGAACGTTCGTTTATGTTCGTTTACATTCGTTCGTTTATGTTCGTTTACGTTCGTTTATATATATAAATATATTTATATATCATGACATTAATATGTAAAATTAGTAATTAAATTAAATTTTTAGAATTTCCTTTTTATGGCTCCTAAGTTTACCCGGTTTTTTATTTTGTTATGTTACTTATTAGGAACAAAATAATAAGTAATGGTGGTTTTATTCTATATTTGTGTTTGTTCGTTTATGTTCATCTATGTTCATTTACGTTCGTTTATCTTCATTCACGTTCATTTATGTTTGTTCGTTTACGTTCGTTTAATAGCTTAACAAACGAACATGAACAAATAAATTTTCTTAATGAACACAAATTTTTTTGTTCGTTTACCGTTCGTGTTCGTTCGTTTGTTCGGTTAAGTTAAACGAACGAACACGAACACAAAAAATGTCGTTCGTTTACCGCTCGTGTTTGTTCGTTTGTTCGGTTAAGTTAAATGAACGAACACGAACAAGCCTCCGTTCGTGTTCGTTCGGTTCGTTTACAGCCCTAATGTTTGGTAAAACTAGTTGATAAACTAGATGACAATGTAAAATGACCTAAAAGGACATTTTGAAGATTTTAATTGGAAAAATATTAGGGGCATGATTGGAAAAAAAAAATGCCCCTCCCAAACAAAAGAACTTCTCAATCTATACAGACAGAAGAATTCACACAGACAACTTTATTCATACAGAACTTAAATGGAAAACCAACCAAACAGTCCCTACACCACTTAATTGGGGCTGTTTGTTTACCTCTTAACAGTTACACTAAGAGGCAACCTCTGAATCGCTAAGAGGTGAATCCTGTTTGGAAAAATATAAGTCTGCCTCTTAATGGTTCCATAACCCTCTGAATCATTTTGTATCATGGACCTCCCTTGACCATTCAGATCCCTGATTTCGTTTTGAACAATTACCAAAAAATTATATTTCATTTTGCACTACATCATAAAAGTCTCTTAATCATTCTGACCACTTAATCATCAGCACCAAACCATTCAGCAACTTCCAAACGACCTAAAAGGACATTTTGAAAATTTTAATTGGAAATATATTAGGGGCATAATTGGAAAAAGAGCCTCTCGGTCTTGTTTCAAGAAACTAGCTTATGGTTAGTAGCTTAACGATCTTAATGAGATTCACAGCTTATTCAGTCAGCTATACATGACTGTTTGGTAGTGGCTTATTCATTAAGCTTTTTAGGGGAGAGCTTTATGCAGAAAGCCATTTTTTTCCAAACCTGCCCTCCCAATTAAAAACACGCTTTGTTCATCTATGAAAAAAAACTTCTCAATCTATACAGGCAGACTAATTCATACAGACAACTTTATCCATACAGAACTTAATGGAAAACCAACCAAACAGCCCCTACACCACTTAGTTGATAAGCTAGATGACAATGTAAAATGATCTAAAAGGACATTTTTAAAAGTTTAGTTGGAAATATATTAGGGGCATACTTGGAAAAAAGCCCCTCGGGCTTGTTTCAAGAAACTAGCTTATGGCTAACCAAAAGGGTCTTTCTCAATAAGCTCAAAAAAGTCATGAGGATAAGTTGAAGGCACACCTGGGGAGTATTTCCCATAGCCGCGCATTCGCCACCTATATTAACGTCTGGCCCAGGGGTTTCACGGTTCCCGAGACAAAAGAAATTCAAGAAATCTTGTGGTGCAAATGCGTCCTCAAGCCCAACTTCAATTAACGCCTTGTGGATAGTTTCGTACATCATTTGCATCGTCTTGTTCTGCAAAATTAAAAAAAAAAGGTGATGTTTCTTTCACAACAGTAAAAAAAATTATAACTAAATTGAATTAACTAAATAGAGGGAGTAATGAATTTTAATTAACTAAATGACGATTTTACCCTTGATAATAGAGGGAGCAATCAGTATAATTAAGGGTGGAACTGCAAAGTAGGCACTTATTTTGGAACAAACTAAAATAGAAATGTGGACACTTATAGATGGAGTAATGAACTGTAATTAACTAAATGACGATTTTACCCTTGATAATAGAGGGAGCAATGAGTATAATTAAGGGTGGAATTGAGAAGTAGGCACTTATTTTGGAACAAACTAAAATAGAAATGTGGACACTTATAGAGGGAGTAATGAATGATTGAATTGTAATTAACTAAATGACGATTTTACCCTTAATAACAGATGGAGCAATGAATATCTCGATCTCATAATTAAGGGTAGAATTGGAAAGTAGGCAATTCTTTTTGAAAGTGGAAACTTATTTTGGAACAAACTAAAATAGAAATATGGACACTTATTTTGGGACGGAGGGAGTATTATAGACTAAAACTAAATGGAGGGAGTAATGAATTTTAATTAACTAAATGACAAATTTACCCTTGATAATAGAGGGAGCAATGATTATCTCGATCTCATAATTAAGGGTAGAATCGGAAAGTAGGCACTTCTTTTTGAAAGTGGACACTTACTTTGGAACAAAACTAAGGGCATGTTGTTAGCAGCTTAATGAGCTGAGTGGGACTCGCATCTTATTCGGTCAACTATGCATGATTGTTTGGTAGTGGCTTAATGATATTGAAAGTGGCTTATTCGATAAGCTTCTAAGGGGGAGCTTTATGCAGAAAGCCAAGTTTTTTTTTCTTCCAAACATATCCTTCACAGTTAAAAAACATGTTATTTCCATCTATGAAAAAACCCTCCCAAACAAAAACCTTTCCAATCTATACAGACAAATTAATACACACAGACATCTCTATCCATACAGGACTTAATGGAAAACCAACCATAAAACCCCTAAAATAGAAATGTGGGCACTTACTTTGGGACGAAGAGAGTATTATAGACTAAAATGTTACCAAAAAAAAGGAAAACTATTGCTTTCATATATATATATATACATATATATATATACCTGCCAAAATAGAATACGTTGTGTAGCAGATCCCGTAGGGACACCCTCCGGCCACATAGGGATGACGACATATACAGCAAACCTTTCGTGTGATTTAATTTTACTAGCAATTTTAAGCGCAATCTCCATTGGAATCAAATTGTTGGCACCTAAGAAACATGATAAAATATTGGGGGAAACGCGATTAACGAAATTTGAAGTTATATATATATAGGGGAGGGATCAAATGAGAACCACCCCTCCTTAAAGGAACAAAGGAACAAATTGTGGACCATATATGATGTGGGTCCCACATAATATTAAATCATTTAAGGAACAAAGGAACAAATTGTGGACCATATATGATGTGGGACCTATATCATATGTGATCCACAAGTGTCCCTTTGTTCCTTTAAAAATGCAAAGTTCTCATTTGAACCTTCCTCTCTCTCTCTCTCTCTATATATATATATATATAATGAGTATGCCTCAAAGAAAAGGTTCCTTACTTACCCAAGTCTTTATATTGATTCCAATTGTATGATGATCCGATAAAATATTGGTTCTCGATATAAATGAAATGTTGGGCTGAACGAATTGCCTTTACGTATGCCGAATGTATGCTCATATCAATCATCACATTCTTCCCGCAAACCAAATTCTATTCATGCATGAAGAGAGGATATCAAATACCAAATAAAAAGAATTTCTTTTGTGTAGCAAAAAGTAAGTTATAGATCAATAAACAACAACAAAATTATTTTGAGATGCATATGTGAATAGCAAGCTAGTGGGAGTTTCAACTAAGAAGGCTAAATATCGTGAGAAGGTCAGATGGGAAGATTCATATGTGAATTATTGGAAAAAAAATCATTTGAAGATGCATATGTGAGCCGTTGGTTAACATATACATCTTCAATTAGATGTTTTTCCGGATCTTTTCATGATTCACATGTGAATAAACCTTCGTGCAACCTTTGGTTCTTACCTTCTCATGATAACATTGTTCATGCATGAAGAGAGAATATCAAATACCAAATAAAAAGAATTTCTTTTGTGTAGCTACAAGTAAGTTATAGATCAATAAACAACAAAAAATTTATTTTGAGATGCATACGTGAATAGCAAGCTAGTGAGAGTTTCAACTAAGAAGGCTAAATATCATGAGAAGGTCAGAAGGGAAGATTCATATGTGAATTATTGAAAAAATTCATTTGAAGATGCATATATGAGCCGTCGGTTAACATATACTTCTTCAAATAGATTTTTTTCCGAATCTTTTCGATGATTCACATATGAATGAACCTTTGGTTCTTACCTTATGACGATAGCAAGCTAAACTACTTAAAAGTGGAAGTAAGAAAATATAAGAATAATATTCTAAACCATCTCGAAAAGACCCTTTTCAAAAAAAAAGGTTCATATCTCATACCTTAGTGGTAGCTTCCCTCGGATCCTTTGGAAACCCTCTAACGGAGTTTGAATCAATTGAACGGAAAATCTACATCAAGTAAAGATAAAATTTCATCACATAAAAAGTAAAAACTATTAACAACAAAATGTCAACTATAAAAATTGATTTTATTTACCTGAACATGCCATCCTTCGGGATCTTGGTCATTAAGACAAGGTTGATCATTGACACCCAAAATTTCCGGCACCCGTTCTATTCTAAGCAAAGCATCATCATATGTAGTCTTTAGTTTTTTTAAGCCATGAGGTTTTGAAGCCTTTAGCCATCGTTCTTCAAAGTTGGTCATGACATCATATGCCGCCGGACCATCAATTTTACTATGCATGTCATGCCATGGTTCTCTTGGACAACCAACAAGGTTACCCTGATAATATATATATATATATAATATAATGTCATAACCTCAATAATGTATAGATGAAGGATCGTGTCAGAATAGGAGTTAAGATGAGCAGTATAAGAAGGGATTTGGACCCTTGATCACTTTTAATTAGTGTTGATCTAATGGTTCAGATTAAGTCTCAAAATAACCCATGAATTAGCTTAGAAGGGTATTTTCCATTGATCTTCAATTAGGACTTGATCCAAGGGTGGAGATCCCTTCTTACCCTTCGCACGATAACTACTATTCTTACCGGAAACCAACTCATAACGTACAATACTTGTTTTACGGTTTTAAGAATGCATATTGTAACTCAGAGGAGAATCCTAGCGATATAGTGAAGAAGGGAAATGCCGCTTGTTATTAAATTATTTACATTAAAAAGTGCATCTTTAAAGCTAAGAAAATATGTGAGATAATGAATCAAATGAAAATTGTTCTTTGAATTTGAATAAATTGTTCATCTTTCTTCATTTTTTTGGCGTTTAGAATAATTATGATTCAAATTTTCTAGTTGGATGCATTCTATTTTTATAAACACTTAATGAATCATTGTTAGTAATCACAAAAAAAAGTAAACACATATCAATAAGAAGAATGTGTGGATTTAATATTTTTAGAAGAACAAACAAACATTAATCTTTAATAAATCAACAAACTTTCATACCAAGATAAAAAGCATAATGACTAAACTAAGATAGAATTAAAACGGCCTTAAATAGAATCATATAGGCCATAAAACCTAATTAATTAAAAATAGAATCACAAACATTAAAATAAAATCCAATAGGCCATAAAAAAATACCTAAGTAATTAGAATAAAATCACAAAAACTAAAATAGAATCCAATAGGCCATAAAAAACCTAACTAATTAAACTAGAATCCTAAAAACTTAAAAACACATCTATGAAATTTGAACAAAAAACCAAAAACACCCATATGGGATTCGAACCTTGGTGGATAGGACAATACATAAACTTACTTACCAACTCAACCACAACACAACTTATGCAAATTATTATATTTTTTTATATTCTAATGTTATAATTTATAAAAAAACATAAAAAACATGTTAAATAATCAAACGAAAAGTTAAACATTAACTCACCGTGAAAGTAGGATTATGGAAGTCGTCTGCATGAACCGTATTTAGACTCCTAAATAAGGGATGTTGTGGAGAATCATATCGTCCATCGCATAAATCAAGTCCACCAACAAAAGCTACGATTCTTCTTCTACCGTATCCAGCATCAGCATCAACAATCACGGTTTTCTGGTGGTGCGTATAGATAGTTCCAACTTCCTAAAACAAATTTTAAAAAAAATGTAAATTAGAAAATAGGACGAATTAGCAAATTCCCTTAACTTATATATATATATATATAGGGACGGGTTCAGATGAGAACTAAAATTTGGTTGTGAACATGAGGACAAATGAGAGCGCGACAGGTGTCATATTCAGACACTTGTCGCGCTCTCATTTATCCTCACGTTCACAACCAAATTTGAGTTCGCATTTGAACTTTCTTCATATATACTAATGATTATGACCAGAGTCGATTCCAACAAATTATAGATATTTTGATCCAATTTCATTGGGGTGATGATAAATCTTTCACTAAATTACAGGGACCAAACATGTAATTCAGTCTTTATCTTATTTGGACGGTGAAACTCGAAAGTAATGAACTTTTACGCCTAATTTTTTTCAACAAGAAATCTTGAAAACAACAAGGAACAATTAAAACCAAATATATATACCCTTTTTTTTCAAGTTTCTAGGTCTATTTCTTGCCTCTTGAAATCAAAAGAATCAGGGGATTTCATGGTAAAAAATGTTTGTGTTTTAAACGGTTTTTTATTTATTTTGGAGGGTTTAATTATTCTTTATTGTTTTCTAGATTTTTCTTAAAATTACTTAAAATTACACTTGCTCAAAATGAAATAACTATGAAAAGGGCCGTTTGGTTTATATTTTCTTACGTTTTGGGTCCTTACCCTTAATTCTATTAAAAAAACTGTTATCTCATAAGTAGTTTGGTCTTTTTGATATTATTTCATTTTCTATTAAAAATAAACAATATTATATATATTACATACAGACAAATATCGCATATACCTGCTTTTTTATCCAGCTATGTCTTTTTCCAGCCATACGAGGAACAAGCAACACTTGCACCGAAGAGTTTTTAAAAAAATGCCGAGTCTCTTCATCATGGGTAGCCATTAGTCCATCCTGAAAATTATTAAAGCTTTAGCTTTGCCTAAATAAATATTTAAGAATAAGTACCCTATAATGGTAAGGGCACCCATTGACCGGGAGTTGACTATCCCTCCATCCCAAAATAAATTTCCACGATGAAAAAGGCACACAGTTTTAGAAATGTATAGTTGTTACACTTTGTAATTAACTAAATGCCGATTTTACCCTTAACAATAGAGGGCTTAACAAATTCTTCATCTCATAGTTAAGGGTATAATCGGAAAGTAGGCACTGCGTTTGGTACACTGGACAGGACATAACAGAATACTACGACGGATCACTATTCCATGTTTGGCAGGACTTTTATGTGGAACAGGCGTGTTCCATCCCCACCCCCATGGAACAAGCTTGGAACAGACTTATATTTTACCAATATAACCTCAAAATAAAACATAACTGTCTTCTAAAACATCAAATACGTCTCCCTCTTTACCTCTTATTCACTCTTTAAATTTTATTTATTGTACTTTATGCTATTTAAACTTTTATTTTACTGCCATCAAAATATTATTTTTATATGGTTCCTATATTTTGATTAATTTATGTAATTTATTAAATATTAATAAAAAATGATATAGAAAAAGTATAAAATAAAAATTGAAAACTACATAAACTTTTTATTTTGGTGTCATTTTAATCGTCTTGACAAAAACTTTCTAATGATATATTTTGTTATAAAAAATATTTATTTTATTATAACTTAATAAATTACATAAATGAACCAAAATATATAAGCAACTCATAGGGGTACATTGGTCATTTTATCTGTTTTATCCTGTCCAGTTTTATCTTACCCCCAAACGCTGAACAGTTGTCATGTCACTGTCTAGATACCAAACGCACCCTTACTTTTGAAAATGGAGACTTATTTTAGTACAAACTGAAATAGAAATATGGACGCTTATATATAATATTAATAACTATATAAAAAAACTTGTAATTGCAAAAAAAACAACTTACTATCTTGTAGCCCAAAATGTTCCGTGAAGTAGGATCATCCCAAACAAGAAGCAAAACCCTAACACCTTCTTGTGATTTCAATTTCAAAAGATCTCCGAGTGAAAACTCCGGTGTACCCGCCACTTGACGTACTAATTTCACTTTATGCCAAACCGACCATCCCGTTATATAAACAAGATGTCGAGCTTTACTTATTGCATCAAATATATCCATCCAACAAGTCCCGTGAACATAATGCATACCTTGCTCTAACTTAAAATCCGGTAAACTCCCATGATTCACATGTGCATCTTGATATAAAGTCACTCTCCCACCTTTCCTTAACGGAAAATAAGTCCCCGGAACCCCAAAATAATGCGGGCCCGCCCCAATCCCGTTATGATATAAACTTAAATTCGCCATTGAAGTATATTGCATCGTGAGACGTAAACCGGCTCCGTTTTTACACGGCCTTCCGTTTGTATTTATTAACGGAAAAAACCCTTCGATTCTTGATCCCGAATATATGTTTTCAACGGGAACTGCCACGACTCCGATAAGTTGAGAACCCACAACGTCACTATCTTTTACGAGAAAATGGATTTCGGCCGCGTGATGTGCCACCGGGACGCTAAAATGTTGTTTCCAAATGGGGTTTTCGCTATTACTTATAACGTAAGTTCTTCCAATAACGGCATTTGTTATACCGATAGATACGTATGGATCGCTAGTAATTTTAACTTTATTTCCGGGTAATCGGTTAAAAACGTCACCAACGGTTTTATGAAACATATCCATATTTGGCAAGTTTCTTGCATCGTGGATCCATATATCAAGATTCCCGTGTAAAAGTAACACTTTTAATGCCTTTTTTGACCCAAATGGTACCATTTGGAATTTTTCGCTATTTTCTGGATCGATAAATGAAGGGGTGTGACCGAAAGTGGGAGATTGTGAAGCTTCGTAGGGCCCGCTATGGCTATTATGAGAAACGGAGCCTTCAAAACTTGAAAAAGATTCGCTAGGACGATGTGTGTAGAAGCTACTTTCGGATCCGTATTTCGTACTCGCACTTTGGTAGGCTGGGGTGACGGCTGGTGGTGGTGGTGGTGGTGCTGCTGTTTCTGCTGCCGCCGGTGCTGGCGGTGATGCGGGGGCGGTATGTGCATTTTCGGAAATAGTTAAATGAGCTAGGTGATGACTGATAGGAGGGTAGTATGGAGTAGGGTTGCTTGATGAAATACCATCTTCACCAGGGTATAACGAAGGGCGTTGATTGGCGGCAAGATTACTCCCACCACCACCACCACCGCCGCCACCGCTGCCGCCACCGCCGCCACTATCTTGGTGGTTATGATGATAATTGTTGTGTTGAGTTTCCACAGGTGGTAAGGGAGGTGCAGAGCTTTCTTGGTGGTAGTGAGATGGCGGTGGCGGTGGTGGTGGTTGTTGTTGTTGTGGTGGTGGTGGTGGTTGTTGTTGTGGTGGCGGGGGCTGTTGTGGGGGCGGAGGGTATCCATATTCAAGATACGGATATGGAGGTGGTAAAACAGGATAGGGTTGTGGAGGAGGGTACCAGTACTCCGGCTGGCCGGAATGTGGCGGTGGTGGTGCTCCTCCTAGCGGGGGCGGTGGTCCTCCAGGCAGGGGCAGGGGCGAGGGCGGTGGTGATTGATATGGATATGGTTGGGGATATGGAGGATAGGGGGCTAAATTTGGAGGTGGATATTGTGGATAATTTGAAGGTGGTGGATATGGAGCTGAATTAGGAGGGTAACCATATGGGTAAGGATTATAATTATTCTCCATTCAACAACACTGATATATAGATATCTATATATATATATATATATATGTATATGTGTATATATATATACAAACAGAGAGATACAGTTCTTCAGCTTTGAATTAGGGAAGAAGAATCACAATTCTTGATCTGTTTCACCTTAAAATTCAACTTGATCTTCAATCAAATCAATCTTCAAAACAATCCAAGAGTTCAATCAAACTTAGGGTTTTTAAAATTGGGATTTCCACAATTAGATCTTCACAAACCCTAAATTCATAAAATAAAATAGAAAAACTCAAATTGAACGAAGAACACGAACATAAACAGAGAATTACCTTCAAATTTCTTCAAATCATATGATCCCGTAAGCGAAATTTGATCCAATTTGTTATAAAAAATGGCAAAACAAATCGAGTTGAAGGTAAATTGCGATAATGGCGTCTAGAATTCACCAATCGAAATTACATACATTTCCTGGAACCATCTTAGAACCTAAAATTGGGGGTAAACGTATTAAATTCAGTTGGATGATATTGATATTTGATAAATTCAAGAAGTTTGAATTCTTGAGGACAACCTATAATGTCAACTACCAGATTCGTATTTCAAGATGACATTTTTTTTGTTCAACAACAAATGTATAAAAAAGTATGGAAAAAATTTGAAGTGTAAATTTATAAATGTTTTTATTTAAAGAAACAAGAAAAAATAAATAAATGTTCGAAAATTATTTTATATTTTGATGTTTATTTTTTTTGCAATAAATTATTTTGGTGTTGTTAGTTAACTTATTATATATTCAATGATTTTAGATCGTTTTTTAACCATCCGTTTGTAAAATCTGATAAAAATCGTATGTTTTGACTATTTTGCGCTTATACAAAGTCATATGTTATTAATAGGGGCAAACATCGGAACCGAATATCCGTTTTTGAAACCAGAATCGCTTCGGAACTGTCGATTCCGTAACCGGAACCGTTGTGATTGATTTTGGTTCTGGTTCCTAAAATACGGAACCGTTACCCGTTGGGTACCCGCTACCCGCCACTTTAAAATAATAAATATTTTATATATTTGTAAATAATAAATAAAAACTCAAACTTTGTAATTTGTTTATGTAATAGTTAGTTTTTATCGGATTAGTTTTGAATATTTATTGTATTTATATCTTTAAGTCGGTATTTTGTAGTTTATAATTACATTTTTATCGTATGCAATGTAAAAAATTTTAAAAAAAAGTTGAAGTCAGGTATCCGGTACTGGAATCGATTCCCATTGGTTCCGGTTCCAAAATATAAGGAACCGGTGTTAGCGGTTCTGATTTTGGATTTCCAGGAACCGTCGGTTCCGGTTCCATAGAAAATGGTCGGGTACCCGATTATGTTCACCCCTAGTTATTAGGTTTCTTTTAATTTCGTAGAAATAAAGGAAATGAAGAAAAGGAGACTACAACAACTCTTTTTTTAGGGTTGTTTATTAAAAAAAATTGAAATGTGTATTGTGTTTCAGGGGTATTTTAGGGATTTCGTTTTTTTTTGCCCTATTTAGGGAAAATATTGAAAAGGGTCGACAATCAAATGTGTCGTAAAAGATGATAATCGTTTCGAAAGAAAATTTATATTTTTGTGTGGCTATTACATACAGATGCATGAATAAAAGTATTGTATGGTTACATTGTACTGATATTGATTGTATGTGTGAATACGTTACACCCAACATGACCTACCTATGAGGTCTAAATGAAACACATTTTATAAATAATATCAGTAATAAGATATTTTATTAAAGGAAATCCAAATTAAAAGATATGCTGACATCAAGTATTGAAAATTTAAACTCGTTAAGTTTTATATCAAGTGAAAAGGGAAAAATAAATAACTTTTATTTTTATGAACATTATAATTATAAATTTTATTTTCAAGGTGTTGGATACGGCATGTAATGCAAATTATTCTAAATAGTTGATAGCGATGCGATTAAGGGAAATGTTTCTGAATGATATGATTTTGACTTCTTCCACCACATTTGTTGAAAACGTAGTTTCATTAGACTTTTCTGTTATATTTGACTTGCTTGCTTGCAGGAAAAGTGGAAGCTTCCATACCAGTTTGTCCACTGTATATCGAGCGATTGCTAAACAACAAACCAGAAATTGAGCGATTATGAGGCTTTTGGAATAATTCAAACTAGTTTAAAATTTTGTAAAATAATATTTATGGTTGACCAATTCAAGTATTAACTCTGAATGACATCATTTGAAGTCAATTATCACACAGAAAATGACGGTTAAAGCAGGAATTTTCAGAATAATATCTCAATTGACAACTGGGTGGGGAAAACTAAAATTTTAGAGATGCTTAGGCCATTTTTAGTTACCATAAGCTAATTTATTTTTTGAACTTATTGAAAAAATCGCATATGGTTATCAAAGCGCTATTTCAGTTAGCGTTTCAATAAGCTACATGGACTTTTTTGTCATTTTTTTTCTAATTTTGTCTCTCATCTTTTACCAATTTAAAACAAATTAAATTAGGTTTTGATAATTAATACTTAATTTGTCTTATTGATTTTAGTTATTAATTGTTATTTGTCATGTAATAAACTAATAATTATTAAGTTTTACTAATTATTGCTAATCTTTAATTATTTTTATTCATTATATTTATTAAGCCAAAAATCAATTACAACAATTCAAAAATGTTTTTATAAGTTATATCACTATTGTAAACAACAAACCAAAGGTCGTCTAGCCTAACGGATGGAGGTAACATCTTAAGTCGTCAGTGGATGGTATCCCTGGTTGATGAGAGTTCAAACCTTGCAGTTGACAATTCTAAGGTATCCTAGCTAGTAAGCCGGTCCTTTGGGCCAGATCATGGACGAGTTGTTTTAACTGCCTTTAAAAAAATATTGTAAACAACAAAACTTGGATAAATGGTTTAATAAAATATTTAATATTAACTTAATTTTTACGGGTGAAATTTATTTTCTTTTACAAAAATTCTAAATTCAAATTTGGTTATACTAGTAATGATTTTAGAAAGTTTGTTTTATGTTCTAACATGTAATGATCATGCCATAAGAACGGTTAAAATATTGATACTGGGACAAACTCGAAGGAGATTACAAGGATCATTAAGATGTAGTTTCCAAAAATCTTTCGGGAACTTTCAAACAAATCACAAGACATAATCGATCGTTTGAAGCACAGTATTGTCCCTCAAGATTTCAAACCAATATAACAAATAATGTAAAAAACAGAATTACAGATACTTCACAATAGATATACGTGGTTCACCTGAGGTAGGGCTAGTTCACATCGAGATTCCATCTTGAGGCAATTCACTATAAATGTTCGTTTGATAGAAGAACAAAAACTGTACAATTGAGTAGTTGAAACTTGAATATATTTTTACAATACTTGAACTACTGAAAGAAATTCGTATCTCTTTAAAATCTTTATGCAAAAAATGAACAACCCAAATTGTCGGTTGAGAGCAAGGAATTGTTTACTTAGTCAAAACATTCTTGAAGGTATTTTTTACTTTTGATTTAAGGACACATTCAGTTTACAAGATTGGATTTTGAATTGAATTTCATTTAAATTTCATGTTTAGTTTGAAGGATTTCTTGGATTTGAAATCCTATAAAACATACAATTTTGAAATCACACCGAGGTGGTTGGAATGTGATTTTGTAGTATTTTTATGTAATAATATTTAAAACAGGTCTAATGTAATTTAGTTATTTTTATAATTAACTATAACTTGTTTCATAAATTACTTATAAAAATATTGGAATTCAATTTAATTCCAACTTTTGTAGAACACACCAAAAATTCCAAATCTGAATCCCTCTACTTCTAAATCCTTTCACGGAATTCAAATCCATCAAAATCTTTATATATATAAAAGCAAAACCCTAAGGCATTGAGGTGGCATCATGAGAAGTGAGTATTCTCAAATGGTGATTTGTTGTTGAGTTTTAGAAGTCCCACATTGACGAAGAGTTGAAAATTTTGAACTATATGAAGTGTATAAGAAAGGTTGCTTGGATGTCTTTGTGTCAACTCATGGAGTTTGTCCCATGAGGTTGTTTTATTTTGGATGACCCTCTTTAAAATTTCTAAAGTCTAACTATGGTTGGAATCAAAACCAACCAAATGGTAAATTCTATAGTGAAAGTTAAAGTGAAACCAAAATTTCCTTATCTTTATATAGATAAAAGCAAAGTTTCATGAGAAGTGGGTATTCTTAAATGGTGATTTATGGTTGAGTTTTAGAAGTCCACACTGGTGAAGAGTTAAAAATTTTGAACAATATGAAGTGTATAAGAAAGGTTGATTCGATGTCTTTTCAATTCATTGAGTTTGTCCCATGGGGTTGTCTTATTTTGGATGACCCTCTTTAAAAATTTGTGGTTGAGTTTTAAAATTCACGTTGGTGAAGAGTTGAAAATTTTGAGTAGTATGAAGTGTATAAGAAGGTTGATTGGATGTCTTGGTGTCAATTTATTGAGTTTGTCCCATGGGGTTGTCTTATTTTGGATGACCCTTTTTAAAATTTATAAAGTCTAACCATGGTTGGAATCAAATCTTTATCTTTATATATATAAAAGGAACAACCTTAAAGAATGATGTGGAACCATGAGAATTGAGCATTCTCAAATAGTAAATTGTGGTTGAGTTTTAGTTGTCTCACATTGGTGAAGAGTTAAAAGTTTTGAACAAAGTGGTATCTATATAAGAAAGATGGATTTGATGTCTTTGTGTCAAATCATGGGTTTGGCTCATGTGGATATCTTATTTTGGATGACCCCAATATATAACCATGGTTGAAAACCAAACCAACCGAATGGTAAATCTTTATATATATATATATATATATATATATAATGAAAACCTTGGGGTATTGAGGTGGCACCATGAGAATTGAGCGTTCTTAAATAGTGAATTATGGTTGAGTTTTAGTTGTCCTATATTGGTGAAGGGTTAAAAGTTTTGAACAAATTGGTGTGTATATAAGAAATGTGGATTTAATTTCTTTGTGTCAATTCATGGGTTTGGCTTAGGTAGATATCTTATTTTGGATAACTCTTTTTGCAATATTTAACCATGGTTAAAAACCAAACCAACCAGATGGTAAATCTTTATCTTTATATATACAAAAACAATAACCTCAAATACATGAGGTGGTATAATGAAATTTTAGTATTGTCAAATCTTGAAATGTGGTAGGGTTTTATCATCCCACATTGGAAAGGAAATACAAGTTTGGATGTAGGAAGTGAGTATAAAAAAGGAGAGGATAAACAATAGATCATAACTTGACAATTCTCAAATATTAAAATGTGGCCGAGTTTCATCATCCCACATTGGTGAGAAAATGCGAGTTAAAAAATATAAAGTGCGTACAAGAATAAATGGGTGAATAATTTTGTGTCAACTCATATGCTTAGATCAATTTGGCATACTTTATTTTTGCAAAATAAGTCAATTTATATAACAAGTTAGTACAATAATGTTTTTTCTTTAAATAATAGACTTGACTAATTTTAGATTACCCAAAAAAATTACCATGAGAAATTGACGTGTTCGAATATAGTGGGTAGGTTTGTGAAAGGAGGAACAGCATGCCGGTATCTATATTTGTATCTATATATATATATATATGTATATGTATATATATATATAAGATCCACAAGAAATGATGTAGCACTCTAAGAATCGAGTATTATGACCTTGCATTGAGATTTTTGTGTATCCCACATTGATGGAGGGATGAAAGATTAACAATTGATGGTAGGTATAAGAGAGGAGGTTAGGGTGTGTTTGTTTTAATTCATGAGGTTGGATTCTCTTGGCTAATCATATAAACATATGTTGTTGGCTCATGTTGGCTAACCCTCCAAACTCTTGGATTGACTCACTTTGGCCAACCGTCTATGGTAGGGCTGTGCATCGGACAGGTCGGGTTGGTTCAGGGCCCTAAAACCCAAAACCCAATTGGATATCGGGTGGGAAATGATAACCTCGAAATTCGACCGACCGAAACTAAACCAACCCGTAAACATCGGGTAGTTTTGATCGGGTATCCGATCCCCAAATTTCTAAAAAGTGTTTTAAACGTTAATGTTTATTCAGTTAAATTTGAAACAAACTTGAACCAAGAGAAGGTGCACCTCTTTTATAGGGCATTCCTAAATCCCAACTAACCCTTTATGCAACTCAAGCTCTTAGAAAAAGCTTACGGCTCAAGCATAGAGAGGAAGGAGGAACTCAATGAAAAAAAGACCTCTATCCATATTTATAGTAAGTAAGAAGCAAAAAAAAGCTTTGTAGGGCGATGTGGGATGAGGGCATCAATGCCTCCCTCTCTGTCTTCACTCTTGAAGCCATCCCACATCGATTTTTAGAAGAAAGCTTGAGGTTTGGAAGCTACTATATAAGAAAGAGAGGGGGTAGCATGTATAAGCGTAACAAATATTCGTGTTTTCCGGTTATTCGGGTGTCTATTTTAGATACCCAACCCGATCCTACTTATCCGATAAAACCTTTGAAATTCGGATTTTCGGGTTTTAGGTTTTTTGGGTGGAGGTTTTTAGTGGTATTTTCGGGTTGGTTCTCGGGTTTCGGGTTTTGATCACCCCTAATATTTTGTATGTTTGCTAAAACAATTGACATTTAAAACAGTCAAATACAATGATACATTGCATTTTATTAGTTTCGAACAATGAATTAGGTTTATCTTAACGACTTAACGTAGTTACATACTTGTTAACAATATAAACTCATCACCATGCAACGCGTGGTGGCACACACTAGTTATTCCATAAAATTAGAAACCGATAAATGAAAAAAAACTAAGATTATAAAACAAAAACTATTTCATTGACTTTATGACCAAAAGAACATCTTGAATGATCTTTAATGCTCTCTTAAATGAAGAATGGTAAAAATTGCATAGAGCAATAAATGTTTCAAGGGTTGCAACCATTATTTTGTTAAAAGGATACGTTTTTATATTTTGATTAATTTATGTAATCTATTAAATAATAATAATAATAATAATAATAACAATAAATATAAAAAATAGAAAAATAGAAAATATTTAAATTTTTTATTTTGGTGTCATTTTAATCGATTTAACAAAAACCTTTTTAATGATATATTTTACTATAAAACTATTATTTTATTTATAATTTAATAAATTACATAAGTTAAATCAAAATACATAAAACACAAACAACTCAATTAGAGGTAAATCAATCATTTTATTTAAACTCATTTATTTTTTCAAACAAATTCAAAGAATCATATCGAAACAACGGTACAATATCCATACATTATTAGTGATTTCACTAGGTCGAACTCGACCTCCGGACTTTTATTCAAGTACTAGCATCATTTATGCTACATTTTCCATACTCGTAACAAATATAAAACAATCGAGAAACAAACAAACATCAAAACCTACACAATTCACTCTACATCCATCCCGAACTCTTCCGGATTAATAACAACAATCGGACTCCTAACAAAGTGACGATCACTTCTCCAAATCAACGATCCCGAAACCAACAACTTTCTTCTACCATTAAACTCCGCATTCACCGTAACTTTAAAGCTCCGCCTTTGCAAAATACGCGAAAACGATAGCGTCATTGGTTCCACCGTTATATTCACTCCTTTAGGTGCTCTAATGATGGCATTATACGTACATTTAGCATGGCCTACGTTAGTTACGGTTCTTCGAAAAATCCCAATAGATATTGGTTTATTGTTGTTTAACGTAAGTTGCATACTCGGGTAGTTAATGGTGTCTTCGCTCGCTAGTTTTGGAAGTAATGAAGCGCAATTGATTTTTGTTTTGGTACCAATTAAAGTGGCGATTGATGATCCATCGTATCCTTCGTGGCATAGAAATTGTATGTAGGAAATGTTGTTCATATCGTAGATTAACCCTGGGTTCACGGCTCGTCTTGGGTTTAGTTGACCGGAACCGTATGCGAACTCGGCTTCGTGGTTAACCCTTTTGCTCATAGGTCTTGCTTTTTATCATGTAAACCATGTTAAATGTAAGTTTTATTATAAAAACATGTTGAATGTTATTAAAGGGTCATTGGTGGAGCCCACCCTTCCAGTAGGTCAAGGGTTCAAATCTTACGGAAGGTGAGGAGTGTGTCAGTATTTGTTATATAATAAATATTATATACTTAAAAAACATGTTAATGCACTACAAGAAAATCAGATTTATGAACCACAAGGGTTGTGACGTAGTGGTTGAGGCCCAGACGGATATGGTGGAATATCCCATCTGCTTTGGGTTCAATTCCAGACGTACACAACAACTGTGGCCACTGAGTTTATCAGGGTTGATGTCTTAGTCGCAATTTGTCGGGATTAGTCTGGGCATAGCATGAGACATCCTTCCAAAAAAAAATTGGGCTTATAAGACGCCAACAATGTTTAAGTATCATAAACACCACTTTATAGAACTTAAATTTATAGGACCAAACAATAAGTCATCATATCTAAGTCTGTAATAAAGTTTATAGAACGCTTTTGAGTGTCTTACAAGTTTTTTAGGACATTTTTTTTGAATAACGCGTAGTATTATTTTTATAGGACACTTTTGAGTATAGTCCTATAAACACTTGTTTTTATAAGACATTTCTTCAAATAGTGTCTTATAAAATAGTTAATATGACGTTTTATTATAAAATGTCTTAAAAAGCTTGTTAAGACGCCCAAAAATATCATATGAACATATTGCAACACTTGTAAATAAGACGCTTTTTTGTTTAGTCCTATAAAGTAGTTTATTGGGACACTTAGGTGGCGTTTGTTTTTTTAAGAGGTGTTGAAGTCAGCAGTCTGATTTCAGTTCTGAAATGGTTATGAAACGTCTAAACGAACCAGACATAAGTGGTGATTAAAAGCTTAAAATGAAAAAAAAAAACAAGGCCGTAGATATTTTTGGCGTCCTATAAACCCAATTTCGTTGTAGTGATGCTTTATAAAGACGGTTAATTCAAGTCAAGTGAATTTACCAGAAGTCATAATAGCCGATTTTATTGCAGCCGGAGACCAATTTGGATGGAAAGATTTAACGTATGCCGCTGTGCCCGCAACATGTGGACATGCCATGGAAGTTCCCGACATAATGGTGAATTTTGAGAATTGTGTATCGCCTTTTAACCCGGTGAGCGTTTGTAGAGGGGTGTACGATGCCAAAATGTCGATTCCTGGTGCCGCGATATCCGGCTGTTTCATACAACACACGACTCATTAAGTCAATTGCCACTAAAAATGGCTGTCTAAGGACGCCTAGCCATCATTGGACGACTTAATAGAGTGCTTAATATGAAATAAGTTTATAACACCGACAACTTTTGATTACTATAAAATGGAATAAGTTGTCACTACAACAAAAATGATTTTATAGGACGCCTAAAATGAAAAAGCGTCCTAAAAGAACATTTTATAGGACACTAACCATAAAACATCCTATATAAAAGCGTTACAATAGGTTTATAGGACACCTTTAGGCGTTTCAACAAGTTTTTTACGACACTTTTCAAATAAAGTGTCCTATTAGCTATTTTATAGGACACTTTATTTTAAAAGTGTCGAAGAAAACTTGCTAAAACGCCTAAAACCATCCTATAAACCTATTGTAATGCTTTTAGATAAGACCCTTTTTGGTTTGGTCCTACAAAATTGTGTCATATAAAATGTTCTTTTAGGACGCGTATTCATTTTAGTCGTCCTATAAAGTCATTTTTGTTGTAGTGTATTATGATGAAGTTAGACAACCTAACAAGTTCTATCGGCGAATTTGGACAATCCGATAAAACACAATAAAAAAGATTTTGAACATTTTATGTTAAGTATTGTATACCTTTAGTACATGTTTTGTTCCCGGATTTGGACCCCGTGATGAAAATGTCGCAATGAAAGGAGCCGAAACCTTCACTTCCTCCGACTTGTATATAACCGCAGACGGCGATCTACGATTCAAAAAACTTTTCTTAGCATACGAAATAAAACATCCTTAGCCCTCTTAAAACATCCACAATATTAACCTTTTTATTCGAGTTTTTTAGAAAAGAAAAAAAAAGTGGGACCCACAAGCTTATTTAGAACTTGTGATGTTTACAAGCAAAAAGTGGCTTTTTTGTAATAAGGACCTTTTACGCTATCTTATGTGGCCAAAAAGCTATCTAAAAAGCCGCATTGTGGGTGCTTATAGTGATGTGTGGTTTACCTAGTCGAGTGTATATATTTGCTTATGCTTTCGCCCGTTGTGGTATTCACCATGGTTGCCGGTGCCATGAAAATTTGAGCGGTATCTAGAAACATTTCGCTCTCGATGATAGCCCCGATCCCTCCTAGTCCTTTGATGACCGAATCGGAACCCCAAGTCCCTAACTTGCATTGAACAAGCTTCCCCTTTACTTTACTCGGGTCCAACGTCTCTTCGATACAATACCTACAAATAGTAGTCATATATATAATACATACATATTTATATATACATATATACCGATAGTCGGAGGTTCAGAAGAAAACCCCCCAAAAAATGCATATGTATATATATGCATACAAGTAAGTGAAGTTGATTCTTGGTTTTTATGCACGTTTGCATATTATGCACATGTGAATACCAGACAAATTGTTTACAAATTATTAGTATGCACATGTGCATACCGTCCAAATAAACGGTTAATAGGGTGTTCCTCCAAATTTTCATTTTTCTGCGGTTTTCTCCCGAACCTAACCCTATACCGCTATATATGTATAGAGGGAGGTTCAAGGGAAAACCTCAACAAAAATGGAAAACTGAGGAACACCCAGTAGCTCTTCATCTGGATGATATGCACTTATGTATACAAGTAAATGAAATTGTTGTTTGATTTTTCTGCACGTGTGCATGATACAAATTACTTATATGCACAAGTGCAACCATCCAGATGAAGAGCTACCAGAGTGTTCCTCGGTTTTCTAATTATTTTTTTTTTGAGGTTTTCTCCTGAACCTGTCCCTATATCTATATATGAGTCACGCTTTACTAACATGTGTACTTCGAATACAAATTACCTATCCCCAAACTCCATGTCTCTTCTCTGTCCCATAATCAACTTTTCACACATCATTACTTTATTCTATATATATATATATATAATTCATCTTTTTATTCTTCCTCTTAAAAAAAAGTAATGACGTGTCACAAATTGATTGGTGGACAGATTGGGGACATGTGATTTGTATTTATGCAAAAAGAGAAACAATACCCTGCACTTTCTTTGCTTTCGGTGTTTATCGCCACGTCATTTCCACTCGTGATCGGGTAAAACTTTTGATTCGGGTCGAAACCGTTTATTCCGGTTCCCTACATACAAAAAACGCGTTACGGTTAAGAACCTCAAATGAACGTAATAATCTCAACGTCGTTATAAGAACTTACCGTCACAATGTTTCCGTTACCCAATACAACTTTGCTTTGGAAACGTCGATCAATCCCACTAGCCGCCACCGTCAAAAGCCACGGCGCGTGGTTCGCAATGCTGCCGAACCGAGGTCCGTCGTTCCCGGCCGAAGCCACCGTGAGAATCCCGTTATTCATGGCGTGAAACGATGCCACCGATATAGTATCGTTAGTATAACTACCTGTTATTTTGGGTAGATGTCAGTTCTGCATACATCTGGTGGTGGTCAGATATACTGGGTTTGTTTGGTTTGGTTTATTTGTACCTGTTAGGCCACCTATTGAGATTGATATAACGTCGACTCCATCATGAATGGCGGCATCGAATCCCGCTAACAAGTCCATATCGGAGCAACCTGAGCTAGCCCAACAAACTTTATACATTGCAACTCTAGCCGATGGCACGGCCCCACGGGCCGTGCCTTTGGCTAGACCAAATAGTTCTGCATCCGGAACCAGGCTTCCGGCTGCAGTCGATGACGTGTGGGTCCCGTGCCCGTCGGTGTCCACTGCTGATAGTATGTCGTTAGGGTCGGGAATCCCGTCTAGCTTGAAGTATTTGGCACCGATAAGTTTGCTTTGAAAACATATATGAAAAAAAATTCAATCAAGATTCAAGATTTGAACCCACACACACACACATACACACACACATATATATAGGGGCGGGTTTAAATGAGAACTCAAATTTGGTTGTGAATATGAGAACAAATGAGAGCGCGACACGTGTCTGAATGTAAATTATTCAGACTTAATAATCAAAGAAATATTCAGACCGAATAAAACTGAATATAGTGTATATTCAGTCTACACTATATTCAGTTTTATTCGGTCTGAATATTTCTTTGATTATTCGGTCTGAATATGACATGTGTCGCGCTCTCATTTGTCCTCACGTTCCCAACCAAATTTGAGTTCTTATTTGAACCCGCCCCTATATATATATATATAATCAGATGAAAACTAATATGAACGTATGAATTCCGATTGTGTATACTTGTTGCATCCGGAAAAGTTAGCGAAATGATGACAAGATCCTTTCCATTTTGCCGGTGGCGGGCTGAATCCATCGTCGTTAAAGCTGTCTGATTGTGGGGTTATTCCTAATAAGTCCAAAAAAAACATCATTAGCTGAATTATGACTTCTTATTTAAGTCTTATTGATAATGAGATGGTGTTTGAAGTCTGAAAAGCCGAATTATCGAACCTGTGTCCATAACACCAACGATAATGTTGCTCTCGAACCTCTTCCTTCTTGCGGTTTGAGGTAACCCGATAAAATCCCATGATCGTGTTGTATGTAACTTGCGGTATTGATTCATGATCACAGATTGCACACCTTCCATACCTTCACACACACACACACACATATATATATATATTATATATAACAACCGAAATCATTTATACACAATGCATAGAAAGCTGCATAGGGGGCGGGGGCGTACCCGACAACTCTTTGGCTTCAGATTCCGAAAGCTTTGCTGCAAATGCGTTAAAGCTTTTTGTATAGCTATATACGTGGGACTCCTTTGCATCGAACTCGCTACACATATTTCAGTAATGTTAGAATATACATACATATATATATAGAGAGAGAGAGGGGGGGGGAGGTTTAGTGAAAACCTCCAAAAAAAAATGAAAAACCGAGAAACACCTGTTTCTCTTGAAGCGGTTTCTTGGTTTTTATGCACGTGTGCATGTAATGCACAATGATTACTAGGTGTTCCTCAATTTTTTATTTTTTTGCGGTTTTCCGCCGAACCTGACCCTAGGGGAAAACAGTAAAAAGATGAAAAACTGAGGAACACCCTATAGTCATTCACCTGGACGGTATGCACGTGTGCATACAAGTAATTTGTAACATGCACGTGCATCATGCATACGTGCAGAAAAACCAAAAACCAACTTAATTTACTTTGTATGCACAAGTGCATACCGTCCACATGAAGGGCTAACGGGGTGTTCCTCGATTTTCTATTTTTGTGAGGTTTTCCCGTGAGGTTCAAATGATAACTTTGTAAATTTAAAGGGATACCTCGTGGACCACATATGATGTGGGTCCCACACATTAAAAAATCATATCTGATTAATGGTGGGCCCCATTGAATAAGATATGATTTTTTAATGTGTAGGACCCACATCATATGTGGTCCACAAAGTGTTCTTTTGTTCCTTTAAATATGGGGTGTTTTTGTATGATCCCTCCCCTATATATATATATATATATTTTGATGGTTTGTGTTTAGCCAACATGGGATTCCAAACGCGCCCCTCTTATTGGAGGCTAGACGGTAGATGAACCCAAGAACAGAGGTGAAATAGTATGTCAAGCCCCCAAGTGATGCTAGACTTTGATACCATAATAAAATACGTGGAACCCTTTTGAATCTATCTCTAAAGATTCCTTATAGAGATACGTTAGTTCCTACATATATATATATATATATATATATATAGGGTTAGGTTCAAATGTGAACTCAATTTTGGCTGTGAACGTGAGGACGAATCTCAGCCACACATCTTCGGTTATGGTGGACGCGATCACGGAGGATTGACGCGATTCATGGGAGGGTGGAGATTATTAAAGGAGGGGAACCAGGTCAAAACCGTCTTTATTGACCGGATAAGTGGCTGAGATTCGCCCTCACGTTCACAACCAAAAATGAGTTCACATTTGAACTTTCCTCTATATATATATATATATATACAAGTTCGATAGTCCATGTCTAGCTGATATAAGTCTCCAACAGTACAAAAACCTTTAGAAGTCAACATTTTACAATTTTACCCCTGGAACAAATGAATGCGGGATTACTACCTTCCTTTCAATGCCGAAAGGATCCCGATGTGTGTGCTGGTTTTGGATTCCTGGTTAGCCAATTGATCGCTCAGGAAGACAATGTAGAAGTCCTGCAGGTAAGATATAAATATAACATATGGAATTATAACATAAATTCGTGTGTGTGTGTGTATATATATATATATACATATGTTTATAACCGTACCTTCTTTTCTCCGTTAACTCCTAGAAATCGACCTCCCGTGATGAGAAACAGTAGAAAACAATAAACCAGTATCGAGTATCTCAACATCTTTAGATGATTTACGCTCGTTATATTCATGTTAACAAGTTATAATATAAGTATAGAAAAACTGAAGATAGCATGAAACATAGCAGCTTCCTTATGATCATATATAGTTCTTAGTTGAGTAGGGGTTTTCATTAGGCAATCTTAAAGAAAGATTTCAAGATTTCTTGTTTTCTTCTGTTGTGTTATGAAAGAAAGGTCCTATTTTTTTTAGGTTATTAACAATATCAATTTCATCCCAATTAACACAACGAAAATGATATCGTGGGTCCCGTTTTAATTTACATAATGATCAAGATTTCTTGGTTTACCGCTTCGATCAAGATTTCTTGTTTTACCGTTTTGTTGAAACAACGATCCGTAGGTTCTTCGTACAGGCGAGAGAGTGAGGCAGACTGGTGAAAGAATTGTGGAATGTTTTACTTTCACATTTTAATTTGACATGGGTAATTTAGTAATTTACCAATCTTTTACAATCTCCCTGGTTTTTTGTTCCACCTATTTTGGTGGGTCCCAATTAGTTCTGTCATGTCTCGGTCCAAATGTTGCAGTAAACTTGAGACAAAAAGTTTTTGTTCTGTCATGTCATGTCATGTCATGTTCTGCCCAGTCTGGTTTAATTTGTGGTTCTACTGATTAGACCATATAACGTTTTACATCTTGTAGGTCTTGGTGTTGAGCGGAAAATGCGATTACGGGTCTCGTAGGATATGAAAACCGCTATTAACATGAAGCTTAAAGATTAAAGATTTAGTTTTTTTGAAGATCATTATAGATCTAGATAAGAAAAAAGAGTGGTTTGTAAATCAAGATCCCAACAACACTTGTATTTGAATGCAAGTCAGGCTAACTTGTTTATGATGGTTTCATGAAATAGTAGGAAAAAAAAGGTAAAATGGTTTATCCAAGTGGGACCCACAAAATTGTAAACGATAAATGTTGTAAACGAGTAAAATGATACTTTTTTTACGATTTTGGTTTCGGGTTTGCTTCGATAATGTGTAGGGGTAAGTTTCGAGTGTTTACGCCTTTTCAGATAAAAAGGGTTTGTAACAAGCAACTTTAAAGGGTTTAGTTATATGCTTATTGAATCATATTTGACGATCATAAATTAGCTTATAATAGTTTATAAGCTAACTTTTTTACTGTTACTGAAAAAACCCTATTTAATTAGTCGTAAGCTCAAGGAAGTTTTGTTTCATTTTTTTCCACTTATACTTCTTACATTTCTCAAATTAAGTTTTCAACAAGTCATTTTAAGTAATTTTACATTGCAATAGAAATACACAAGGCTCGAACCTTACAAGTCCTTTTTCAGTAAGAAAAATAAGAATCCATGATTTTTTAGTCCACGGGCTTTAGATATTCTCTTATGATATTTTGTTATAGCATCTATAATTGCTTGAGCCTAAAAGGAAAGATCATGCTTTTACTGTTGCATATTCAGCTCCTGTTGCAGCTGCGACTGTTGTTTTCTTGATCTACCCAATTGGATTTTTTAAAACGAAATTACATGACACAATTTTTATTGAAAGTAGGCCAGATCATACTCTTTTAAGCCGAACTTTTGGAAGAAAAAAAAACGTCTTGATTGAGCTTTTAGGCCCGACCTAGGGCTTGGGCTTCGGGCTTGTGAGGCCCAGGTTTTTTCGAGCCCAACTTGCCAAACCCATATTTTCATGCTAGGCTTAGAGCTCTTTTCCTTACATCTCTACTTATTGTTATATAGTTAGTTGGTAGTTTATTAACCAACAATCAATTTATCTACTAATTGGCTATATTTAGAGGTGTTTGGTTCATATATAAAAATGAAAATAAAAATATGAATGAATTTTCATTCACCCTAATTTAACCTGAAATGAAAATTTACGCTTAACAAGCGAATGGATCCATTGTATTATATAAAATCAAACATTTTTTTAATTATCAATCTCATTAATTACTGTTTAAAACCTCTAATCAAACAACCTCCAATGGTTTATTGGAGAGATTTATAAAGTATTTAATTAAAATTAGTGAAAAATAAAAAATAGCGTCAGTCAATGCAACAAATAACATTGAGTTGTATATCACGTCAACATTATAACATTAAACTGAGGGCGTGTTTAATTAGAGGTATTAAACAATTATTAATAAGATTGAATATAAAAAAATTTGTTTGGTTTTATGTATTATAATTGACTCACTCATCCACGAACCCAAATTTTCATTTCTGGTTAAACCAGAGGAATTTTTTTTTCATTTCCATTCCTATTCTATCTCATTTTCATTTTCGTTCTCGGAATCACATTTGCGAAGTTCTATAACATATTCGTTGTTAAGTTGTCTCTAAACTTCGTTGAGAGTTCGAAACACAACCTTTTCTCTACAATGCCGTACTAGCAACTTGGAACCACAAAGCGACAGTACCATCTATTAGTTAATGCCTTCTTTATTAAGCATTAAACTCAATAGATAGGATCACTAAATTCGAGTCAGGTTTCCATCACTAACTGATGTGTGAAATGTCTCTTTTCTCGAGTTTGGATTAACTAGATGTTTGAAATTAGGGGCGTTCATCGGTCGACATCCATTGGATGTGAGGGGAACCGATTCGATTAACATAGGACAACTGAACCGAACCGATCCAATGGATGATTGGATCGGTTCGGTTCCATCCATTGGATATTTTTATTTGATATCCAATAGACGATCCAATGTATTAATTCAATCCAATTTTTAACAATGAAAGAAATTAATTTATCATTTTTAATATGTGTTAAAACCAAAAACAAGTGAAGCTAAAAATTCAAAAATTAAGACAAAAACAAATTTTGATTTAAGCAAATTGAAGACAAAATAACTGGATGATAGTCGGATGATGGTTGGATGGATAACTGGATGTTGGTCGGTTCTGGACTGCCATAAAAAAACCGACCTATCCAAATTGGATGTAGAAATTTTCAATTCAATTCAATCCAATTACAATTGAATGTCCAATTATAGTTGGTCGGTTCTAATTGGATATGTTATTTTTTGTACACCTATATTTGAAATATTACATCTCAATATAAAAAAAAACATATTATTAAAAAAACCAGTCTCTAAATCCGGTCTTTTACCGGTTCTTTTTCCACGGCTATTCGCCGATTGAGTAGCAACAAGAAATGCTCACACTCCTCCGTCGCAGTTCCGGCCGCCGCCGCCTCTTCTCCACCACGACCGCCACCACCACCACCACCGCCGCCCCTACTTTCTCAAACCTGTACACCAAGTATTCCTTCACTCCACCTCCATCACTTCATGAAAACCCTAAAAACCCTAACACACAAACACACCACCCCGATAACAGTAACAACAACAAGAAGAAAAAGAAGCCTCTATATCGTCCTCCATCTTCTCTCGATAGATCCGGCCAAAAACCTACAAAATCCGATCTCCCTTTCGATTTCCGATTCAGTTACACCGAGAGCAATCCCGCGGTGCGGCCAATTGGTCTCCGTGAGCCAAAGTACTCGCCATTTGGGCCGGAGAGAGTTGATCGTGTGTGGACGGGTGTATGCGCCCCTGCGGTGGATCCGATGGCCGGAAAGGAAGAGGCTGAGAAATTGGAAGCGAAGAGGAAGAAGATTAGAGAAAGGATTCAAGGCCAGGAGTTAACGAATGCTGAAAGGATTGCGTTGGTTGAGAGATTTGGGAAGAACAAAACCAAGAGGCAAATCAATTTGGGTAAATTCTTTCTATTCTGATTTCTGATTGCAAATTGATGAACTCAAATTGAGATTTTTTTTATGATTCAATCAAGCAATTGATGAATTGGATGTTTCATGATTGTAAATTGATGAACTCAAATTGAGATTTTTTATGATTCAATCAAGCAATTGAAGAATCGGGTGTTTCATGATTGCTTTCAAGATGTTTTTCTATCATTCTATTATCTTGTTCAATAAGTGATAATTAGTTGAAAAAATGTCACTAGAACATGTACAATTTAGGTCAAGTTTTTTTGGATTGGAGAATGCAAATTTGTAAGCAAATGTGAACAAGAAATGGAGGAGTGATAGTGGTGTAGGCGGGTGAAAGAATTACGAAAGGTTTTAGGGTTTTAATTTGACATGGGTAGATTAGTAATTTACCAAGTTTCGTCCACTTTCTGCTTAAAGATTCCATCTTGTTTTTGCTTAAAACCGATCCTTACACATATGCGTAAGCCTTCTGCGTAAGGATTGACTACAAAGTGAAATGATGTCTAAAAATGGCTAAAAAGTGAAACCCCTTTTGCAGATTGACTATTTTTGTAAATTTCCCGTAATATCGCACCAAATTTTAGACAACAAGTTTTTGTTCTGTCCTGTTCCACTTATCAAACGCATCCTGAAAGATATAAGTGATCGAAGAGGAACTACAAAAAATTCTATTTATAACGACTTGATATGATATGATGATTTTTACTACTTTTGGCTTTGTAGGACGAGATGGATTAACGCACAACATGTTGAATGACATTCATAATAACTGGAAACAGGGTGAAGCAGTTAGGATTAAATGTATGGGTGTACCTACAATCGATATGAAAAATGTATGCATACAGTTAGAGGTAAGATCGTTTTCTTTAGGGTTTATTGTTCTATAAATACAATATATATATATATATATATAGAGAGAGAGAGAGAGAGAGAGAGAAAAGTTCAAATGAGAACTCAAATTTGGTTGTGAACGTGAGGAAAAATGAGAGCGCGACACGTGTCATATTCGGACTGAATAATGTTGGAAAATATTCATACTGAATTTAGTGTTATTCAGATTGAATAATACTACATTCAGACTGATTGACTGAATGTAGTGTTATTCAGTCTGAATAACACTACATTTAGACTAAATGTACTGAATAATACTACACACTCTTTCAGTCTGAATAATACTACATTCAGTCCGAATATGAAACGTGTCGCGCTCTCATTTGTCCTCACGTTCACAACCAAATTTGAGTTCTCATTTGAACTTTCCTCTATATATATGATGGAACTTTTGATATATATATATATATATATATGTCACAGGATAAAGCATTTGGGAAGATCATACATAGACACGGTGGTTCACTTATATTGTATAGAGGAAGAAATTACAACCCCAAGAAGAGGCCCGTGATTCCATTAATGTTATGGAAGCCTCAGGAACCCGTATACCCAAAATTGATAAAAACTACGATTGAAGGTTTAAGTATCGAGGAAACAAAAGAAATGAGGAAGAAAGGATTAGCTGTTCCTGCCCTCATAAAACTCGGTAATTGTTCACCGTTCAATTGTTAGAACTTGGCAATACCCATCATAACAGGCTAATCATGTGAGAACCACAAAAAAGTTACAAATCGTGAGAACCAGTGTATTATGTGTTATTTCTCATGTTTTCTTTTCATCTAAGGCTAGGATTTAAGGTATTGATTTATATATATTTGTTTCACAATGTAATATATGTTACTTAATACCTTAAATTCTTGCCTCGGATGAAAAGAGAATCATGTGAAGCAATCCCTTAAGGTAAAAGTTCTCACTGTTCTCAACCTTTTTATGGGTTTTATCTGATTATACTTCTAGAGGAAGATCCATTAGGAACCCGGAAACCGCTCACAACACGCCACATGTCCCTCTTCAGGATGAATATTCATCATGAATAAGGCATTAATGATGAATATGGAAGTGTTATTCATCATGAATATGATGTTGCTATTCATTCATGAATCCCACATTCATGGTGAACATGTTACAACATTTATGATAACTGCATATTCATCATGAATAATGCATTAATGATGAATATGGAAGTGTTATTCATCATGAATATGGACGTGCTATTCATTCGTGAATCACACATTCATCGTGAATCTGTTACAACATTCATGATGAATAACACGTCCATATAACTGATGAACATGCCACTTGTCGCACCGTGAGCGGTTCCCAGGTTTCTAATCAGTTTTAGGTTCCTAACAAAACCCGCCCCTATGCCCCCTACCGTCATATTTTGTTTTTGTTTCTGACACAAAACGGTAATGCAGCCAAAAACGGTTATTATGGTGGTCTTGTTCCTATGATCAGAGATGCCTTTCTGGTGGAGGAGTTGGTGCGAATCGATTGTCGGGGTCTAGAAAAGAAAGATTACAAAAAGATAGGCTGCAAATTGAGGGTAAGTCTTAAGAGATTAATTTTAATAACTATAATTGTTATATGTTATACATATATATGCATATTATATAGTTATATACAACATGTTATATGTGCATCATATGGTTTGAGTTTCAAAATGTTTTGTGCCATTTTATGTAAAAAAACTATGAAGAGAACGGAAGTGGTTCAAACTTGAAACCTATAATGCCATTTGCAAAGACACTACCAGTAGGCTGCAACCACGTTTTGCTAACTTAGGGCTTGCTTGTTAGCAGCTTAATGGGACTCATAGCTTATTCGGTCAGTTATACATGATTGTTTGTTAGTGGCTTAATAATATTGAAAGTGGTTTATTCAGTAACCTTTTAGTGGGCATAATAGCGCATTAGCATGTGGACCCCTTCCCTCCTTAAATCCACCCCTTGGCTTGAATAATACTCCCTTCTGTCCCAAAATAAGTGTCCACTTTCAAATTCCAATTCTACCCTTACTTATGAAATGGAGAAATTCATTACTCTCCCTATTTATCAAAGGGTAAAATTGTCATTTAGCTAATTAAAAAGTGGAGTGAATTACGCTTTTGGTCTGTGTGGTATGTCAAAAATTATGACTAACATCCCTATATACTATTAGTTATGGATATGGTCTTGCGGTATTCAATTTCTTATGGTCATTTGTCGTTCTAACTAACAGAGTTAACATAAATTCGCCAACTTAGTTAACTCGGGGGGGCATTTTGGTCTTTTTACATCTGTTTTCTTTAAACCGTATCTTTTTCATCGTGTACATTTATTTTCCATGGTTCATGTTGAAACCCTTTTGATGATTATTTTGTCATTTGCTTTTTGATTATATATATATATATATAACTTGTGATGCATATTTGATATAGGATTTGGTACCATGCATTTTGGTAACATTTGAGAAAGAACAAGTAGTTATATGGAGGGGTAAGGACTATAACCCAAAAGAAGGTGGATGTTTTCTCGTGGACCGTCAATCTTTTGACGATTGTGACACGGACCCACATAACGGAATTCAAGATGGCGGCCATGGTCAAACCGCGTTTGACTCGGGTGACGACTAGTAAGATCATTTATTGCTACAAATCTTGGAAGGAAAAATATGGTATCTTTGTTGGGTGGTTGATGCTTGCACTTGAAATTTTCAAAGATGAATCATGAAACATAAAGCAAGTGAAGAATTTTGTGTGGGCCCTAGGAAGTAGGGTTTAGGCTGATACAGTTGGTTTCAGAGTGGTATACTTGCACACAAGCAAAAGCAGCCAGTGTGGGTTGTTTGGGATCTCAGAAGAAATCCCACGTTGACTCATGATGAGAATCTTTGACCCTAAGACGGATACAGTGTTCTTATATTATAGTTCGTATTTGAAGATTTGATATAGAGTTATCGTGTTGATAATAAGTATGTCTATTGTGGCCCGTTTTAGTAATTTTTGTAGATGTGATACAAATATGTATTTAGAAATTATTTGCTTATATCACATCAATACTTTTTTTTTGCCAATGTGGTAAGAATTTGTATAAGCAATTGTGGGTCTAGTTTTTTGATGTTTTAGGCCTTCTTTGTTTTTTCATTTTAAGCTCTTAATTACCATTTATGTCTGATTCGTTTAGACGTTTCGTAACCATTTCAGAACTGAAATCAGACTTCAGACTTCAGCAACTCTTAAAAAAACAAACGCCATCTTAGGCCTTGTTTGTTTTTTTCATTTTAAGCTCTTAATCACCACTTATGTCTAATTCGTTTAGATGTTTCATAACCATTTCAGAACTGAAATCAGACTTCAGCACACTTCTTAAAAAACAAACGCCATCTT
This sequence comes from Silybum marianum, assembly GCA_036898165.1. Lineage (NCBI taxonomy): Eukaryota > Viridiplantae > Streptophyta > Magnoliopsida > Asterales > Asteraceae > Silybum > Silybum marianum. Next base: position 1,570,506 of record CM072544.1, read on the forward strand.
AGTTTGAGGTGTAAACGGACAAATCAAGTCGAGTAGTAAGTTGTTTATTGGTTTGAGCTCGATAATTTTTGTATTTTTATTGTATAATTAATGAACATATGAGCATGTTTGGCTCGAAAAAGTGTATGCCTGAGTGGCTTGGTTTGACTAGAAAAAATTAATCGAGTTTTTTAATGAGTTGAGTCGAAAATTGGCATTATGAAGTTCGACTCGTCAAGCAAAAAGAGTTCAATAATCATTAAGCTCGAGCAGTTCGTTAAAAGCTCGAATCGTTTACATCCTATGTATTCCTCCACCGTGATTTATGTGTAAATAGAGAACTTATATTAATAATATTAGAAGTATGATTTAAATAGCCCAAACAAGCTAAGGTTCAAATCTAAGAGTCGTAGTGTATATACAAATTTACTGGGCATACTTGTACAGACAGATAAAGGTTCGAGAATGATGGATGTCAGGGTTATAATTCCCTTGAGGAGTGGACTCTTTATGGGCACTGAGCTCTTAAATGCGTACTGATTTGCTTCTCACATTATGCTTTTGGGTGGGACAGTGTCTGCCGACTAGGGGGTAGCCATTTACAAATCCTTTTGCACAAACTGTTTAAAAAACAACATTTCGGATATGTTGATATTGAATTTGTTACAGAAATGCATTTATCGGAAAACATTATAAACCCTATCGATTACACGCAATGGTTGTGATATTCCAATGATTACACAATTTTCTCATCCGGTTTTCTTCTCTATATAGCATGACACACTTGTCATATTCTTGCTGTTAAACTTTACGGACTATATATATCTTGTGTTGATAAGCATCCAAACTTCAAAAAGTGTTCGAAAAAAGTGCCCGATAATAGAAGCATCTATTATATCTTGGAAAGCGTGTTTTTATTTGAACGAAAAGATTTAGAAAAGAGATATAATTTCCTAGTGTTTTAAAACCCGGCCGGTCGAACTGGTTGAACCGGGACCCGAGGGAGTGATCAGGTGAACTACGACCTGGTTTATGGCTGTAACCGGCCCGTTGCAACCCGGCCGGGTTTCACGAAAAACGGTTGAACCGGTGTTGAAACCCGTTAAAAACCCGGTTAACCCTGCAAAAATAAAAAAAAATCAAAAAAATAAAAACAAAACTACCGAAACAATGGCTCCTCTCTTAGCCTTAACTTCAGCCGACTCCCATCTGCTCCTCTCATATGTTTGACTGTTCCTTTTGTATCTCCATTCTCCCATCCATGGTTTGGTTCGATCGTAATTTGGTTTGATGATTATGTTTCTTTTTGATGTATTTGGATTGATAAAAAACTGATGGTTATGGGTGTTTTTAATGTATTTGGATTGATGTAAAACTTGTTGTTTGTGTATTTTTAATGTTGACTTGTGGACATCAAATTATTGGTTTTATATATATGTATGTACGCAGGAAAATGAAAAAAATACAAGGAAATTATTGAAATCGGTTAACCCGGTCCAGTTAACCTGGGACCCGGTAACCATACCAGATCAACCAAAAATCCGGGTTTTAAACCGTTGCGTTTTACAATGCTTTAAGGCATTGTTTGGCAAAAATAAACTAGCTTATAAGTTAGCTTATAAGCTAGCTTATTTTCAGTGTACATGTTTGGATGCACATAAGCTGACTTATAAGCTAGCTTATTGATAAGCTACTTTGAGTAGCTTATGAGGAGCTTTTTGTCATTTTTTCCGATTATACCCTCATTAATATTAATTATTATTTTTTCAAGATGTCATTTTTAGTCATTTAAATGGTTATCAGCTAGTTTTTGCCAAACATAATTTGTTCATCAGCTAGCTTATAAATCATCAGCTAACTTATCAGTCATCAGCTAGTTTATCATCTAGTTTGTCAAACCTAGCCTAAAACAATGCTAAAATAAAATTGTTTATATAAATAGAGTATAGATTATTGAACCTAAATCTGACTTGCCATCTTTTCAATCTTTTTTTAGCGATAATTATATGATTAAAAAGAGATTATTATCTTCTTCATGCTTTTACTAGGATAATGAAATTTAAATACGATATATAATTTAGGGAAACAATTTCCTTGTTTATGGGATTTTATTTGTTTTATGATTAATAATCGTCATTCATTTTATAAAAAAAATATTCATAATCATTTTTTTAATTTTCAGATTTTGAAGTTCGTCAAATTTTATAATTTTGGATCTGTCCCAATTTGATAAAACAAATCATATTTCATTTACGAAATCATATATGAACCTTAAAAAATAAAACTTAAAATTCAATCATTAGACTGGTATAAAACCCAATTTCGTTTACATAAAACAATATTTTCATTTATGAAAATCAGATATAAATTTTAAAACACAAACCTTAGGTTGCGTTTGTCTTTTAAAAGGTGCTGAAGTCTGAAATCTAATTTCAGTTCTGAAATTGTTATGAAATGTCTAAACGAATCAGACATAAGTGATGATTAAGAGCTTAAAAAAAAACAAGGAATTAAAATTTCATCCATAAAACCAGTACAAAAACCAATTTCATTAATGAAATCAAAATGATTAATTATTTCATCCGTAGATCAAAGAAATCAATGGCTTTTATCAATTACATCTCCGATAGCTATGCTATAATTTTTTTATAATAAAGTAAAAAAAAATCAAATTCTCTATAAAAATTACATCTCACTCCAATAGTTACTATATTTTAGCAATTTTAACATTAACTATATCAATAAAATATTCAATGCATCTAATAAAATTTTATTTCTTTTTCCTGCACATTTTATCTCACACTCTAATTGGTTGGATGTAATTAAAATATTAGTTTCTCTCTCTGTTAATGATTTTAGAGATTTCTCTAAATTTAGAGATTTTTTCAACCTCTCTTCTTATTTTTCTATTTTAACATAAGAGATAGCATAGCTATTAAAACAATAAAAATGCTAAAAATTTACTTTTTTCTATTTTAGCATATCTAAAGATGCTCTTAATAAATGATATCACCGCTGTATATATTGATGTGACAGTTTTTAACCAAAATGATGGTGTGCATTAATGAGTATAACACTTTTTATGGAGCCTTGAGGTTGCTTGCAAATAGAATAATGAACTTTTAGTAATTTCAAAATATCAAATAAATATTTACATCCAAAATTGCATACTACTAAGGACAACTTAACAAGCTTGCATAATGAATGTATTTTAAATAGATTTAATCTGTTGGATAAAAAAATGTTGAGTCCAAATTTTACGTCAGGTCTGAATCTGTAAATGATCATCTTTTGCTCTCAGACATATTAAAAGCATTTAATTGCTACTATAACACGAGAGTTTCCCAAAAAAATCATACAAAAGAAATTAGATCTGAAGTCGCCTATACTGTATTTCGATATTTGGACAAAAAACTGATTACCGCAATCCTAACAAGCCTCAATGGAACACGCCTCACACCGTGCCAACCTCCGCATTAGATCCAGATGATCTAGAACCACCCAAACCCTTTGACCCGAAAACATCCACCACTAATTTGCTTACATTTCTTGCCTGTTTACTTCCAAGTTCTTTAAACTACGTCATAATATCAATTTTCAACATGATATCAAGTTTCCTCCAAAACGTTTAACTTTTAAATTGAATTGAGTTAGTACAGAATATGATATTCAACCACTACCGAACATCAACATCGTCATTCGTGGGAGCAGTTCTGTATAAGTGGTCTTAGGACCACTGTTAATTTACGGGAAATCAATCAATCAACTCAGTGTACGTTTCTAACAAAGGAAATAACCATCAATTTGAAGTGTGTGTACCATATATTACCTTTGACAAAACCACATCCACGTACGAACTTGAACCCATTCGTTCACTATCGTTTCTCTTTCATATTCTCAAGTTTTTATGAGCGGTTTTAGTCTCCAATTTCTATTTCATTTTGGTCCATTTTCATTTTTCATGGCATTTAATACACTACGAAAGTTGAGATATTCTACTTTCAACAATTTATTTATAATATTTTCTAACATTCAGTTATGTTTGGGAAATATATGCTTAATCAGATGATTTTGCACCTCAATTTGATTGCTAACTCTTTTATTGAAACCATGAAAATTTAGGTATCCATCAATTTTCCAATAACATACATAACTTTGACTAGTACGAACTTATCTCGTGGATAACGTGCATACCTTAAAAAGTTTAATCAGATAAAAACATATAATTACAAATACATATAGAAAATATATTGTGATGATAGTGCATACTCATATTTAAAATATCTGGTGCAAACAAAATGATTGAAGAACATCATTGGTTTGAAACATGCTTCCATAAACACTTGTCGAGTCGAAGAAACAACTTCTGACTATGTTAAATAAAAGACTGAAAGAAAAAACATTGGACCTCCAAAAGCCAACAAAAATGATCTCATGCCAAAAGAGCACATCGACAAACGTATATATAATGTTGTCGAAAAGACGTATAAAAATAACTACTTTGTTTTTCAAAATCTGTATATGTATTCATTATGCAAAACAAACGAGTGTGACAAAAATGATAATGAGTTATAAAAGCTACAAAACAGCAAATTGACATCACAAGAAAACGCCCGAAAACTTAAATATAATGTAGTAAAAAGGACGCATGAAAATTATGACAGGTCTATTTTAAAGGTTGTAGTATGTGTTTTCCCATGTTGGAAATTAGTTTTTGTTAACAACCGCACATGCTATTCGCCCTTTAAATTTGCTTTTTTTTTAATAATAAATCATTAAAATTAAATACTTATCTGATATTTGGGCAAAAAATAATTACCGGCAACCTTAATCGGCTCCACACGAAACACGCCTCCAATGACACCAATGCAAAAGGGTATTTTTTGGCGGACTCAGCAGCTGAGGCTAGCGTACAGGGGTGGGGGTGGGAGACGGCTGGGATCAAACCCAGAACATGTCTTGTATTTGGACAAAGTCTCCAACCCATTTGCTAACTGAGCTACATGACTAACACTTATTTGATATTATTGTTACATATATTATAATGATATCGATTTAGATTCACAATTTTTTTCATTTTTTTTATCTTTATTAAAACACTTGTAAGAAAAACTGTAAAGAAAGCCATACACAAATATATTTTGAAGATGAATGATATATGGCAAAACACAGATACACTACTGATTCAGATAAATTCTTAGTTGTATTTTCTCAAAAAATATTTAAAAAAATTACGGGTTAATATATTTGTATAAAATGATAAGGCTTATTTATTTTAAGAAAATTTATGAAAAAAATTTCTACTTATAAATTAAACGCTTGACATAATTATGTGGTTTCTATGGCGTCACTTTTAAAAAGAAATAGGCCGAAAAAGTTTAACTACACGTAAGGAATTTCTAGGCTCGGGTACTGACATCAACATTAAAAAAAAGACACATATTGAACTGAGAAATAAAATGCATTTATAAACGTAAAAGAAAACCGAGAAGCAAATTTCAGAAAAACCCGTCTCTCTTTGAACTGAGTTTTCAAACCTAAAAGAGGCGTTTTCAACTTAAAAGAGAAACGTGTTCAACACTCAAGAGAGAGTCTAATAACTAATCGGTTTGGGAAATATAGTTAAAGATCACAAGTTTCGTTTTTAACTACTTTTAGAAAGAGAAGAAAATATACAAGTTTATATTCATCTGTAAAATAAAATAAATTGAAGAAATCAGAGCCGGTGTATATTTCGTTATTGAATATATCCTATTAAAAACAAATACACCGATGAATTTCAAATAATGTATATTTACACAATAATACATATATATACTAATGAAGTTCGAATTATGTATATTATATAAGTAAAATAAACTTGGTTAAAAAACTAAAAGAATATTAACACGGTATTAAATAAAAACAAATAAAATGCTCATGATCTATGTTTTTCAAAAGTTTATAAATTAATTTAGACTCAAAGAAAAAAAAAAGTAAATGTATTTACTAAGGGTGCGTTTGGTTTGCAGGATTGTTTTCAAGGGAATTGAATTTCACGTTCGGGCCCGTTTGGTTGGAGGGATTTGAAGGGATTTGGAGGGATTGGGATTTCAATCCAATCCATTGTATTGGGGATAGTTCTCAGATTACTGACATGACGACTTATTTGACTGCAGTGTTTGGCATAAATATTAAGATATAGTACAGTATAATTTCAAAAAAATCACCAGAGTTCGCACTGGGAATGACTTATTTGAAATCTCAATCCCTCCAAATCCCTTCAAATCCCTCCAACCAAACAGGCCGAAGAGAATTGGATTTGGAGGGATCGGATTGGATTGGATTTGAAATCCTTTATTGTGTTTGGTTTGTAGGATTTAGAATGGAAATGGACACTTTTTGTATGCTTGGGTTATAGAAACAAGGACACGCGTGGATTTCAAATTAGGGCAAAGGGGAATCCATTGTTCACGGGATTTTAAATTAATCCAGGTATTTTAAATCCTTAACATTATGCCAACCAAACACAGAATGGATTAGATTTTAAATCCAAATCCCTCAAAATCCATTACAATCCCGCGAACCAAACGCGCCCTAAGGGGCTGTTTGGTTCACGGAATCCGATGGAATTGGAAGGAATTGGAATGGCCAAATCCATTGACCGAATTCCTTAATGCTGTTTGGTTCGCGGAATGAATAGACCGGATTCCATCGGATTCCACCGAATTCCATGGTTGATGGATTTGATCATTCCTTAACATATGTGAATGATTTTGAATTCCATTTCGTATCAAATGCAACATAATTTATGAATTTCTTTTAGAAAGACAACAATAATTTTAACCACCACCGTCTCCCCGCCCCACCCTCATCGACAACATATCCGCCACCACCGCCGACACCGCCACCGTCACCGCCACTACCACCACCACCATCAATTAATATTATCATTCCACCACTGCTACCGTCACCTCCACCCTCACCCACCACGTCACTATTTTTTGCCGGCATACTCATAGTCGCCACCCACCCCTACACCCTACCCCACCCACCTACCCACCACCACCACCACCCACCACTAATGTCCTCATCACAATTGTCACCCCCACTCCCGATAGATGCATATTTCTATTCTTTTACGAGATTCCATTCCAATTCCTATCAACCAAACGCATGGTCAAATTCCATCAAATTTCATTCCAATTCCTTCAAAGTCAAATTCCTTGATGGATTCCAATTCCATCGAATTCCATTCCGCGAACCAAACGCCTCCTAAGGGTTTTTCCTTTTACACCCCACTCTATTTCCCTTTTGCATCCTACTCTATTGTATTTATTTATTTTGATTGGTGATACATTAACATCCATGTTTATTTATCTATTTTAATTAAGGGACATATATCTAGATTATGTTTTAAAATGTAGAGTAGTGCGTAAATGATAATAGTCTATTAATAATTAACCAATAACCTTTTAATCTATTTAAATAAACAATATCCTTTCATTTAATCATCTTTTCATTACAAAAATGTCATATAAGGATGAAGTAAACTACAACTATGGTCCTTGTGGTTTACACTCAACTACGAACACTATCTAGAAACTTCATTAAATACAGTAATGATCGTTATGGTTTGTATTATGCTTTAAAAACGGCCCCTTAGGTTAACACTGTGAAAAATTCTCAGTTAAATGATGTGTATTTTCGTACTTTCACCCTTTTTGTTCTTTTTTGTTTTGTCATTTAGACAATTAAGAACCAATTTTGCAATTTACTTTTATAACTTTTTGTATTTTCACTCTTTATATTTTTTTTTAAGATTACATTGTTCAAATAGTCCTCTCAATACTTTCATACTCTTGTTAAGTTAAGATAAAATTTTATACAAGTAAATTACAAAGTTGGTCTTTGATTGTCTAAATGACAAAACATAAAAGGATAAAAAGGGTGAAAGGACGAAAATGCCATCACTCAACTAAGAGATTTTTTTTTTGAACAGTGGAGATTTTATTAATACTAGCAAGAATCTAGAACCGCATTACAAGTTTACAACACAAAAATTGCAAGGATGGAGTTTTGAAATCACCCCACCCAGTTAACACAAAAAATTTCACTTCTACTACTCACCCAAAGATAAGAATGCGTAACAATATTGTCCCATATCATAGTTTTTTTGAGCTTCACCACGCCAAACAGCACCCTGTTCCGAAACGACCAAATATGTCAAAAAGCCGTGTATATAACCGCCTCTAGACAATAAATTTCCCCTTTATTCAATCTCAAATCATTCACTAACCTTTCCATTCAGTTGTATTGTTAAACATAGGGATATAAACTGAGAGGTTTTAACAATGTTACCTCAAGGAATCAATTTTAAAGCAAAATACAAATCACGGTGACCGGTAGTATACTTAATAAAGTTTAAGGAGGTTCATAGTTGGGTGTAAACCACATGGACCAAAACTGTTGTTTACTGTAAAGGATATTAGCTTTTGATTAAAATACCTCAACGACTAAGATTGGCTAATTGGTTATTAAAATATGTATGATTCTAATTTCAACCTTGCAAAACACAGACACACATATTGTCAACAATCGTCCTGATATAATTTACCAGGACTTTTAAGTTTATAATTACAACAACTGGGCGTCTTATAAAGAGTCGTTACGATAAATTGTTATGACAAAGTTGGACAACCTAACAAATTCTATTGTTATAAAAATTGATTTCTGACAATTCTATAACTATAACAAAATCGGATTTATAGGTTGAAAAAAACATCTAATTGTTCTAATAACTGTTTTATAGAACTTAAGTTTATAGGACAAAACAATTTTGCAACGTATGTAAAAGTGTTGCAATAAATTAATAGGACGTTTTTGGACGTTTTAACATCTTAGGTATTTATTTAAAAAGAAAGTTGTAACATCTTAGGTACCAGATATTATCCATTTTATCTATATCATGACTTTTAAAAAGCATATTATATAAGATATTCAATCGCGTATAAGACAACATTTGTTCTCCTCCTCAACGGACGTGGGATCTTATGATCCACCTCCTTGAGAGCTCAGTGTCCTTGCTGGCACACAATGTTGTTCCAGACTCTGATACCATTTATAACATTTCAGATTAACTGTATCAGATATTGTTAACTTTATTCATAGCATGATTTATTTATAAAATGTGTCTGATAGATAGGATATCCAGTCTTTTATAAGACAATATTTATTCCCTTCCCCCAAATGTGGAATCTTACAAACAAAATTTAACTAATTTTGAGATGTTAAACAAAAGTATTTATTTTGAAATGTATGATAAGCTATATTTCACATCAGTAATCACATAAAATCGAATAATTTTAGTCAAAAAAACATTTTTCCTACTGTAGATAAAATTACTTTCGAATAAATACGCATTAAATTTTTTTCCTTTTCAATTAACACTGTCATTTATACGTCGTCATCGTTGTTGAACTAAATAAGTTGCATTTATGACATAAAAGAACAACATATTTCTGCCCAACGATTTTACCAAAAAGTCGACAAAAGTAATCGTAAGAGGACGACACCATTGAATAAAAAGGTTAATTACTTTTATATTACTGTTGTTTTTCAATCAACACAACAAAAATTGATAACACCCAAAATACTTACAATTGAAGCAACCCGCATGCTTTGATAAAACTTCATCGATATTTTTTGTTAGTTTCCCATATTATAAATTATTAATATTTATGATTAACAGTCGATCTAAAATTCAATCCAATGTACTGAACGAAATAGAGGCGATAATATCTATTAGCTCCTTTTGAGACATCTAGTTCACATAATAATTTTGAAAGAGTGTAATTTATTAGATGATTGAGAATTGATCGAAATTTAATCTGGTATTACAATGTCTTTAGTTGACAAAATGATAGAATTAAATTCCATTAAAATTTCTATTTAATTACCCGAATGTAGTTCTTAAATTTGAATGTAAATAATAACCTTTCTGCATTTTAATGATATTTTTTTATAATTTAAAATTTGGTACATAAAAACGTTTTTGAAAATTATTTAAATATCAGTAAAATTATTTAAATTATCATTTGTAATAAAAGGTTATATAAATTACCAATTATTAAAAGAAATTGGATTTGACAAATATTTTACTATATGAGTGTTTTTTATAGTGTTTTTATTAGGAATTCATGCATGTATGAACTTTATAAAATCAACTGATAAATACATTTAAATTTAAGATAAGTGTTGAGTTCTATTAACATATCAAAATACTACATAATTTTTGGATTTTAATTTTATTGAGAAATTATATTAATTTCATTACCATTGGCTTGTAAAATACTTTAAATTGTATTCCATTGCACGTATGGACGGACCCATAACTTCTTTTAAATGATGGTACCATATAACATAGACAAAAAATAATTACAAAAAGACGGTTTTATCTACGTGTCTTCATGTTTATACTAACATTTTACTATCGTTTGATGTGTTTTTAATCTAATTCCACAATTTCAAGGGATTTTTAAAGTTTTTTGCTTGATTTTGAGAGATTTTTAATTTTTTTATTGATTTCGAGGGACTTTTTCGGGTTGATTTCACGAGTTTTTTCCAGGTTTTTTGGTTGATTTCAAAAGTTTTGTTGTTGATTACACCTTCTTGAACTTCTGTATCATATGGTGACACCTTCTAAAACGATACAGTTACACCTTTCATAAATGTGAAATTTTTAACCTTTTGGCAGAGAAATAATACAGTGGCATGTGCCACCATATTCCCTTTATTAATTTCGTCCATCGTTGCACGGGTATATAGCTAATAAATGCAAATTTTGTTCCCATTTGCTTATAAATTGACGACAACTGCCTCTGAAAAAGACTTTTATTTTAAGGAAAGGCAACCATCTATTTTAACTTTTACAATCGGTTGGGAACTTGCTAGTAACGCGAGCTTTGTTAATGATGGGTAGTTTCGTAAATTAATCCTCCCCTTCTTCTACTTCTACTTTTATTTTTATAACGTATTTGATCCATCCACTTAATCAACAAACACTTGATTTATATGACGCAAAAAATGTTTAAGTGTTCTAGTATATTACTTAAATTTATAGCATTAACAATAACGTCTTATTTAAAAATGTTACAATAAGCTTATATGGAGTTTTTGGGTATTTTTTTTATTAAGTTTTTTTTTAAATATTTTAAAATAAATTGTCGTATTAATTATTTTACAATACAATTCTGAGATGTGTCGAATGAACACATCTTTTAATTGAACATTTATTTTTATAATTTATTTTTATATTATGTCACTAATCTTTTTTTAATCTGACATCATCTTTTAAAATACACTAAAAATAAAAAGTTGACATAAATAATCAATCTACCCAACTCAAGTCGATCACTTTATAGTCATATTTTGAAATAAATTACCAAAACAGTTATAGTTTACGCCAAATGGTTTGCGCATTTGTGTAAACCACTTTTTTCTAATTAAAATATGGCTATAAAGTGATTTCATCTGGATAACTTGGATTGCAGTCAATTTTCCTCTAAAAAAATTGTTAATACATATAAAAACGTCTTATAAACTCATGATAGCACTTGTAGATCACATCTGATTGGTTATTTCATTTTGTTAAATAATTACACTTAATATGATATTTATTGTCTAATTAATATTTTATCCATTTACTAGTTATCATAGTAATGGGAACTCTACTTACAAGTATATTATATTTCAATATTATGTTACCCATAAAGAAGTACAATGCTTTCTTGTTTTAGACAGATTCATATATGGACAATAACAATCATTACAAAAAAGTAATTAGAATGGTTGGAGGACACATATAAAAGTAAATAAAAATTCAAAATTGAATAGCCTCTCTGAACCAAAATGATTTTTGATTATTTAGTTTGTAGGTCAAACGGTTTTTGTTACTATTAAACAAAATATTTTTGTCTACGAACTTTTCTCTGAAAAATCTGTCAATAAAAGGCGATTTCTTACAAAACCTTCATAAAAGTTTATGGATAAATTGATGGTGGATAACTCAAATTATTGACAGATTACCTAGAGATTTTATGGGTAATCCGTTGGTATTTTCTCGAAAAACTTCGAATTTTATCGAACCATTAGTATTTTCTGGGCGATCCCTTGATAATCACCCACAAAAGTTTCCTAGTGTAATTTTTTGGATAAAAGTCATTTGATTTGTACTGTGTTTATTCGGTAATTTTTTTTTTACTATTTAACTGGTTAAACTGAATAACACAATATACCGTTATTTTATTCGTTTGACTTATTAATCCTCGAAAACTCTCAGATATGGGGATAGCAGAAAGCCAAAAAAATGAAGGCCCGTAAGTAAATAAAGAGAAAATATAAATATAAATTCTTATAATTTTTTAAAAGTTTGATTTCTCCTACCCCGGAATAACTGTATGTATCTGTCCCTCTCGTGATTCACATATTTTCTCAATTTTATCTTAGTAAGAAGTATTTAACTTATACAATCATCGATAAAGAAAATATCGACTATATTTTAGATCGGACATTTATTCTTTTAAAATAAAACGAGAATTAAAATATAATGACAAATATAATTTAAAAACTATCTAACCGAAACAAAAGATAATACTTAAGCAACTTTATTCATAAATACTAACTAAAATTTAAAGGAATAAACTATACCAGCTATAAAAATAACAGTAAACCACAAGGTTTGTGGCGTACTGGTTAAAACTTGTGGGGTATAAGGCTAGATAATCCATCTATCCCAGGTTCGAATCCAAGCGCAAACAACTTGTGGCCATTGGGGGATTATCTCAGGGCTGCATGCTTTAGCAGTCTAAAAATTGTCAGGGATTAGTCTAGGCAAACGCCTAAGATACTCTTTCTAAAAAAAATAAAAGTAGATAGAGAGGAAAGATATAACTTTATAGACGAAACTATTAACTACCCCTCATTAACCGGAGACCGTGCTATTAACAGGGACCAAATTTGTTATAAAAATAAAAGTAGAGGGATTTTTTTGTTAAAATTTCTTTTCAGGGATGGAAATTGTTAATTATTGTGAAGCATAGGGACTAAATATGCATTTAACAGATTGTATGTAAATAGAAAAACAATAAATAATCAGGTACGGTTGGCATTCCTATTATGACAAACACCCGATGCGTTTTCGTTATCTGATTGGGTGTTGGGCTGATCATCGTACTGCTCAATTTTTGACATCAAATTACCATATTTACCCCTAGTAGACTGGGCCCCACGTACCTTTTTTGAAAAATAGAATATATTTTATTTTAAATATAATAACATCATATTTTTTGTGAAATAAAATAATATTAAAATTTTGTATAGGCTGAGCACTAGGGTATCAATTAGGTTCAAAAACTTTTTATATATTTTGGTGATGTTATATGTATCACAGATATTATTATTATATAATAAATATATTTTGATGATGTTACATCGATCACAAATATTATTATTATTATAAAAAAATTAGGTTTACATGATTTCATCAAGTGTGTTATTATTTACACCCTAGTTTATATATTAAACCTTATTTTATATATATGTCTTCTAATTAAAATAGATAAATAAATATGAGTGTAAGTGTGTCCCTCAATCAAAATAGATAAAATAATATATTATGGTACAAATAAGAATTAGACTAAGGTGTAAAAGGAAAAACCCCTTTCATCAAATTTTAAGTCTTTTGATAGATAATTTTGTAAGACTTTATTTATATTATTATAAAATAAAACATCAAGTGATAAGATTATTATAATAAGTTTATATTACAACTATAAGGGTTGTGGTGTATTGATTGAGACTTTGGAGGATGTGATGAAATATCTCATCTGTCCAGGGTTTGAATCCAGACATACACAATAATTGTAGCCACTGAGTTTATCATTACTGATGTATTGCAGTCAAACTTTACCGGGATTAATCCAAACATAGCCTTAGATACCTTTCACAAAAAAGTGTCATATGACGTTTTATGGGTTTTTATAAGTACTTTAGAACATTTAAAATACAAAGTGTCACATTATGTATTCTATAGTGGATTTTTAACAAAGTGTCATATGAACTCATCTTTTTATAGGACATTTTTTTTCCAAATAGTGTTCTATAAAATAGTTAATACGACGTTCTTTTTATACAAATGTTTTAAAAACTTTGTTACAACATCTAAAAATGTTTTACAAACTTATTGCAACGTCTTTTGAGAAAAAAATTTATTTTTTGGTCGTAGAAATTAAGTTTTATTAAGCGGTCTATTATGACAACATCCTATAAACTCTAGTTTGTTGTGTATGACGAGTTTTTTAGATAAAACTTATATCTTTCACAATGGAGTCTAATAAATGAGATTTTGAATAAGTGCTTCCATAATATTCTATCTACAACATGTATGCTATATTTTCTCTCTATTCTCTTGAATTTAAAGATTTCGCTATTCTCCTTTTTTTTCCTCTCTATTTTAGAGGAGAATTTAGCCTAAGTTGTTGATTAAAATTTTTTCAAATCTCTAAAATTTATAAAATAGCATAGTTGTTGGAGATGTTAAGCGAAAATTGTAATTCCTATAAATCATTACAATTAGAGAGAGTCCTTGTAACTTGCCCATATCTTTGAAGTTTTTGTAGAAGAACCTTAATTCTTACATTAAACTTTATATGAAATGACATTTTAATAGGTTTTCATGTTCTTTTTGGCTTTTATCAAGAGTTATTAGTATTTAGTAATTTATAAGAGATAAAACTCGTTTAAATTATCGATTCAAACACAGTAACATTGATATACTACTTGGCTTATTTGAAAGCTTGATTAAAACTTTGAGATTGAGTTAAACATGTTTATATGTTCACAAAATGTTAAAACCTAATATTTGACATCCAGTTTGTACAACAAAAACAAAAATTTTTCAAGCTTTTTAATCGAGCTTATTGACTGTAAACTAATACATAAGTTGATCAATCGTGAGATCGGACTCATAAACAAGTTTTATCAATTTTGAATTTTAAGTCGAGTTGTGTAACCCAAAATGGTAAATGAGCATTAAACTTGAGCTTGAACAATAAAAAAATATTCTATCTCGAACGTTATTTAAAAAAATCAAAGGTGCTCGATCATGATATTATTTTCTTGAATTAAGGCAAAACAAAACTATGTGCCTACATAATATTTTATCGATAAAAATAAATATGTTTTTGCATAAATTTTAACATATTGATTTTTATAAAAATATATATAATTCATATAAAGTTAAAATGATGAGATCTTTTAAAAAAAAACCATGATAAAACTTGATAGAATTTTTTGTCATAATGATGATAAATTAAGATTTTTAAACTGTTGAGTTGACAAATGATAGAGAATGAATTTTTTTTAAAAGAATCGAATGAAAACCTTTAATATCGAGGGAAGCTAATTAATCCAACCCATGAGTAAGGGATGGGCCTAGTTAGGTGCTAACGGTGGCATGCCACCTTTTCATTCAGTATAAAAAAGATTAGGTTCGTGAAATGTATAATAGTATCGATTTATAATTAAAGACATAAGTTTTTCTTAGTAGAGTTGGTTTGCAAGACTTTTATTCTATATCAGATGCTCAGACTCATGTTCAAAATTCGTTAGTATCATTTTCTTAATTTTTAGCTTATAATTTCGATTTATTATATTTTTGTTTTGTAATAAAAAACTTGAACACATAATCTTACATGTGAAAAACAATAAACTAACCAACAGACCAACTTATGATGTTGTTAAAATTAAAATACTTTAACATTTGTTTTTTATAATTAAACAGTATCATCGTTTAAAAAAAATTATGGGTATATCCCTACCATGAATAATGTTAGTTATCACTATCATGCTTTGTGGTTTAATGCTTTTATTTGCTTTTAACCTATTTCTCTTACATATGTCTTTGTTGTATTTAATGCTTATTTGCCCACATTATTTTTGCTATTTATTCCATCTGTCTATTGCTTTTAAAATTTGAATTGCAAGCCACAACTTCTTATATAAATATTAAGATAACGCATGTTATGTTAATATGTATAATACATTAAAGATGACTTAAATTACAACATTAATATAAGTTAATATATGATATTAGTTTTAATTATTTGAGAATTTCAAAATTTATGAGATTCTTGAAAACTTTTATCTTAATGTTTTAAATGATTTGTTTCTCATCTAAATATAGTATTTAATGTATTGGTTAACATATATTTGTTTCATATATACACGGTTCATAACGTGAACTTTTTGCGTGTGTGTTTTATTTCACAAACTCGCCAAAAAAAATTCACATTGTTGTAAAAAGACGGAAAACAGATCTCCAGAATGAGGAAAACTAAAAAGACGGAACTGGCCTGACCTCCTTTACAAAAAGAATACAAGGTAATTAGTGCCTTTGATTAAGTGTATGGTTTCGATTAAACCATATATAAAAATCGGTTTTTAACCTTTTTATGGTTCTCATTTCATTAGTCTCGTGTATGTCTATATATATATATATACTCACAAGATGAATTTAACATTAGCATTTGAATGTAATGAAGTTGGTACGATTTTCATTAGATATATAATTGATAAATTAAAATCAATATAAAAGAATCAAAAATTACAAATATTATATATATATATATATATATATATACTGTGAATATGGGTATACGAGTTAACTTATGAACGTATATCAATTAATTTTGAAGTATACAAGTTGACAATCAAACAATTTTTTAATGATTCAGAGGAGTCTTGAATTAATTAGTGATGACTAATGGAGAACAAATCCAAGAACTAACTAATTGAACTCCCACAAAGGTTTGTATATTATTATCATTGATACATTTATCAATAAAATATGGTATTTAAGTAATAAAATAGTTTGATTTGTAAAATAAAAATAAAAATTGTATATGAAAAATACGCACGAACACATAAAAAAGCTGTACGAAGTTGGTGAGAAAAACTTCTTAAATGAGATTCATCTGTTTAGAGGTTCTTCTTATAAAAACAAATATACATCTACCATGATATTTATTATAATTGTTATATATATACGAACCATGTGAAAAGAAGTACGTTAATCAAATAGAGGGTAGTTGCTTTGACACATATGTACACGTCCCCTGCTTCTGAAAATATAAACATTTTTATTTTTTGGTTGTTCTAGAAAATAAAATTTTCTTTTTTCAATGATCTATTTGTAAATACTAAATACATGTACTTTTTAATTAATAATCATCATAAAATACCGGTAAAATTTGAATTATTTTTGGATAATGATCTTTCTTTATTTTGTGTAATTAACTATAACATATTTCAGGTATTTGATCAATAGAAGAAAATTAATTAAATTCACACGTTCATAAAATTAAAATCGAAATATAATTTTATTTGATATTTTTTGCAATTTTCTTAAGTCTTGAAATTTTGTTTAGGGTTTCTTGAAATTGTATCCTGTTTGTGTGTGGACGTGATTAATGACAATTACTTTATTTTTATATGCACTTTTATGGCAAAAAAAACTAAAAATCATGTCATTTCATTTTGTAGGTCATATTTTTGTGGTTAAAAAACTTCAAAGTTCGATCTTTTAGTTTTTAAATAGATTGGTGTATTATTATTTGTTACTTTATTTTTCTATATGATATTTTTATTTTACATGTGACATATATTATATTATAAAATTAGATGTATATTCATTTTTTAGTTTTTATAAATTTAATTTTTATATCTTCAACTTATATACATTGGTAATTACTTTTTAATAATTTAAAACCTAATAACACACTACAACAAAAGTGATTTTGTATGATGTCTAAAATGAAAAAAACATCATAAAAGAATACATTGTATGACACAAGTTTATAGAACTAAATCATAAAGCTACCTATATAAAAACGTTACAATAGATTTATATGACGTTTTTAGGTATTTCAACAAATTTTTACAACCTTTTTGAAATAAAGTGACTTATTAGCTATTTTATAGGACACTCTCATATTTTTGCAGGATACTTTTGTTTATAAGACAATTTTCAAAAGTGTCCTATAAAATAGTTAGTATGACACTTTATTTTAAAAGCGGCGTAAAAACTTGTCAACACCTTTAAAAGCGTCCTAACCTATTGTAACGTTTTTAGATAGGACACATTTTGCTTTGGTCCTATAAAATTGTGTCATATAAAGTATATTTTTATGACGCTTTTTCATTTTGGACGTCCTATAAAATCATTTTTGTTGTAGTGACATATTTAATTAAAACAAAACACACACACACACACATATATATATATATAATTAATTTGATAAAAAACATAACCAAAATAACAATCAAATAATTTAATTTATCAAGTTAATGTAAAAAAAATATGTAGGTATAATTTTATGAAGTTAATAAATATTGAAAATATGATTAATCATAATTAATAAGAAAGTTATGAGGATATTTGGTGTAAAAAATATTGTAACGAGAAGAATAAGAATTGATGTTGACACCATTGTTTACATCAAATTCAGTTGACAATTGTCTTAAAATGTGAATTTTGGTTTAGGGGTTTTCCAAATCTGATTTTTTTAATACGAACCGAATTGATAAATAATTAATAGTATTCCTGTCGTATCCGTCATTTCTAACAAAAATCTTGTTACCTTCGTTGTGGTGCATAGAATAATTTTCAATTCTTATCGTGGGCCTTATTCCGTCTTTAGAAAGTAAAATTTTGTTCCGTTACAACGCATGGTTCAAATCATACATAATTGGTTATTTATTACTACATGTTATAATTATTGACAAGAATAACTTTTTTTTACTCACCAAGAATAACAAACAACCCATGATTACATCCCTTTTGTTTGGATTTTACTAGCAAAAAAGAGAGAAATGTATTAGATTGGGTGAGTTTAGGTTGCACTTTTTTACTTTTTTGTTATACCATACACCCATGATAAGAGTAAAGAGTAGTAGTACCAAATGACCAATCTATCAACACCAAGGTACCTCCCTAATTAGCTATTCTTAGGTCTATGTTGGGTTCTTTTTGACTATTTTTCACTCCCCCTACTCCCATAGACTCCCTACTTTCATTATTTTATAAACTTGCCTTCTTTCCTTATATCCTATCTATCATTCTCTTTCCTTCATCATCCAAATCCCAAAGAAAGAAAGAAAGGGTTTTTTGCCTATCTTGTAAGTTTCTTTTCTTTCATCATACATATACATATATATAAAAAGTGCATAAATTGGTTATGTACCTTTTTGGATCTCTTTCTTCTTTGGTACTTGTAAAATTTCTTGTTTTGGTTGAAGAATCAATGAGGGTTTAGTTTTCTTTAAGGTTTTTGTTGTGGGTTTGATGGATCTTGATATATATCACATAATTAAAGATTCTTTTTCTTTACTTGAATGGGGTAAAAGAAGAAAGATTTCTTGATGATTTTCATTTAATTTGATGGGTTAATTTTCTTTCTTTAATTTCTTGAAGAAATTTTGATTAGGGTTTTGTTTGTTTGATGGATCTCTTCACTTATTCTTGTTAAGTTGTTATCATAAAGATTTTTGTTTATTTTCAGCTGGTTTTAATTGGGCAAAGGGAAAAAAGATTCTTCGATCTCACTATATATATGTATATATATACATACAAACTTGATGAATTGATAAGATTTTTGTGGTTCTTGTTTATCTAGCTATATATATATTTGATGGATCTTGATAACATGAAAAGATGTTTCATTTTATTTTCGATTTAAACATGTCGCCCAATTCAAGAAACTTATCACTGTTTGTACACTGTTTCAAGCTACAAGTTTCGATAAATATTCATTCGATGGTTTTCTCTTTAATTCATCTTCATCACATGTTCATTTTAATTTTAACAAATTAAATTTAAAGGGGAATTAAAAAAGATTCACATCACACAGATTTCGCTACAAAATTTTATCATTTTAATTTAAAAGTAATTAATTAATTAGGTCGGATATCTACCCATCAAAGCTACCATCATCAAAATCTTGAGAAATTTTTGTCTGTTTCTTGAAATCTTGATCATATATAAACATTCTATTTTTATTCAATTTTGAATTCAACCCACAACTTATAAAGACAGTAAATTACAATTCAAGTTAATTACATGTTTGATTAAGTTCCATCTCTTTCTGTTTTTGTTATATATGTATACAGCAAATTAAAGGGTTGTTGATATTTTTAGGGTTTTTTAATTAATTAATTAATTAACTTATAGTTTTTAGGTAGGTTTTAAAAATGGTGAGAGGGAAGACTCAAATGAGGAGGATTGAAAATGCTACAAGCAGACAAGTGACATTCTCCAAAAGAAGAAATGGTTTGTTGAAGAAAGCTTTTGAGCTTTCTGTGCTTTGTGATGCTGAAATTGCTCTCATCATCTTCTCACCAAGAAGCAAACTCTATGAATTTGCAAGCTCAAGGTTTCATTTTTCTTCTTTATTTAATCTATATATATAGGCCCTCTTAATTTTTTCTAATTTGATATATATATATATAATTTAATATGATAAATCAATAATCTCATGCATACATTAACTAGAATGTATATATACCCCTCTATATATGTATGTTTGTATGCAAGTCATGAATTACAATTAATCATCCTACGTACATGTGTCGATAGATATACGATAAAAGTTCATCCAATAGAACATGGGTTTTTCAAGGACGAACCCAAATTTTTTTAAAAAAAGTGGAACCATTTGACTATAATAAACAAATATAGGGAAAAAAATTCACTATTTGACTAGGAAAAACATACGATTTTTTTTTTAAAAAGTGACACCATTTGACTAAGAAAATTCATTAACAGAAATAGAAATCGAACTCAGGTATGAGGTAGAATAAAAGTTTTGCAAAGCAACTCTACCGAAGAAAACTTGTTATAGTTGTAGTTTATTTTTCAAAATACATTTGTATCCCACATAAATTCATGGGCGTCTAGGAAATTTGATGAACACATAATTGTTCTTAGTTAGATCTATTGATTAAACATCCAATAAATCTTTTAAGTTAAGAATTAATATGATTTTTAGAAAAAATTAATAGAACTTAATATATTGAGTTCAAGGATGTAATGGTGTTTGCTTTTCAGCCAACAAAATTCATGTATTAAGTAAACAACTTATAATACAAAGAGTATAAATAATAAAAAAGTTCATAAATAATATAAATGGGTGGAAATTAATCCATATAAAACTAGGGATGTAAATCAACAAATTGTCTAAGTTAGAACACTCACAACCGTTATAATAGAGTATTTAATAAGAATTTTAAGTTTATAGGACAATAATATTACGTCTTATAAAAAATGTTACAACAAGTTGTTAGAATAAAATTAGTTGATCGTGTGCTCTGTTATTTTTGCGATGTGATAGTACTCCATCCGTCCCTATATAGTTCGGAGTCTTGGATTTACATGGTTCGATTAAACCGAGCACAATTGCAAAGAAACGACCTGACAAACTAATTAATTTCATACCAGTTATTGATTACATGGTTTAAATTACATATTTAACAAATTCAAGTACAAAATAAATTGAGAAAAAGTACTCTTAAAGTAGCACTGCAAACAATTAATATACCTACGATTTTTACTTTTATTGTATATAAAAGTTGATTATATTCCAAAGATTATATTTTTACATAATTTTGATTGTCTGTAAAGATAATCATGTTGAAGAAAAAAGAGTACCAACACAAGTACTAATGTAATTAAAAAAAGTAATCTGAAAAGAAAAAAGTATATGTAGTGTGCATATGTATATACACACACATATGTACATATTTATACCTATATGTACATTATATAAATTGGTAGAGGGAGGTTTAGGAAAAAACGGAAAAAAATGAGGAACACCTTGATAACCATTCATCTTAACGGTATGTACATGTGCATACATGTAATTGACGCTATTTTTTTGGTTTTATGTACGTGTGCATATTACAAATTACTTATATGCACATGTGCATACCGTCCACATGAATGACTACCAGGGTGTTCTCAGTTTTTTGTTTTTTAGTTTGCGATTTTCCTTGAACTTGACCCTGTATGCATATACATCATATAAATTGATATATATATATATATGTGTGTGTGTACATACACATACTAAGGAAATTGAGGAGAAAATCACATCAATTAGAAACTAGAAATTTATCAATAGAATCGTCATATATAGCTACAAAAAAGATTACCATCCACATTAACTTCAAAATATAACTATTAATCGCATAAAAGAGACCAAAGTAGACAATATATATACATACATACATACATATATAAACAGTACATATGTAAAAGAATATGAAAACAGTCGAATCACGTATGATTTTACACTAACATCACCTATAAAATCACACGTGATTCACGCGACTTTGCCCCGCGACATGGAGACGCAGTCAAAGTCCTCCGTACACCTTATTTTTACCGTTAATGTAAAATCACATGTGATTTTACACGTGATTTTGCTTGTTTTCGTATTCTCTTAAATAGTTGGTGCGCATTCTCGTTTGATCCTCCTAATATATATATATATATATTCCATCTTCTTTTCATATGAGAATTTAGAGAATCGTGATTAACTGCATGCATCTTTTTTGTATTATGAACGTGATGATCAGCATGAAGGAGACTATTGAGCGTTATAGGAGTCATGTAAAAGAGATTCGAACTCAGAATTCTCCATGTCCAGAAGATGTCCAGGTTTATTCGATATCTTGATTAATTTGTTTTTCGATCTATACCCAATATACATATATTGATTGTATTCTCCGTTCTTCATTGAAGATCTTGATGTTGATGATCAGTCTTTATTAAAGAATTAATCTTGATTTTTTGTTCCTCAATTTATTAATCTTGATATGCTCTTTTGATCTTCATTGAAGACCATGATGCATATCTTCTCCATAATTTATTATATGATATATCTTGATTTTGATCATGAGTTATTCATCATTTAATTAATTTCATGTGTTTCAAGAATCTTGATATTAATCATGAGTTATATATATATATATTCATCTTTTAATCTCATATTCTCATGTTCTTTTGGGTTTTTTAAAGAATCTTGATTTTGATGATGAGTTTACTCATCTTTTAATCTCATGTTGTTTTGGGTTTGATTAAATGACAGCAATTGAGACAGTTAGCAACAGGAATGGCAAAGCAGATTGAGCTCTTAGAAGTTACAAAAAGGTGCAACTTTTATTTTATCACATGCAATTCTATATTAATAAATTCTATAATAAAAGAATGATGGAGTCTCACATCAGCTATGTATAAATCTCTCATCTTCTTTCTATATGGACTCTTTTAGAGAAAAAGTTAAAGAGGTTTTACATATTCTAATTAACATATGTATCGGAGTCAAAGTTTAGCATCACTTAGGGACTCAACACACTCTCTCTCCTCCGTTCTTGGAGGAACAGTCTAGCCTCCGTTTTAGCGGACGTGTTGTAGTCCTTTGTATAGGACTCTTCCATCTTTCTATAAGAGCTCTTTTAGAGGAAGAATTAAAAGGCTTTCGCATAATATTCTAACAAAACCTATATGTGTGTGTATGTGTGCACGAGCGTTTGTATATATGTATGTAGGCTCAAGTTCACATAAGAACCATTCAAAAACTGAGAACCACGAAACCTTTGATATTCATTGATATGCACTATCAAAATATAGTATATTAGTTAACACATATCTATTATGTATGCAAGTATATATGCATTGATGCATTATTCATATACTCATTGAAATTCATTGGTGTATTTGCAACAAGTTCTCACGGTTCTCTAGTTCTTGGGATATATATGTGTGTGTATATATGTATATGTATATATACATATATGTGGGAACCACTCCTCTCTTTGAAACGGTTTTTAGAGAGAGATATATCTAATGAGGGTTTTAGAGCATCTCCAACAAATTCCCTATAATTTCTTCAAAATGGAGAATCAAAAGACAAAATCTCCAAAAAAAGTTACATTCATCTCTAACAAATTCCCCATTTTGGAGAATCCAACATTGATTATAATATTAAGATATTGCAACATCTATTAAAATATTATTTCTCTCTTTAAATATTTATTTTTCAAAGTTTCCTATTGGTCATTTCATTTGGTAATCGTTTTTGGAGTGAACTCCATATTTGAAGAAAAATCCACTCTCCCTCATATTTTCTTCATTTTGGAGATGATTATGGGAAAGCTATTGGAGCAAAATACTTGCTCAAAATCCTCATTTTCTCCATTTTCCCGATTTTGGGAAAGTTGTTGGAGATGCTCTTACATATCCTTGCTAACATAGTATCCGAGTCAGTACCACACCTATTATCTAATAGGGTTTTACATATCGTGTAGCCTAAGTTTGAACTAGAGGGGGGGGGGGAGGGGTGGATTCAAAGGGTTTCCATGTATCCTAACAAATTGGTTTTTTATGCCATATTTTTCTTTTCTTGGATTTATGATATAGGAAACTTCTGGGAGAAGGTCTGGGAACAACCACCATTGAAGAACTACTACAGATTGAACAACAGTTGGAGAAGAGTGTATGCATTATTAGAGCAAGAAAGGTTGGTTTTATTTGGAGAAAAAACACCTTTTGACTTTGACTTTGACCTTTTCTTTTGCAAAAATTCATTTTGACAATCTTGATTCTTGTTTCTAGATGTTAATTTTTGGGGTTCTTTTGTATTTTATTTAACACTTTTTTTTTTGTGTTTGTGTGTATTTGATGATGTAGATGCAAGTTTACTATGAACAGATTGAGCAATTACATGCAAAGGTAAGGCTAAAAGAATCAATAGTCAACCTTTGACTTTTAAATTAATACATGATATTATTTGTGGATCTTTTTCTTTTGTAGCACCAATTATATTTATTTATAATGCATGCTTCTTGTATTTTTGTTGTAATTCTTGATATTTTGTCTGCACAAAAATAAGTGTATTTGTATTAACTTGATATTTTGTCTGCACGAAAGTTCAAATGCAAACTCAAATTTGATTGTGGACGTGAGGATAAATGACAGAGCGACACGTGTCTGAATGTAGATTATTCAGACCGAATAATCAAAGAAATATCTAGACCGAATAAAACTGAATATAGTGTTTATTCAGTCTGAATATTTCTTTGATTATTCAGTCTCAATATGACACGTGTCGCGCTCTCATTTGTTCTCACGTTCACAACCAAATTTGAGTTCTCATTTGGACATGCCTCTCTCTCTCTCTATATATATATATATATATATATATAGGGTTGGGTTCACGTGAGACCAACCTATTTCCGTGAGATCCGTGACACCAACTTTTTACTCTTGAACCTTCACAATAAAAACACTGTGAACGTAAAAAAATATAAACATTCACAGTGTTTTTGCTACCTTCACAGTGTGTTTTTGCTGTGAAGTTTCAAGTGTAAAAAGGTGGTCTCACGGAAACAGGCTGGTCTCACGTGATCTGAAGTCTATATATATATATAAGTAGTTTGGTTGAATTCAAAATTTATAAATATGTGGAGTAATAGATTCCAATACTTATTGACGTTTTCTTTATTTGGAAATATACAGGAGAAAACGCTTGCATCTGAAAATGCAGTATTAAACGAGAAGGTAAGTTTCTTTGTTGTGTTTACACCTATACTGGATTCAGGAAGGCATGCAAGTATTGAAGCCCTCCTAATGTTATTATTCTAAATATGTCATAAATTCACACTACTATAAGCTCATATTCCCGTTAAAAAAAGGTTATATATTTTCAACAGTGTAAAAAGGTCATTTCTACTGTCACGTTTTGACTACAAGTTTGACTCGCAAAAAACTTGTCATTTTGTAAACGAACGTAATCACAGTTGTATCTTGTGTATTAGTATCAACTTCAATCGATTGAAGGATCAGAAGAAAGGGGGACAAATTTTGTGGTGACGGAAAATGATGAAGATACACTATCAGATGTGGAAACGGAATTGTTCATTGGCCAATCAAAGTGGAAAACCAAAAAAGATCGACCAAAGTAGTCGATATTTTGATATCAAGTTATGTCTGTTAACATATAAGATATCTGAAACGATAAAAATAAAGTCTAAGGAAGAATCCTTCCCATATATAGCACAAAAAGCCATTATTGGGACTTACAAAGGTTTGTATATAGGGATAACTCTTTCATAAGTACCCTTAATCGAGTCTGATATCTTATATGCTATATTCATATTCATAATATATAGTGGCTTAATCATTTGAAAACTCAAAAAAATTTAAGATCCGTAAGAACTTATATCTTAAGGGTTTTTCACATGATTTTTTTCCATCTAAATATAGTATAATGTATTAATTAATATATATTTGTTTCATAATGTGTTTGTTCAGATGTATGCGGTTTACAATGTGAAACTCTTTTACATGTATTTTTACGGCAAAAATGTTTAAATTGTGAACCGAGTACATGTGAAACAAACACATTGGGAAAACAAATATTTGTTAATCAATGCATTAAACTCTAGTCATAAATAAAAAAGATCATATGAAATAACATATATATACACACACACACACGAAGGATTATGTGAGAATAGGGGTTAACATGAGAAGCGTAAAAAAGGTATTTGGACCATTGATCACTTCTAATCCACCCAAACGCCATGAATTGTAGTTCTCACAAGAACTTATTTGTTGCATCTCATTACTATATGGGGGATTATTTGCAAACCTCCATATTTATGGGAAGTTCATGGGGGAAAACGTTAAAAAAAGAGAAAACTGAAGAATGTCCTGAAAGTCCGCCATCTGGACGGTATTTTTTTTCTATGCATCAATGCATATATATGCATTAGTGCATATGCACAAATGCATACAAGCGAGTAAAGCTCTTTTTTTCTATGCATCAATGCATATATACGCATTAGTACATATGCATAAATGCATGTTAGTGCATACCGTCCACATTGAGAGCACTCGGGATGTTTTTCAGTTGTCTTTTCTTTAACGTTTTCCCTTGAGCCTGACTCCATCACCCAATCATTAAAAAAATCTTTTGCTTTTTTTTAATGTTAAGGACTCATTCGTCCTTTTAATATTTAACCTTTAATTATTGTAATTATTAATCTTCTAATATTTTAGGATATTCATTAAGATAATCATTTATTTATGAAAAAATTTGTTATTCTTTTTCTAAACAAACAAATCATATTGCAAAAAAAAAATTGGATCGTTTAAATCTCTGCAGAGTGATCCCAATCGGGAATCAATGGCATGTTTGAATGTAAACATGAAATTATGGGGTTTTTTCCATTAATGGAACCATGAAATCTTGAAATAATTTTTACAAAAATAAAAAAACCATGAGTTTTTTTTAATTCATAAAATTATGAGTTTTTTTACCATTAATGAAATCATGAGTTTTTTTCATTAATGAAACGATAAAATCATGAGTTTTTTTTTTCATTCATGAAACTATGAAATCATTAAATAATGAGGTTTTTCATTCACGAAACCATTATATCATGAATTTGTTTCTTTCATTAAACCATAAAATTATAAGTTTCCAGTAATCTTATCCATTTAACTGGAAGTTATTCTCACATTTAGTATAAGAACAATTACGATTCTTTAGGTTTAAAAAAATCTGGTTTATGCCAAAATCACTACTGAAAAATTGTGATTATTGTCGAGCTAATTTTGTGCTACCCTGATAGATTTGTGTTAAAATATAACTTAAAGAAAAAGAGCTCTCACGTAATCTCACTTTTATCCAAGGCTATTACTCTTTGTTTCTCATATACACCAAAAAATTCCTCCAACACATAACAAGTTATATTTCGTGAAAAAATAAGCTGTTAGGACAAAGTTGAGGAACCTATTAGAACTTGAAAAATCAGTCGACTTATTAACTTTTTTATAAGATATTTTCTTGAAAATTATCATACGAAGCGTAATAAATCACAAGTTTCGTTGTAGTGTGGATTTTACTATATGTGTCTTGTTTGGAAAGGAAAAACGTGGCAATTTCAGTATAATTCAGAATTTGAAAATTCAGTTGCTCGGTTTATAAAATGCTTTAGTTTCCCCAAGGATATATAGGCTAAGAAAACAAGTCTGAATCTACTTTGAAAAATAAAATTAACTTTTTAAATAACCCATGATACAGTAGTTATCAAAGTTTGTTATTTTTTTGTTGTTTTTACACACACACACACACACACACACATATATATATATATATGTATATTCCCTCTTAAACCACATCTTGAAGGATGTCGTAGCCTCGCTGTAACTTGTAAGACTTGAAACTTGACTTCACTATCACGTCACGCCCACATCATTTAGAACTTTGACAATACATATACGAGTTCCATAGTATACAAGTTGATCACATGAAGTAATGGTCTAGAAACTAATTCTAATATAAATCATGAACAAGCTATATGACTGATCAACGATGGTGCTTAACAACCTACAAATTAATCCGAAGACAACCCCATAAGAAAGCATGTAAATGGACGGAAAATTAAACTTCTTAACACATGAAATTAACTACAACATTACAAATAGGTGGAAGTAGTGATGCTAATTGAATTCAATAATATGAAGATTTAATTGTCTTTTTAAAAATACTTAAAACTCTCTTCTGAGATGAAGAAAAAAAATCTTTACTAAACAAGTCAACTACTCCTGTGACGCTCGACTTAACTAGAATCATAAAAATTTGATATCCATTTTATCCGACTTTTTTACTTTGACCTACTGTCATAGTAAATTTTGAATCACTGTTTGATACGCTCAAAAATCCAACTCAAAACTTTCATTTACAAATCGGCTTATTAAATAAAATATTACTAAACAACCAATCTCTAATCATAATAACATTCACTGATAATAGACCATAAAACCGACACCGAATAAGTGTAAGATTTAAACTCGATTGGTTCAAAAAAAAACTCGATTAGTCAAATCCTCTTTAAACCTATTTAACACCATCACTCAATCTTATACCAAAACAAATATTGCAATCCTTGCATTTAATAATTTATTCTCTTTAATTAAAGCATTTTATTCTATAATTCTCTTTATAAATTTATGCTTTCCCTATTCCAAAATAAAATCTCCATAATAAAAAATATATAATTTTATAAATACGTAATTGTTACATTTTTTTTATTATTATCCTTGATTATTAAAAAAAATCTTCATCTTAAATTGGATCTATTTGACATTTTTATTGCATTTTAGGATTTTTGGAGGCCATTCGATTTTCTATAAAACGATTTGATCATATATTTGATTCGTTCGATTATTCTTAATCTATCTATTACTGTATTCAAATTATTACGTTTTCTTTTTAATTTTAGTTTTGAAGTTTATTGGTTTGTAAAATATTAATAATTATTTGTTTTTTCAATGACAATAAATCAAAAAAAATTGTTAATGTGTTTATTGTTATTATTTTATGATTACTCATCTATAATGATTGATTGTTGTTTAGAAATAAGGATATATTCCACCTGAAATTTTGAATTTGGTAATTATAAAATTCGTCAAAAAAAGATGAACAATTTGATCATAGAAGATTTAATAGTATAAATTATAATAATATATCGGTCATCTTCCTTTTATTTGAATATTGTTTGCGATTAATTTACAGCTATACATATTATAACTTTTAAATTTAATTTTCATGATAAATAATATATTTTAAAAAAAAACAAGTCCACATTTAACTTGTGGCACTAGGATTCCGAAATATTAGTATATTCCCAGGCCCTGGGTTCGATCTCACGTCCTCCCGCTAGCCTCAGCCATTGAGTGAGTGTTAAAATGTTTCTTTACATTGGTGTCCTTAGAGGCAGGTACCGTGTGGGACCGGTGGGAATTGCCGGTAATCAACTTTTTCGCCCAAAAATTAGTATATTCCCTGATTTTAGTTAGTTATATTTGACTTTATGAATTAGAGTCGTGATATTCGAATGCCCATTAGGAAGATGATCCAAAGACCACACTTAGATCGTATGCCATTGTGGTCGTAATATACACTATCATGGTTGATTTATAAACGAGAACATAACTACTTTTTTAAACATATTTATTGATTAGATTAATCAGATCAAATGAGAAACCTTTTTATTTATTTTCCCCTCGAAAGTAGAGATTTGGCTACATTTTTGGCCTAACAACAACTGGTTATTACTAATTAACAAGTTAAAATTCTAAGTTTTACTCAACATTGTTTAGTACCACCTCTATGACTCTGTAACAGTAGCAATACCCTAAATTCCTCAACATATGGCCTCGACTAGCCTACATTACACACACATACGGTGACAAGATATTCCAAATCATTACGTAGATAGGTTTATTGGCTTACTCGAAATCAATAATCAAACATTCAATCAAACACATTGTGCACCACACCTTTTCTCTCGATTCTCATAATATTTGTGTGCTTATTTTTGAGCAAGTTTGGTTGAAAAGAGGTCGATGCCATATTTATACTTGGGTGTTTATTTAAAGTGTCAAATCGTCTGCATAGCATCACAGACTGTAGTTTAGAGCTTTCGTCTTGTGCATAGTTTGTGGTTTTTACCAAACCATGTTATACGGGCAATTTGCGGTTTTGAGTTATCAAATCGCAGTTCAAATCATAGTGCATATTTTATATCTATATATATATATATATATAAGGTCGGGTTCAAGGAAAAACTCCAAAAAAACTGAAGAACACCTTGGGAATCCTGAATCTGGATGGTATACAATAATACATACTGATAATTTATAACATGCATTTGTACATATGCACCAATGCTTCTATAATTATAGAAGCATTGGTGTATAGAAAAAACGACTGTGTGCATTAATACATACCGTCCAGATGAAAGGTTCCAATGTGTTATTCAGTTTCTCATTCTCTCTCTTTCTATATATATATATATATATATATTAATAATCAGGCTAATTTATGTACTATTTTTAGTTTTAGTAAACTCTTTTTAATTATGTATTATGTATTTGGGAATTTGATATATTAAATTTTACTTATTTATTTGGACTACGTTCACATTATCGTTGTTGTATGATAAAGTTTTAATCTTATAATTATTCAATTGTAAGCATAGATTGTCTTAGGTACAAGCCATATAAACCATAACACTTTTGTGGTATGGTTTTTTACGGTTTGAAGTCTATTCAATTTAAAAAAAAATACTCAAACCGCATATGCAATATGATTTTATAGTTTGGATACGTTGATTTGTCAAGACAAACAAAAATCATTTATCCTCAAAATAATGAGATTAACAAAATAATAAAGGAAAATGAAACTAAAGACCAACTTGTGCCACGTGTCATGCCACCATTCGCTTCTATTAGAGCATCAGTAATGCTAAAAAGAGACCTGATGAAAGACCTGAAGATAGGTTGAGAATTTTTTTTTATCATTGGAGCAATGGGTTGAAGAATAGATTGACATCCAATGACTTAAGGATTATCAAGTTTTTGAAGATTTTATGTATATGGTAATTTATGTAAGTTTATTAAAAATAATTAAAAAAATATAAAAATATAACATTTTGTTAATGGAAAAATCTATGTGACAAAAAGTTAAATCATTATAAATATTTAACCATTGAAGATGCTCTTTTAAAGTCCATAGATGGTACAACATTTACATAAAGTAGAGGCTTCACAAATTCAGCCCCCAAAACTTATAGTAAACAACAATACACCCCCTATGACTTTATATTGTTTACTCCTTGCAACACATATTTTTAAAATTTTCACCTTTTACCCTTGTTTCGACGTATATTTACTTTTGGTCCTTTTTCGAGTTTTTAGATATTAGAGTTCTTTACATATTCCTCATAAACTAGTTGCACTTGTTCACTGAACATTTCAAATAAGCATGACAACTGGGCAGAAAATGCAATTCCCGACCCCAGTTCCACTACTTCACCATCCACGGCAGATACAAGGAATCAATCCACTCCCCTTTTTTTGTTGGGACTATCCCCGTTTTGTCTCCGATTCAACAAAAAATCGTCAAAATGGTTGGAAAATGTAATACAGTAATATATATAATACAATACATTACACGACCACCGCCTTGGCCTTCAACATGTCAGACATCTAGGCCCCTGGATCCAGTACCCGTTTTTACAGAGAATCACAGGCCTCTAATGGGTTCGGTGAAATGGGTTAACTTCCTAACAGGTTAGGAAAAATCATCATGCCTGATTCCAAACGCCATAATTATCAAACTATAAATATGGAAACTAGAAATATAAAAAAAATAACATTGCACTCATTTTTTTTATAGATCGTTTCCTTTTTATTAAATGTCAAGTTTTACAAATATACATTTTTAGTTGTGATTTCAATGATAAGGGGTTTGAATACAAATCACTGAAATCTTACAAATTATGATCAACGTTTAAAGGAAACACTCGAGATATTTAAAAATGATTCTAGAGTTCAATCATTGTGATATTTCTTAAATTTGGATACGATGAAGATATTTATGGAACCATATATTCATTAGACTAGATGGAGGTTAAGATTGGTTTGTGTAATTTGTATTTAAAATTCCCTCATTTCATTATAGCTTTTTTTAAACGGTATCATAGGCATTTGTCTAGACTAATCCCTCGCGATTTTAAGACTGCTAAAGCATGTAGCCCTGAGATAATTCCCAATGGCCACAAGTTGTTTGCGCCTGGATAGGAACCTGGTAGATGGGTTACCTAGCCTCATCTCCCACAAGTCTTAACCAGTACGCCACAAGCCTTGTGGTTTTTTATAGCTTTTTGTTGTAGATAATTAATTAAAATTTGTCATGTGATGATTTTAACACAAGTTTACAGTTTGTAAAGTTTCAGTTAACAAAAATAAATGATACCCTGTTATCTTGGTGTCGTCATTTTAAGTGCTCAACGTACGTATGAGAGCGTTCCCAGTTTTGTGACAAATAAGTGCAATTAAAGAGTAGGGTCTCGTCAAGAATTGACCGATCATTGATAGTAACTGAAGAAGCTATTAGTTATCGAAGTTGGTTGTTGGTAACTAATCGTTAATGAACACTAATCAAGTACTCGCTAATAACTAATGTTTTTTTTATTGGATAAAGGGATTAGTAATAACGTTCTTTTTGGTAATCGTGGGTTTTCAGAACAGTTTTAACGCGCTGACTAATCTCCCGGACAACCATGAAATGGTTTGGAGTCATCGCAGGTGAATCTCTATGTCCACAAAGACTTTGACAACGCATGGATTCGAACCCAAGATGGATAAAAAAAATCCACTACACCCGGTACCTATTACTGATATCGATCAGTAACTGATTTTGCTATGATGGAAGATGATAATTTTAAACAACGGAATACGTTTTAAAAAATATATCTTTATTCTTGTGTTGAACATGTACATGTAGGAAACTTTGTAACACTTTTAATGTTACAAACGCCAAAAAATTGTTTTAACCCAAAAACTAAATAATTTAAAATCGTTTAATCCAAATCTCATTTGATTGGATTGGGTTATTCAGTTTCGGTTATTTTTGACAATCTTAGAGAGAGGCGTTGGATTCTGTTGGGAATTTTTTCTTGTGAGAATTATCAGAATTAAAGGTGCACATGGACTAGGCTTTAATTGGTTCTTGGTCAAAATTTAGGATCAAATTCGGACCAACAGTCGTTAATCGATCCTTTTGAGTTTTTAAAAAAAAATGTAACAACTGCATATATAAAAGAATTATTTTTAAAAAAGTATCTTGAATTTTGATCTAATTGTAATAGAATTAAACATAAGATATAACAATTAGTTAAATTATGACACTATAAACAACCAATTCTTTCATATTTTTGTTTTTCTTTCTTTTTTAATATTCTTTGTGTCTTTGCTTTTATTTTATTTTTATATCTTTGTTGCCTTGAAACATTTTTCATCGTTTTTATCTTTTAAGTGATCAAATTAAATGATGTTTAGATTTAAAGTATCTACCATTTTTCTTTATAGATCTTTGGCTCTATTTGTGTTTCATGTTAGGTTTAAAGTTGAGGACATGTCTTTAAAATATTTTATAAAATATTTTTTGCATTAATTTCACTATTGATAACCAATAAAATATTGTTTCGATTTTTCTTTAAAGTTTTAGTGTAATAAATAATTGGAATAAAACACCAAGCTTTTGTCGCGTAAAAACACCGGCCTTTGCTTAAACAATGACCGGTTTTTGGTATTTATCCAGACTTTTTTACCGGTTAATTAAGAATTGTTACAGATTTAAAATTTATAACCAAACCTGGTTTTCACCTATAATCAATCATTGGGCTAGACCTTTTTAATCGGCTATATGTGCATTCAGAAACTATCCTCAACATTTATTCACCTCTCCATACGTACTTATACCATTTTCACTAAAACTTTAAAAAATCGTTTATGTGTATATAAATGTCCATGTTTTTTTTACCGATGAACATAGATAAAGGTTTGCCTTTTTTGTGAACCATTAGATAAACAGAAAACTCATCTGAAAACTCAAAAACAATTCTTGCTGTGAATGTTCTCATGAAACTCATTTATTTTCACATGATACCAAATTTATATATAGTTAAACACATGTTCATCTCCACGAAGAACTTAAACATAAATATACATACAACAAATATATACATAATAATATGTATATAATTAATATATATAACACTCAAGATGTAAGTATCAATAATTAGTATTAGCAACAACATTGCAAATTATATATATATATATATATATTATGTCAAAAACATCCTACCAAATTAATTAATAAGGTCTTAATTAATTAGCAAATTATTACAAATAAGATGATAGAAGAAGAACTTACACAAATGAAAGGTCAAAGTACCCAACCATGGATACTACTTTCACCAACCATGTTCCTCTGAACTGATGATCCCTCCCCATGGATGAATTGGTTGTACCTACACCAACATATATATATATATATATATATTAAAATTCAAAAAAAAACAATAGAAATTCAGAGTAAGATCTTATATCCTAAAGTTCCACATTTCATCTTTATCCATTAATCATCTACACGTCAACACATCAGTATCTTAAAAATACTGATATGATGGTACATGATTGGTGGACTCGATTAAACATAAAATATTAGGATTAGAGATTTTCAATTATATATATATATATAGAGAGAGAGAGAAAGGGAGGTTTAGGAGAAAATTTCAAAAAAAAACTGAAAAATATTCTGGGACCCCTTCATCTGGACGATATGCATCTGTGCATATATAATATGTACAAATACATACAAGCGATTGAAGCTGTTTTTTTATGTACGTATGCATGTTACAAATTACACGTACTATACATTTGTACATAACGTCCCGATGAAAGGTTCACAAGATGTTATTCAGTTTTTTTAAAGATTTTTCTTGAATCTGGCCCTATATATATATATATATATGTGTGTATATATGCTCTACCCTTACCCTATTTGTAAGATGGGTTCTTGTTGACACTCCATGGCATTTGAATGCATTGGGAATGTGGTGTTGTTACCAGAGTTCCATGGGCATCCAAGTTGTGCCCTATAACCCGCCTCTCCCTCTGTCTCAAACTGAAAGATACATGCATAAGGATAAAAGTTATAGTTTTTTTCATTAAATATTATATATTATATAGTAGGATTACCAATCCTATGAAAATTAGAATTATAGTAGGATTACAAATCCTATAAAAATAAGAAGTATACTAGTATATATTCATATATTTTTATTTACATTTAATCATTTTTATTTATTTATTTTTATGATTATAATCAAATTTTTAACAAATTTATACTTGTGAAACTGACTAAATACATGTAAAAATTCGTAAAATTTTTAAAATTGAAAATAAAGGTATATGAATGTACTTGAAGAAATTTAAGTTAGATTAAAAGTTCAACTCATGCAAATGCCTAGAAGTATTCCCAGCATTCTCACTAGCATTCTCGCTATAACTGGTATTATCATACGGTCCTTCATCTTATTTACTGTGATATGTAATTTCTTAGATTTCAAACTTATAAGTAATTCTTGTATATACTCTATTTATTAAACTCAAACTCATAGAATTATCGTATACATACATTAAAATTCAAGATAATTATTTAACACAACACTCCATTATTATCTTTATTTAAAGAAGAACCTATGTCATTACAACTAAAATAAATTATAAAATTAATTTTTGATCTAAAGTATTTAGTTTATAATAAAAATTGAATTAAGTAAATTATATCCCAAAAAGGAGAATTAAATAATCTTTAACACCAATATTGATATTCTTTTCTAGAATTTTTTTTATCACATCTTCAAATTAGCAAGACATATTCAACTATTATTTGTAACTTATATTTTATTCAGACATAAATTTTAGATTTTCTTTTGTAATAAAAATTGACGGTTTACCATAATAGCTTGCATCCTGTTGCATCACAATGATATGCAAACCAGTAGTCATGTATGTATCTATGTATAAGGTTGGATTCTTGTAAAAAATATCATTTTTCGTAAGTGTGATAAACTGACATTCCCAAACTTTCCTCTTAAATGTAAGAAGAAACGGAAATAAAAGAAACAATTTTTTTATAAAAATTAAAAAATATTTATAAAATCACGCCAATCAATTAAATTCCATTATACAACAAACAACGGTATATTTGTTTTTTGTTTTTTTGAGAGTGGAATAGGAGTATATTTGTAAAAATGACATTTTTTGTTTCTATTTTCTCTCACTCAAAAACATGAAAATCTATTTTCTTTTCTCCTCTGTCCTTCATTTTTCTACACTCTTTCTAGGAACACAAATAAAAATATTTTCTTTTTATTCCTTAATTTCTATCCCTTTCTAATTTATTTTCTTTTCCTTTCATTTCATTTCTTTTTCATTTTTCTTCCTTTCCTTTTATTTTCTTTCCTTCCAGAATTCGAGAACACGATTTGAAAATGTATTTAATTAAAGATATAGAGTTATATAACATTTGCATATTAAGTCCTTTTATTATTTGCCCTAATAAAAACAGATAAATGAAACATACCGTTGATAACTCATTTGAGACCTTGATCTTTAGATGTTTGTTCATGTCTCCAAGTTCGCGTTCCTACCAATTTATACAGTTTCATTATACATTTACAAGATAAACAATATAACAGATAAATTAATCCGTCTAAATTGTAATACTTAAATACCAATTACAAATAGGTAGCTTCACATTATATCTCAAGATATATATAAGATTTGCTTTTTAATCATTTAAATTTGTTTGAATTTTACCTTACGTCGAAGCTCTTCCATCTGTTCTACCATGATTTGTGTCTGCATAAATTTACAAAACTCCTTACGATCAATTGATTTATGAGAGGTCATTATTTCGTTGAAAAGATCAGAAACGCACAATTTTAAACTGAAACTATTAAAAAATCGAGTTAATTGTAACTGAATTAATTACCTTCCTTTGTCGAGCCTGTGTGAGAGCCCCTTCTAGTTGTTTTTCAAGATTATGTAGTTCTTTCACGCTAAGCGGTCCAAGATCTTCCCCGAGTAAATGTCTTGAAGAAAATTTCACACGAAATCAACACGAAAAGTACATCAAACAACAAAACAATCATGTAAATTATGGTGGTGTTTGTTTTTTAAGAGGAGCTGAAGTCTAAAGTCTGATTTCAGTTCTGAAATGGTTATGAAACGTTTAAACGAATCAGACATAAGTGGTGATTAAGAGCTTAAAATGAAAAAACAAACAACGCCTATGTCTCATTTGAAATGGTTTCCAGAATACCTTTGTGTGCGTTGGAGGGATTCGAATTTCGCTTTCAACTTGGAAACCTCTTGATACCAACTCTACATATACGACTCAAAAGAAATTAGATTTAATAAAAACGTGAAGAAATTTATTAAAGTGCTATTATCTTTTAAGAGGTGATAAGAGTCTGAAATCTTATTTAATAAGATCCATATAAATGGTAAATAAGAAATATTTTCTAAAAAAACAGTAATTGAGTTTTTTTAGTTTTGTTAGAGATGTAATTAACCTGTGTTTCACGTTCATTGTTGTTGTCTTGAGGATTAAAGCAACAACGTTGATAACGTTCAAGTGTTTTCATGACTCTGTAAATTAAAGAAAAAACAAAAAACATATGATTAGTTTGCAAAAAAAGTGTTCATATGTACATATATATTTTTGGAACCCTAATTTTTGAAGATATTCAATGAAGTAGCAAATATTTTTTATTTATTAAAGAT
The DNA here is from genome assembly GCA_036898165.1 of Silybum marianum. Classification (NCBI taxonomy): domain Eukaryota; kingdom Viridiplantae; phylum Streptophyta; class Magnoliopsida; order Asterales; family Asteraceae; genus Silybum; species Silybum marianum. The sequence continues at coordinate 1,608,793 of CM072544.1, forward strand.
GAAGGGAATTCATTTTTATAGATAATACTCTATTCATATATAGAAAAAAGAAATAGAAATAAATAGAAATTTATTTGCTTCAAATATAAAATATACATTAATAATATGTAATTAGAGTTAATAAATTCAAACCACATTAGGTAGTAACTTGATTAGACAACAAATTTTTAGACAGTTTAAAGATTTCTTTTACTATGCTATCATCATTGAACGCTATATTAAATTGATTTTTATAATGGAAGGATTATATAGAGGGAAGATTGAATTAGAATTGGCCTCAAGTCACGCGTAATCACATGTGATTTTTTTAAAGTATAATATATATGAATATATATATATATGAAAAATTAAACAAATAAATTCACACATCCTCCTTATCTTTAATGAGGTTTGAACCCCTTGCCTCTTAGAAGGGAAAGGACTACAATACCGTTAGGACAAAAGCCCTTTGGCAACTACATGTGATTTTACAGTAAAATTCATATTGATTTGGTCATTCCATTGTAACATTTTTGGTCATAGTTCTAATTCAAGCCTGAACATATGTATATGTGTGTGTGTATATATATATATACGTGTGTGTGTGCACGCACACATGTGCAGATATTATCAAATGTTAACCATAAAAAGTTTGGAACTGTGAGATTTAGTTTTTCATATGGTGTTTCATATTACGAAACAAATGCATTTGAAAATATAGTGTTGTTTTCTAATATGATTATTTTTAATATGTATTTTTCGTACTCTTTTATTTCACATTGTGAAAAACCACACTATATCGTATTGCTTCACAATTAAAACAATATATGACCAATCCTTCTCACGATGTTCAGCATTTCTAGCTATGGTTCCTATTATATCCATATATATATATATATATATATTGACAACTGTTAAAACCAATAAAACATGTATTATATAATATATGTTCTCTATAAACACGAAATAATTAAAATTTCATGAGTAATAACCCTTAGAAATTGTCGAAGATAAATATTTCCGTACATGTTAGATATAGATATAGATATAGATATAGATATAGATATAGATATAGATATGGATATAGATATAGAGATATATGTTTTTATTATATTATAGCTAAGTAGTTGAAGAAAGAGGCAGCAGGCCATCCAATCTGAATTCCTTTCTAAAATTAGGAATTAAAGAGGGAAAGAATTCAACTCCATGAACTTTAATTCAAACCTCATGTTACACATCCTTTGGACAAAAACCATAAAATAAAATGGTAGCTTGTACTAAGGAAATTAATATGTAAATCTAAAACTTTCTACATATATATATATATATATATTAATTCCACCAAAAATAATAATTAATAAATCAAAAGGTAAAAAAGATGCATCATCATGTTGGCTTAAATTCGCATATCAATTAAACAGTGAGCAAAAAAATAATTATTCTTTCGTTTTAACCAAAAATAATAATATCATGTCCTTTGCTTCTAAGCTTTTTGTTTTACATTTTTATGGTAACATCCAGTTTCCTACATATATTTATACTTACAACCATATCAATGGGTAATAAAGAAAAGGGATTTATATGTATGTATATATACAAATATGTATGTATATATATATATATATTTATATAATATGGAAAAAATCTAGGAAGAACTTTTAAAAAGCAAGAACCAAGAAAAATAGTTGTTAAATTAAAGGTAAATATATATATATATATATATATACATACGTGTGTGTGTGTGTGTGACTTAAAAACATTAAAAAGAATTACTTGATTTACATGCATACATAAATAATAAAAATCATATAATGATAATTAACTGCTTGCTAGCTCGTTCTAAATGTGATGGTTTTTGTTTCAAAATATATATATATATATATAATGATAATTAACACAAAATTTACTTAGAAATAAATACTCCAAAAAAATTTAGGTTATTTGTTTTAAACTATATATCAATTTAGGTTTTAAGAATGTTTAATTTAAAGAATAAAAGCCATTTAAAAAAATTCTTTAAATTTCTTCCTGGGAACACATTTATGGTATTAGAACTATAAAAAATATAGATTTTACAAATATTTGATAAAAATTAATGCCTTCAAGAAAAAATAAATCATTAATCACATTAATGATTTTTAAAATAACATATAATATTATTTGTTACAAAATTTAAATTGTTCTATAAAATTAATTAAAACAAGAAATATCATAGACATATAATTAAACCTGGACCAGAAACTTACATGAAGTAAATAAAATACAAACAAATTTCTATAATTAAAATAAATGATCAAGAACCAAGAAAATGGCAACATAATTAAGCACGAATTTGCTCTGCAAATTCTTCTTTTTTAATAGTAAAATTAACAAATAAAAATCAAGTGCATACTTTTCTTATAACACCATGTTGTCCTTTGGACAAAACCCATAAATTAAAATGATAGTACTGCTTTTATACAAATAGAGAATCAAGTTTATAATATAACAATAGCAAAATAAGATAACAAGAAATTGATCTAATCACACATATGGTTTTACATTAAGATTACATATAATTCACATATGATTTTACATGTAATTTGAGTAATTTCATGTTATCTTTCTTTAATTATTTTTCTTGTTTACAGATAACTTTTAAAAAAGTTTGGATGAACACAGTCATACGACTAGCTAACAAGAAGAGGATTATTCTTTCCTTTTTCCATCAAAGAAAACAATAAAATTCTGAATTTCTTTTTATAGAATTAAACTTTAAACAATTGAAATTTGCAAATCCTACCATCATATTATATCATATTATTTGTGAAATTTTTGCTTTCACTTCATTAAAAAAACATATATATATATATAATCTATATAAGTGAAATAGGTATAACAGAAAAACGAAATCAAAAAATTAGGGTTCATAAGGTTTACAGAAAAAGAAGAAGAAGTTGAAATTCCAACATTTTTTACTTAGAATTTATGAATATTTCCTTTTTAAAATTTTATAAAAAAGGAAGTGTTTAGGCTTCTTTTCAATTTCTCTGCTCATGTTTGTATTCCCTTAGGAAAAATTTATGATTGAAAACAGAAAGAAAAAAATTCAAACAAAATTCAGCGAAGAAAAACCATTAGATCCATGATCCAAACAGAAAAGACAAAATTTCAAAACCAAATTTCAAAAAAGTACTAATCATTTCCCCTTTTATTTCATGAATATTAAAATAAAAAATAAAAAAACAAAACCCTAGATCTGCACTTCGTCAGTTTAATGACGAATCGTACCATCAAATCACACCAAAACGTGTCGATCTCTCGTTCGATGTTTGAAAAACCGTCAATGAAACAACCATTTTTCGAAGATCCAATCACAGAAATAGCTGATTTCATCACCACAATTTCATGTATATATAGATATAGATATTATATTCTGTATGTATAGATTGCTGTATATATATTATCACCGATTTCACCGGCGATTAAGCGACTTACCCGACGCTACCGAACTCGTAGAGCTTATCGCGACTGGAGAAGATGATCAGACCGACTTCTGCATCACAGAGGACTGATAGTTCATAAGCTTTCTTCAATAAGCCATTTCTTCGCTTCGAGAAGGTAACTTGTCTGTTGATTTTGTTCTCTATTCTCTTCAGCTCTACTCTTCCTCTCCCCATAACAATAGATTTTCTTCACTTTCTCTCTCTCTCTCTCTTGTTTCTCTCTCTAGATTTCTTCACAAGAAGGAGATGATGAGTTTTTGTTTAAAAAGGGGGGAGAAAATATGGTGCAGAAAGAGGACGTACAAACTGAGTGTGTGTAAAAATATAATAATATTTTAAAGGTTTTGTGTTCGAATCTTATATTTTATCTCATAAATGTGTTTAATAAGTTATATAATAGATATAATGTTAACGTGTTTGTATTTATATGTATATATATATATATATATATGTGTGTATGTGTGTGTGTGACGGTTCTGAGAAAGAAAATATATTATTAGGGTCGTGAATGACGACTCTGAAAAGTTTAACGATTTGATGAATTAGTAATCGATTCGAGTTCGATTAGTGGTCAAATGTTGGTCAAAGTAATAACTTTTGTTACGCGTCATTATGATCATGTGAATTTGTCGAATTGTTTTTGTGTTTTAAATGTGGTTTCTTTATACTGATGTGACATATGGGTGCGTTCTGTTAAGCGAGGGCTTTCGTGGATCCTTCCCGGTGGAATTGCTTTTTTTCATCTCTCTCGACCAGTTCAGGTTCAAGGGAGGGTGATCGAGGGGACCCAGACTTTAGATCTCTTTCCAAGTCTCATTTGGATGAGGCGCCGGCGCTACTAAATGCAACTCGGGAAACAACTGGGCTAGACTGCTGATCTTATGACTTAACTTAAAAGACAGATGACGCCCCAGCTTTCCTTGCCTCACCCTAGCCTGGTTTTATTACGGGTTGCAGGTGTAGTCTCACTAATAAAATGGAAGGCTTTCACCTACGACAATTTCCCTGGGAAATCCATCGCTGAAAGGTGATTCGTCACAAAACCGTCACAAAAATTGGTGTTTAATTTATTGGTGGGTAAATCAAATCAGTGACAGATTACCCAGGAAATTCCTGGGTAATACGTTGATATTTTCTTGAAAACATCGGATTTTACCGGAATCATTAGTATTTCCTGGGTGATCCGTGGTAATCACCCAAGGAAATTTCCCTGGATGAATTTTTATGGGTGAAAGTCATTTGTTTTGTAGTGTCTGTTAAATTGTTGATATTGGTTGGGGTTTTAAGCAGTTTTTTTGTTTGGATGTTTTAGAATAACTTTAACATTTCCTTGTTTCCGGTGAATATAGTGAAATTCCTGACATAAGGACAACACGTGCGTACGTATCTAAAATGGTGAAAATAATATCTAAAGTCTTAGTTGTTTTATTCTTACATTACTGAATGTTTTAATCACTTATTCATTTACATTTCTGTTTATCTTATTATTATCAATGTTGGTTTATCTATCTGTATACAGCTTAATACATCATTTTGCTTTTGATGATTCATACATAATATATATAGTACGGCTTAGCAATTCAAAACTCGTAATCATTTGACATTTATTCATTCGGTTTGATCATATATTTAAGACAAAGTACGCTTTATTACGTACTCATCAAAACATTCACTACAAATAATTCAAACTCGATACCATTTTATGGTGGTCAAATCACATACACACACTTGACACAAAGGTTTTATTCATGCATCCAAATTAAAGTCTTAGATTCCATCGAACATATAAAAAATGAGCCAAAAAACATTTATTGATTCCATGTTTGGCCAAGTGATATTTGTACATTGTTCTATTATATATGACCTACAATTATTCTAATGTAATACCTGATTAGATTTTAAGTTTATGGGAGCAATAATTATACATCATATATACACAAAAATGTTACAGTACGTGTTAAAACTATGTTTGTCAACCTAACCGTTTTAACCATTTTGAAATAATAAGTTGTTATGATCAAATTGGGCAAACTAATAGAACCTGAAAATGACTACAATAAAGGTTAACAGTGTTATTGTATTAGTCTCTCGATGTTTAATCTAAGAAGTTAACAATTTTGTAACTACAATAAAGGTTGAGGGACTAATACAAAATAATAAAATAGGTTATGGTAAATACTATATTATCTTAATTAAACAAATTATATAAAAATGAATATTTTATTCTCTTTAATGTAATACTCATCCATATATTTTCTGTTGTTTTTGACCGGATTAATTTTATTCTTGTAATGTGTATATTCATTATTGTACTATTCACATGAGTATAGTCATCAATGAATGTACAATATACGAAAGATATTAATGTATTTTGTATTTTATCAATGAATATATTCATCAGTTACTTACTGCATTAGTACCATTTCAGTTACAACAACCATTAATTCCAATTAGCGTTAGTTGTCCCTACTGCTCGTCACAACCATTCCAACGTTTTTAACACTAACTAACATTGCCCTTTACACCATCCCTTGTCAAGTAGAAACTTCGTGAGATCCACACTAACAAGGCTTGTGGCGTACTGGTTAAGGCATTGTGGGGGACGAGACTAGATAACTCATCTACGTCAGGTTCGAATCCATAGGCAAACAACTTGTGGCCACTAGGGAATTATCTCAGGAATGCATGTTTTAGCAGTCTTAAAATTGTCAGGGATTAGTCTAGACAAATGCCTAGGATACCCTTTAAAAAAAACATGAGTAACTTTCTTTTTCTCTTACAACTGAAGATTGACATGTTTTTAAAGAATGTTTTTTAAAATATACTTTTTCAAATGGTATATCTTTAAACAGACATTTTTTAAATAATACTCGTACAAAATGTCTTTTAAAATATAATTTTCAAAAAAAAAATTAAAAGAAAGGTATTTCTTCTTGATACATATTTTCTTTTATATTATGATGATTATTTTATATTACTAACTAAAACAATATTGGATCCATCCCTATCTATATAATCATTTATAAAATTAAATATGAACGTTGTCAACCTCTTATTATCATGTATCTTATGGTAACGGAGGTTCATCTACAATGACTCATTATAAAATAAATAACTTTCATTTGTAAAATTCAAATTAGGAAATTTTTGCTGGATGATTACCGATGGATCATTCAGGAAATACTAATGGTTCCGGTAAAATTTATTGTTTTCAATGAAAATATCAACTGATTTTCCATAATTTCATGGGTAATTCGTCACTGGTTTGATTTACCTGTCAACTTTTGTAACAGTTTTGCGACGAATCACCCTCTAACGACATATTTCCCACGGGAATTTTTATAGGTAAAAACTTTCCATTTTAGGATATGTTTGGCAAAAATAAGCTAGCTTATTTTCAGTGTACACGTTTGTCAAACCATAAGCTAGCAAAAGTCATGCATGTCATTTTTTATGCTAGTACAAAATCATATATGATTTTGTACAGGAAAAAAATTCAGTGTACAAAATATATTGGCTGAGGATTGTCCTTGCATTCTCGTAAATTGTTACCGTCCTTGCATGAACCCGTCTCTCTCTCTCTCTCTCTCTCTCTCTCTCTCTATATATATATATATATATATATAGAGAGAGAGAGAGAGAGAGAAAGAGAGAGAGTTTCAAAACCAATCTTGTGTTTTTCATACATTATTGACTTCTTATCACCTAATTTTAAGTGCATGAATTTTAAGTACCATATCTCGAAAACAAGAATAAAATCTTAAGTTGTAACCAAATGAACTTTTAATTCTAAGATTGATAATTTTGAAAAAGTTTGTTTTAACCCTAAAAAGTTAAAACGATGATGGAAAACTTTAACTAAGTGTTATTCAAAATAGTCAACATTGTGACTCGAATTGATATAAATCTATATATTAAAGGTATATCATAGGATGTTTGATGCTATGTAAAAATGATATGGTAGATACTATTAATTTAAAAATAATTATCAATTGAATTTTTTTGAAGTATATAATATTTATATACGACAAATGCAACAAATAAACTCACACATTTTTCTCATCTTCGGTAAGGTTTGAACCCCTAACTTCCTAGGAGGGCAAATTGTAACATCCGGAATTTTAGTCATGAATTAAGAAACCTTGCATCCTAATATTATGGTCTTTAATATTTAGACGAAATGTTTCATTGGTATAATATTGGGTGACATTGAAAACGGAGGAAAACGAACGAACAAACGAAGCAAAACCACCCTCGGAACACCCCGGCTAGAGTGCCGGCTAGACTGCCATGGCAGCATCGCCAGGGCACACTAGCATGGAGTTTTGAAATCAGGTGTTGAAGTTGAGTTACGGTACATAGCGGGCTAGAGTGCCGGCTAGACTGCCATGGCAGCATCGCCAGGGCACACTAGCATGAAGTTTTGAAATCAGATGTGAATTGGAGTTACGGTACATAGCGGGCTAGAGTGCCGGCTAGACTGCCATGGCACTATAGCATGGCAGTATCGCCCGTTTTGGTCCAGAGGCACAATAAGGTGCGATTTTCAGCTTCCTTTCCTCATTTTACCAGATACCATTTTATCAGTTGTTGGAGAACAAGCCAGAGGCGATTTTTAGGGTTTCACCTTCTTCACCAACCCTCTTCCAAGCATTTAATACAACATTAAAGAGGAGAGATCAAGTTGGACATTGGGAGTTAAAGCTTCAAGTGATAGCATTCTTGGTTCCTTTCAGATTTCTTGATCACCTCCATCCTCGTAGGAGCTTTTCTAGGGATCTCCTAACTCTAGCCTTGTGAGTTCAAATCTAAACTTATAAACTCAAATACTTGTTGTAAATGTAGCATTTTACTGATTCTTAAGCTTATTTTCAAGTAATTGTGTATTTGGGTAAGTTTGGAGGTTTTAGGTCAAAATGAGGTTTTGGAGTATCTTATTGTAGATGATGGGATGAGCATATTTAATGGTTTAAAATACTTGGAAATGTTATAAAATGAAATAATCTTTGGTTTTGAAACTCAAAATGGTTTGACCTAGTTTTTGGTAAAACTTGAATTTGAAAAGGAAATGGTTTATTGAAAGGGTTTTCAAGGTTGGAAAACTAGCGATACGTCTCGTTGATGTATTCGGTCGTAGGACTAGTATGTAATGGATCCATAGGCATATAGTCGGTTTAAAACGGGATTGTTGTCCCTTTTTGGTAGCATAGAAGTCATCGGGGGCCTCTAACTGCTGGGTATAATGCCGGATCATTACCGGATGCCATTGACTCTATGCATGCGCAATTTGGGGTCATCAGGGGGCCGTGTACTAAGGTGCATAATCGGTTATAGACCGGTTGCCAGTGACCATTGCGCGGGCTTTCGTAAGAAGTCATCGGGGGCCGTGTACTAAGGTGCATAATCAGTCATTGACCGGTTGCCATTGGCTCTTACAGTTAGCTCAAACATCGTGTAGTGACCTACTTCTGGTATCCGTCACTAAGGATGGAACACCGGGTCTCCCCCGGTTAATTTTAAAAGATCCTTGCTCATCAAGAGTAAGTTATTTCAAGTGAAGTTGAATGGGATAAACGCACTGTATCTTATCTTTTAAATGTTTTAACTGCCTTACCATTTAACTGTTTGTTCTCATTAGGCGTAAGCCTAACACTTGATTTTAAATGTGGTTTAGCAGGTAAACAGGGTGACGGGGCTCTTTAGAGAAGAGCGGGTTGATGTGTCGAGAGAGAGGTCACTTTTTGGAGATATGCTCATAGAGCACATACATAGTTGGAGCAATAGTATATTCTTTTGAGGATATTGTTAACACCCAATTGTAATCTATAGTCTAAATAGCATAGATTATTAGGTTGTTATTTTAATATCCATGTTTAGATGTAAACTCCCATACTCTATCCCCACTTATTGGGTGATTTTTATATTATTTCGCATTTTATTTTGGTTCAAGTTTACTCTAAATTTTAGGGTGTTACACAAATGCTACGATACCGCTAGGCCAAAGGCTCTTTGGTATTATCGATTGATTTTGCGTCTATAAATACTCAAAAGAACGGTTCTATACGAATTGTTAGTATTTCTTGAATTCAATGTTATATCCGATGATAAAACAATATATTAAAAAATTTCTTGTACTTATCGAGGGCCCTTTTTTATATCTCGTCCAGAGCCTTTAAAATGTCAGGAACGGGCATGTTTGCACTTAACACACTTTATACCTATAATTCAATAATTATGAGCTTCAAATTTCATTGTAAAATCAGCAATAATATGATCATGGTCCAAACAAATAAAAAAATTTAATACACATGATCCTCATATACATATTACATAATAAAAAATAGTCTACGAGTAAAAAAAAACTAACTTCAAACTAAAATATTACATAAGTTAAGTCAATTATTCTGTATAAATATTATATATTCAGGAGCGGATGTAGTATATTGAAGGTGGGGGGAAGGGACCCTAGTCAAGAGGTCAGAAAAAAATTACATAGGTAAAAAAATTCTAAAATACGCAATATACCCTTAGTTCTCCCTAGTAAAATTTTCCAAGGGAACTCATATTGCCGATAATTGCCAAAAATATAAAAAAAAATCTCTTGCAATCAATCAAAAAATGAAAAAAGTTCTTCGAAATCGACAAAAACATTAAGAAAATATCTTGAAATCGACAAAAACACTAAGAAAAGTCCTTGAAATCAACAAAAAAACTTTAAAAACCGTTGAAATGGTGTAATTAGGGTAAAAACACTTTTGGGGACATTACGCGCCTTTAGTCTACCTTAATTGGGACCCCACTAGGCAAAAATTATGGATCCGCCAGTGTATATATTTATATATAGATATATGATTGTGTAAGAATAAGAGTTAAAATGAGAAGTGTAAGAAGGGATTTGGAATATTGGTTACTTCTAATCTCAAAACAACTCATGAATTGCGCTTAAGAATATAATTAATCATGTATATCTCATTAGTGTTGATGTAGTTGTTCTTTTCAATTATTATTTATGCGTTGTGACGGTTTATAATTTAGATGAACACCCCTACATATTATCATAAATAACCACAAGGTCTAAAAGGTTACTTTTTAGTCACTTCCAAAAAAATCACAAAACAACCAAGAAACCACAAGACAATTCTGCAAAACACTTTTTCTTGTAGTGTTGCAAGTTGTGACTTTGACTTCTTATTGTGCGTCGTTTCCTTCCGGTGTTGTTACGATGTCTCAATTTATTTTTGTAGTGAGTCCACTTTTCATCTGGATCAGTCTTGAAATCGCAAGAATAAGTGCCGACTTGTGGTTTTTTGACTATTTTTAGGAAAAAATGGAGATTGTTGGACCAGGAATCCAATCTTGGATTTGGTATGGATAAAAGATCTTTGTATGTTATACTATTCAATCTCGAGACAAATTAATTTAATAGCTTCGATATTGTTATTCAAGATATTGATCTGATTCAAGATCATCAATAGGGAATGCATTCATTGAATTGACAGGTGAAAGATTTATTATCTCTATGAGATAAAATCCCCAGCTATTGTGAAATACAAAAAACGATGAAATTGTAGAAGTAAATATTCTTGCATTCATTTTCAGGATTATGTCGAAGAACTCAAGAAAGAACAACCCCTAAACTAAAATGAAATAACTAAAATAGTGAAGGTGATAGAATATTTCATCTTTGCTCCACGACTCATCTTTATCATATTTCTTTGTCTTCCAAAAAAAATTGGATCAATAAAAAACGGTGTTTAAAACTAGGGGTGAGCATAACCGGGTACCCGGCCATTTTCTATGGAACCGGAACCTGCGGTTCCGGTACCGGGTACCCGACTTCAACTTTTAAAAAAAAAAATTACATTCCATACGATAAAAATGTAATTATAAACTACAAAATACCAATTTAAAATAATAAATACAACAAATGATCAAAAATAATCCGATAAAAACTAATTATTACATAAACAAATTAGAAAGTTTGAGTTTTCATTTGTAATTTATAAATATATAAAATATTTTTTATTTAAAAGTGGCGGGTAGCGGGTACCCAGCGGGTAACGGTTCCAAAAAAATGAGAACCGAAACCGGAACCGGTCCTAATCGGTTCCGTATTTTAGAAACCAGAACCAATCACATTGGTTCCGGTTCCGGAACCGGCAGTTCTGAGGCGGTTCCGGTTCCAAAGGCGGGTACCCGGTTCCGATGCTCACCTCTATTTAAAACCTAATTCCTTTTGGGAATGATTTGGAATAGACAAAACCAAAAATAGTGCTATTTGCTAGCAACAACGTAATGGAGGCAGTCAATCGATATAGATTGATCCGAAATCTAATTCAAATCTAACATAGCACATATAGGTACATAAGAGATGTATTGAATTGATTCTTTCTATTGAACAGATGTGATCGCAACTTTGAATATGAAATTCAAAGGGATAAAATAGGAAATGATACTCTGAATCATAAAACTCTAATGATACCGATAAATCACTTATCCCTAAGTTTTTTTGGTACAATTATTTATGATAATATTCTATAGTGTATATAAATGATTGTAAGAAGTGATTTAAATGGAAATTATTTACTTTCATAAAAGAAGTAGAGGCAAATAACTTGTAGGAATTCGGTGGGTTTTTTGTTTCAATAAAATGGAAAAAAGAAATCTTATTTTCAATTTATTTGCTTTGATTTTTTCAATACTCTTTTACCACGCGCACTCATGAGCGCGTGTTCTTGTGGTTAACCACATTTGAGTTAATAGTTTTAATTCAGGGTACTTACGGGTTGGGTTGATCGGGTTGAAAGCATTTTAACAATCCAATCCAATGCTTGTGGTTTGAAAAATCTCAATCCAACCCAACCCAAACCGAAGTTCAATGCAACTCAACCAGTACAAGTTGGTCGGGTTGGTCGGATTGAAACTTTGTTACCACAAAATATTCTCCTAACCTTGAATATGTTGTTAAATTTGGTACAACTTATTCATACTTCTTAAATTTTAAGTATATCACATTTAATTAATTTTCTCAGTTTATATATACATGTTCACAGATACTTATTGATATATACAAAATAATCATATAGAGATAAATAACAGATTGAATATATATATATATATATATATGAAAAGAGTGTGTGATGAATGTAATTGTTTAATTTACATATTAATATAGACTCAATAAATATTAAATCTAAAATATAAAAAGATGTCGGGTTCATCGGGTTGGGTTGAGTTCAAATAAAAGTGACCCGATATCAACCCAATACCTACGGTTTAAAGATTTTACAACTCGATTAGGTGTCGGTTTGCTTCGGGTTGAGTTATTTTGCGTCGGGTTAGGTTGGATTGATCGATTTGGTCGGGTTTTTGAGCACCCCTAGTTTTAATAAGAAATGAAAAATCTTCAAAACTTCAAAATTTTAGTAATTATTTTGTTTTAACATAGGTTTTAAAATAGATAAAAACAAGAGAAAATAAAAATTACAAATCTTTGAATTTGATTCAATAGTAAATTAATGAGAAATTTCATCTATATCCTTTAAAACTTTCTATATTATGTATATATCTTTGTAAAGTTTGAAATAACTTATATATTCGTCTAAATCTCAAGAACTCACATATGTATCCTTTTCCTAATTTAATTATTATTAAAATAGTTAAAAAATACAAATCATTATCTCTAAATTGAATTTATTTTTTAAATTAATTTGAATAAATCATCAAATTTGGATACATAACCATCAAAACCATCAAATTTGGATAAATCAAACCACCAATTTCAGAATTCAATACATAACCAAATCAGGGATAATGACATATATGTGAGTTCTAGAGGTTTAAAAGATTATATACATAATTTCAAACTTTACAAGGATATATATGTAATATCAAAAAAATTTGAAAGATGTAGATGAAATTTTCTCTAAATTAATTATCAGAAATTTATCACACATTCAAAAGGACGCATGTAATTGGTATGTGTAACAAAGGTTGCGTGAAAACTCGTTTGACAATTGGTTAGTAAATACAAAACTCTTTTAAACGTATTATAAATCATATGTGATTTACAATACAAGCACATGAAATTTGGTTGTTCTCATACTTTTTGTAAGTTGATTGCTTTCTGGTTTAAGACTATGTTTGGTAAAAATAAGCTGGCTTATAAGCTAGCTTATTTTCAGTGTACATGTTTGGTAAACCATAAGCTAACTTATTGAAACGTTACATGAAGTAACGTTTTGGGAGCTCATTGTCATTTTTTCTAATTATAACTCTCATTAATATTAATTATTAATTATTATTTCTATTTTTCAATATGAAATTTTTGGTCATTTTATATATACTTATACGCTAGTTTTGTCAAACATGATTTTTTTCATCGGCTAATTTATCAGCTACAAGCTAGCTTATAAGCTACCAACTAACTTATAAGTCGTCCGCTAGCTTATCAGCTAACCGCTAGCTTATCAGCTAGTTTGCCAAACATAGCCTAAATCTGTTTTAATATAAATATAAGAGTAAACTACAAAATTGGTCCTTATGATTTGTAAAAATAACACTTTTTGTCCATGTAATTCTAAAATTATAAAATAGCCATCGTGGTATGTAAAAACGTCCGAGTTTGTTCCTTCTCTCTAACGACCTTAAAAGATTTCACTAAATGAGGAACACTTTTCTAATTTTATCGATTTTTTATTTTTTACCCGGTCATAAACCAAAATTACAAATTAATCTCAATAAAATTCATCTTTATAGGACAAAAGATATTAAATTCAGGATTGGAAAATGTTGTACTATTTGCAATTAAATAGTACAATGTTTGTGTGTATGTTGAATTTTTCAGTTTAAAGTTTGGAAAAAGGTTCCCCATAATTAATTCGTTTTGAGAAAGTGTTCAAACATAATTTTTATCAATAATAAAAAAAATATCTACATATTAAATGTTATTAATCATATTAGTTATCTAATTTTTGTTTAATTATAAGGAAGAAATCTAGAAAACTAATTTTTTTTATTTTAAATGAATTGAGTTTATAAACTTTTTATCGAATGAAAATCATTGAATTTTTTTATTTTAAAATTATAAGCCTCAAACATTTTTTTTAAATAAATAAACCAAAATACTTTTGAAAATTGGTTACATATGTTCTTCTAACCGAAAAAATACTTGTAACTGTTTAGAAATGTTTTAAAGTAAAAAAAAAAAAAAACTAAAACAGCTTTACTGTTTTCAAACCCCTCACCACCCATCCTTTCCCGTTATCAATCACTATCCATCACCGCGGTTGGCCATGCCATCGATCTCCCGCTTTTTGATCGGGTTTCTTATTTCGATTATCCCTCTGTTTTTAGATGTTTGTACGTACTCTATTAAATTGTTGTAAAATAGGATAGTTGAAAGACAAAAGTATTGATCAAAAAAAGGGAGATCGATGGCAGGGTCAAGGCGATAATGGATGTATGGAGAACAGACGATGATGGAGTGGCGAAGAGGAGCGATACCATTGGGGTTTTAAAGGCGTAGAGTTTGAGCACGGTAAAACTGATTTCGAGTTATTTACTTTAAAATTTTCCTAGCATATGACATGTAGTTTTTAATCACTCAAAATAAAAAAGTTTAATAATTTTTTTCATTTAAAAAATTTATGAAAATATGACATTTTTCAAAATTGTCATACTAGCTATTTTATGTCAGTATTTGAAAAAGAAAAGTAGTATAAAAACAAGTGTCCTGTAAAAATACATTTTCATATGACACTTTTCAAAATTGTCCTATAGAAATACATTTCTCAAAATTGTCCCATAAAATAGATATACGATATTTTGTATTAACAGTATTCTAAAAAACTTGTTAAGATGTCCAAACACGTCCTATAAACTTATTTCAACACTTTTAGATAGAACATTTTTTTTTGTTCCTATAAACTAAGTCATATAAAACAGTTTATTGGGACACCCAGAAACTTACTAAAACAAAATTGGATTTATAGGACGCCATTAATTTCTAAGCGTCATAATTGATTCCTTTATAAGATTTAATTTATAGGACCAAAAAATCAAAATGTCCTACCTAATGGCCTCGAAATAAGTATATAGGATGGTTTCGTAACAAGTTTTTTAAGATATTTTTAATACAAAATGTCACATTAGTTATTTTATAAGACACTTTTTGAGAAAGTGTACTGTAAACTCGTCTTTTTATAAGACACTTGTTTCTCCAAGACAATTTTCAATTAATATCCTATAGAACAGCTAATGCGACGTTTTATATTAAAAGTGTCCTAAAAAATTTGTTACGACGCCCAAGGGCATTCTATAAACTTATTACAACGCTTTTAGATATGACGTTTTATTTTTTTAGTCCTATAGATCAAGTCTTATAAAGTGGTCTATTACAAAACTTAGAAATTTTAAGGTCCTACAAACTCAACTTTGTTGTAATATACCGATGACGTCATATAAACCTGGTTTTATTGTAGTGATGTTTCAAACACTACTAAACAAAAGATTTTTGCCTACAGACCTTTCCCTGAGAAATTTGTTGCTAAAGGGTGATTCCTCACAAAACCGTCACAAAATTTGGTGGGTAAATTCCTAGTGAGTAATTCAAATTAGTGACAGATTACCTAGGAATTCTCAAGATGATCCGTTGGTATTTTCTCGAAAAACGTCGAATTTTACCGAACCACTAGTATTTTTTTGGTGATCTGTGGATGATCACCAACGGAATTTTCCCTGGATAATTTTTGTGAGTAAAAATCATTTATTTTGTAGTCAAATGAATAATCTCCAAATGGTAGATATTTTCTCTAAAAGTATGGAATAAGTGTAGATAACTGAAATCTATTTAAGAGTTTAGTTTACTCTAACTTGGTCCACCACATTCATGTGCTTTGAGTTCAAGAAAAGTGTTTTTTCGTGTTAATTACTCATAATTAGAATAAATAATATGAGAATAGTAAGAAACACGTAGTCGAGGTGGAGACTACTATCCATGCCCCTATCCCTGTCGTGTTTTGACGGCATATCTTCGTCCAGAGCCCAAGACGCGATAATGCGGCGAATCCGCATCCTTGACCATAGGGCAGGTGAACCAAGTACCATCAGAGTTGAGGGAAACCATCATCCTATTTTTTAGTTAAGGCCAAAAGGTATAAAAGTGAAACGACATTGTCTTAGTTCTTATTTAGTATAAGAATAATTTTTTTCCTTATTTAATGTAACCAACGTTCATATATTATGTCCTATTTTCACCACTAACAATAGATTTGTTAACTATTCTCCACAATAAAATTTGTTATATAGGACGTCAAAAATTTCTAAGCGTCCTAATAGACTGTGTTATAGGACCAAAAAATATGTCTTATCTAAAGACGTTGTAATAATTTATATGACCTTTTTTTGGATGTCATAACAAGTTAAAATAAGATATTTCTATAAAAAGTATTAACAATTTTATAGTACAATTTTGAAAAAATGTCTTATAAAAGCAATTGTCCTTGTTGATGCCAAAAATTGGTTTAATAAAATCAACTTAAGGACAGTGTGGAGCTTATCCGACTAGATAAAGAATCAAACGACAAACACAATGAAAAGGTAAATAAGCAAAAGACAAAGATATTTGGTGACGCGGAAAAACCCTTTGATCGAGGGAAAAAACCGCGGACGATATTCGATATCGTCGTGCACTAGTAAGAAATGACGTCAATAAGGGACGTCGTCCTTGTAATACAATGATTGTGTGCAAATTAAAGAAAAACAGTGAGGGAAACTTGAATATGCTCTGCATTACGAGTCTCATGTCACTACTAGAAAATTTAGTATTTTCAACGAAATTTTTCAACGGAAAATGTCGTTGAAAAATTTCTATGAATTTTAAAGAGATTATAGACAAAACATAAATTTTCTACGAATTTTCAACGAACTTCTGTTGAAAATCTCTCACAAAATGCATTTTCAACCAAAAACTTTTTGACGAGACATTCCGTTGAAAAAATTTTGGTTGAAAATGCACATATGTTTGTGAGAGATTTCCAACGGAAATTCGTTGAAAATTCGTAGAAAATTTATGTTCTATCAATAATCCTCTAAAATTCGTAAAGAATTTTCAACGACATTTTCCGTTGAAAATTAATTTCCGTTAAAAATACTCAATTTTCTATTACTGTGTGTTCGATGTCCTTTTCGCGTCTTCATGCTCTTCTATTTATACCAGACGAGCCCATAATGGTCAAGATAATAATGAAGGCCTTGATTGCATCCGTTATATCCGTTATCTTCAACGGTAACGACCCTGTAATTAGTAACACAATAAAGACATACGTTATATCGTTAGTTTAGCGAATGATGAAGGATTCATTCGACGGTCGAAAGATAGATGCGATGATGCTGAATCATGTCATTAGTCGTCCCTCGTATCTTCCGCCGTATGGTTGGAGCTTGATTGCACGGCGCAACCACCAATACATTCAACACTTCTTCTCCATGCCATGAGTCGTTGGTTCTATGTACGTATCTTAGTATCGGCGGTCGTACGATCCCATCCAATGGTCGCAAGTCGAAGATTTTTGGTCCAAACAGTCCTTTAAAAAGAAGAATTTATAAGTTTTTTTTTTCTTAAAAGTGTTTTATCAAATACGTAATGTGACATTTTGTATTAAGATTGTCCTAAAAAACTTGTTAAAATGTCTAAAAATATTATATAAATTATTAGAGACCTTTAGATATGTTGGGGGATTTTTTTGTCCTATAAATGAAATTTATAAAAACAGTCTATTACGACAATTAAAATTGATAAATTTCTCACAATTTATTCACATGGTTGTCACTTGTCAATGAATCATTTATATTCTAATTTTATATTATACGAAAAATGTAACATCAGAAATCAAAGATTTCATCAACCAAAATTGGTACGAAATAGAAAAAACTAAACTTTTATTACATTAACTGCAAAAAAAATTATTGCTACACTAAGTAAGATCTAAGATAAATTATACTACATTTTCATGCATTTATCTTTTTAATAAATTAAAAACAAATAGCATGTGGAATTTTCACCCCAATAAAGATGCAATTTTTCTATAGATTTTATTAGGATATGTGGAACTTCTAGATAAATCTCCAAAAAAGTCATTGAGAAGAAATGGGAGGTTCCACCATATATACAGGAGAAGTGGTCCAAGTCTAGCCAATGTGGGACTCTAACACAGTAACACGCCCCCTCCAACGAGGCTAGATGGACACTGTCCAGAGGGGGTTATCCAGAAGTGTCAACTGTCAAGTCCTTAGAGTGGTAAACTTTGGCTCTGATACCATATTAGGATATGTGGAACCCCTAGATGAATCTCCAAAAGAGTCCTTAAGGAGAAAGAGGAGGTTCCAACATATATAAAGGAGAAATGGTCCAAGTCTAGCCGATGTGGAACTCTAACAGATTTTATTTTGCTATCGATGATGTATAAACGTGACATCAATTACAAGTAACATATATATATATATATATAACTCTACAATATAATAAATGTCTAATATATAACAAACGTCCGTATTAAACACAAATTAATAACACACTAAAAGATAATATTTTGTTGATGAATGGTTACCACTAGAGGTCTCATTTCAATAGAAATGACAACACCCTCATTGTGTTTTTCCCATCATGTTCCCATCAAGAATTAAAAGGGGTATCCATTGTCAACGATCATATATATAAATTTCATACAATATAAATATATCATATTAGAAAATATATTGTCTAAAAAATCCATATTAAATGTTCAATGAAATACATATATATATATATATATGATTTATCTTTATCTTTATCTTTATTTACAGTATTTTTATAAACATTATGTAAAATTCCAGAACAAGTAATTGGAGTCTCATTAAGATAATATATGAATCTTGATTCCAACCCTACATGATCTTGATTAGTGAATTACCTAGAATTGATCAATTGACAGGCGATAAACTTTTTTTTTGAAAAGCAAAATTTTATAAAAACTAACAAGACGTTAGAGAAACAATTACATATTAAAAATAGTCGAAAGAGGGTTTTGCAACCACTTTATTCAGTTAATATTTAAAATCTTACTTCTATTATGCACCCAGAAGTACGATTTCGTAACAATACTATCCCA
Organism: Silybum marianum; assembly: GCA_036898165.1. Taxonomy (NCBI): domain Eukaryota; kingdom Viridiplantae; phylum Streptophyta; class Magnoliopsida; order Asterales; family Asteraceae; genus Silybum; species Silybum marianum. The sequence continues at coordinate 1,628,405 of CM072544.1, forward strand.
CAACACCGTCTTTTTAGGTTTCTTTGGACCAAAAATTATCTCATTGCGAAATTTCCAGATTGACCATAAAACTGTATGGGCAACCGCTTCTAGGCAATCTATTTCCCCTTTCTTTAGCCTTGTATCATGTGACCGTTCCTTCCAATCTGCGAAGTTATTTAAGACAGGGACGTCTAAGTTCCACCAGCGTTCTAAGTTCCTCCAGATATCATGAGCCAAAAGACACTCAAAGAACACGTGATTCACGGATTCAACTTTCTCCTCGAAAATCGGACACATGATGGAATGGATGTCGATTACCCTTTTGGCAATATTGTCCCTGGTAGGAATTTAAGACAGGTGATAACTGCTTCTGCCGTTTTAGAATTTCTTCATATTTTGAAGGATTGAGCATGCCAAAGTGATTATTTCTTTATTTATAATTATAAATTCTAAATGAGGAATCGAATTAAAATGGGATGTTGTTGTTGCGTTCGTATTTTGTACATGCAACCCTTTTAAAAGCTCTACTTTGAAAAATATACAATTTTTTTTAATACAATTAAAGAATAAGGTGGAGGTTCAAACGAGAACACTTCCATTTTACGAGAACGCAAGAACATCCTTATCACATGTGATAATAAACGAGAGAGGACTTGATGGTGTGCGGATGACGTGCCTTGCTATTCAGGTCGCATCAACGATCGTTTGCGTCTATGATTTAATATCACATATGATGGTTTTCATTGATTATAGTATCATATCAAAGACACCCTTATCACATGTGATAATATATGTGATGGAGCTTAGTGGTGTTACAACGACTTGGTTGGTAACCTAGATCATGTCAAAAGTCATCCGCATCTCTGAGTTAGTATCATATGTGTATTATATGTGATGGAATAATAGTATCACATTAGATTTTCTATAGTAAAAGGGTGTTCTCGCATTCTCGTAAAATGAAGGTGTTCTCGTTTGAACCCTTTCCTAAAGAATAATGCTATAAATTTATTTATATATATATATATATATATATTATAACTTTGTAAACAAAAAAATCATTATTGACTTTTTATTTTAAACTTTCTTGTTTGATATCAAAATGAAATTTGGGAAAGTGAAATTCCTTAAAATGGGAATATGAACAAAATATGCTTTATTTCGATATTTAATTGGTAATAATCTAAAGTTTCTAAGCTTGGACATTGTATTTTTAAGTATTGAGTAGTAAATAAAAAAAATACTCATCTAATCTTTTCGTATTTAAGTTTTTGAATCTTAAAAATAAAATGATGCAAAAATTAAGATTCATGATTAGTGATGGGCAGACAAATAAACCCTAATTTTTTATCTCATTGAGAACACAATGGCCCATGTACTATGTTTTCTTTCTCAATCTTGACCAACATTTTCTTTTCAAGTTCTTGAAGTTATCTCATGTTGGTAAATTATTGGATTAATGGAGCCTAGCTAAAATTATTGATAATCAATACACACACACACACATATATATATATATATTTAGAGAGAGAGAGAGGCGGGTTCATGCGAGAACGGTAACAATTTACGAGAATACGAGGACAATCCTTAGCCGATCATTTTATATATGAATTTTTTTCCATATACAAAATCATATGTGATTTTGTATTAGCATTAAAAATGACACGCACAACTTTTGCTGGGAGAAAAGCCTCGGCTAATCATATATGATTTTGTATGTGAATCATATGTGATTTTGTACACGAATCATATGTGATTTTATACATGAAAATTTTCATGTACAAAATGATTGGCTAAGGATTGTCTTCGCATTCTCGTAAATTGTTACCGTCCTCGCATGAACCTCTATATATATATATATATAGACGGATTCAAATGAAAACCGAGTTTTAGTGGTATAAATAAGGACAAAGGAGAGCACGATATGTGTTTTTTCGTCCACGGGTTATTAATCATGAATAAATCATGATCGTGTGTTATTCATTTTGAATGTTGTGTTATTTATACTGAATATTGTATCACTCACTATAAATAATTTATGAGTTTCACCTTCGTTATTCATACTAAATAGAACACGTGTTACGCTCTCCTTTGTCGTCGCTTTTACAATGAAAAATGAGTTCGTAAATCATTTGATATGTCAATGTGATAGGTCTTGTCTTTAATATAAATTATTTTAAATTCGTATAAAGAGGGATAAAAATCTTGAAATAGGAAATTCGAATTGAAAATTAATCTTAAATTTGTGGTACGTATATAAAGAAGGAATGAGATGGAAATTTAATTTGCTAAAGGTAAAATCTTAAATTATGTATAAGAATTTAGGATCGATTACAGAAGAAATTTCTTCGATTAAAAAGTAAGGATATGTCGCTATATATTCGTAGGATATTGTGGGATCTGTTGGTCACCCCGACCATCTCTTAAACCATAGTTCCTTTCTCCAAACAGTGTGGGATTTTACAATAAACGTTAGATCGTTTTCTTAACATTTTCTGCAAGTTTACGGGTTGATCAATATTTTTGATCTGTTTGACATACAATGATGACTGTATTTAATATTTACAACCCAAACACATACAAAGATCATTTGTTTGTATATGGGTTTGTAGATATAAAAGAGAGAGAAGTGGTCACAAAACATTCAATAAAAGAATTCAAAGAGAGTTATGAATGCTTAGCTAAATATAGATGTTACATCATAAATTCAAATTGTGAGTTTCCTTTTGTAATATTTTGGTCCCCTTGTTCAACAACTTTGTTTTAAATGGAGGTGAATGCATAAGAGGTAGCTTTTCATCATTTGCATATCAAGATCTTTAATACCCTCATTGTATTTGATATTTAAATTTTAATAAGTGAAAGAAACATTACAACTAACTAAAAACAATGGAAAGAGACTTTAACTATCAAGTGAAAGTGTTTCATTCGTTATTTAATGCAACATAACGTGTTTATGTATTTTTCATATTCTGATAATTTCATATACGTTCTTCAAAACTTGTAATATTACGTATATATCCTTGTAAAATTTTAAATTACGTGTATATCTTTATAAACCTAAAAAACTCACGCATATATCCTTCTCCTTAATTTAATTAGTATTAAACAATTTAAAAATACAAATAATTAAAATTAAATTGAATATATTTTGGAAATTACTAATATAACCTTCACATAAATCTTTTCCAAAATACAAATATTTTCCAAAATCAAAAACCATCATCGCCGGCTGAATCAAAAAACGACCGTCTACCTCCCCTTCGCGGATTACAATCGATCGACCCATCTTTTCCAAAATCAAAAACCATAATCGCTGGCCAAAATTTGAAAACGTTTATATTTTGGAAAAGATTTATGGGAAGGTTATATTAGTAATTTTCAAAATATATTCAATTTAATTTTAAACATTTATATTTTTAAAAATGTTTAATAATAATTAAATTAGGGAGAAGAATATATACGTGAGTCTTTCAGGTTTAGAAAGATATACATGTAATTTGAAATTTTACAAGGATATATACGTAATTTTACAAGTTTTTAAGGACGTATATGAAATTCTCCCTTATGATAAAATGGTTTGGAGGAATTAAGATAGATACATCCATGATATTCTGTAACACTCGTTTTTTATAGAACAACAAACGTTTATTATGTTTGTGAAACCACTACAACAAAGTTGTTATGAGATGCTTACAACCCTACCCATAGAATTCATAATCGGATTTTTAATTTATATAGCCAACAACTGTATATGTTATACAAAAATAAAATAAAAAATGTTAGGATAAAGTTAGACAATTTATAACATTGACAAATTTTTAGAAATCCTATTAACTTGTATAGTTGAAAAGAGATAGATTATACTATCAACTTTTTTATATAACACTTTCTAAAAAAATGTTTTATGAATACATTGTGAAAACCAAACTTTATTACAACGAACTTATTGATTTCTATATTTTAAACACGACCCATATTAAATATTTTATATTATTTAAATGACTAATTCCCCAAAAAGTATTAGATAATGAAAAGAAAACTTTGTAGTTGATGTGAGTAAATGCATAAATAATGAAATATATTTTGTTCTTCTTGTAGGAATTAATTGGTTGGTTTGCAACTTGCAAAGAGTAGGTTGGGTTCATCACTTATGGTACACCATCTCACTTGCTTTCCAAACTCAATATCCAACCCCCCTCCCCCCCCCCCCCAACCCCCCCCCTCCCAACCACCCTACACACACACACACAAAATTCCATTGTATGTCCTTTTTATATAAATCAAACTAGATAGATACAAAAATTCACATTTAAAATAAGAAAATGGGTTTAAGATAAATATGATATACGCAGATCTTATCAAATAAATCCAAAAAATATAAGTCGACCGTAAGGTCTGAAGGCGATATGTAGACCAACCAAAGGTAACGTATCTGAAAAAAAATTCACTTAAAGTCTGAAAAGAATAAGATGTGTAGTGCATATTTTCGCTCTTAAAAGTAGAGAATATGCACATTTCTCTTAATACCCTCATCTTACAAAAGCTTTAGGAAGTTTAGGCCATGTTTGACGAATATAATGGTTAACTTAGTTTTTGATCTTATTTTAAAGCCTCGTTTAAATGAGCCAAAATTAGCTTATACATTAACTTATTGAAACATAATTAGAGTAGGTAGTATTTTAAAAGATTTTTGACACCTTTTATAATTACATTACTGATTAATATTAACTGTTATCTATTAATATTAATTATAAAAATTAATTATTTCTAATATTAACAGATATTAACTAATAATAATTGGAAATTATTAATTAATTTTAATTATACAATGTACATTATACATCATTATTAACCATATCAAATATTTTTATTATAACCTTTTTAATTATTATTCAATATATTTCATCAAAAAACAAATATAACAATTTCAAAAATATTTACTTAATTTACTAAAAATTAAATTATACTCATTTTGTTTCTTATATAATAAAAATTTTAATAAAATATTTAATTTATTATTAATTATATTTTTTGAAAAATTATTAATTAAATAGGATACGTAAGGTTGACCAATTTTATTTTTCTAAAATTTGTTTTAACAGATACAAAATTTAAAATATACTTACATATAGATAATCAATTTGAAATTTTGTTAATTAACAAATTTTATTATTATTTTTTTTTTATTCTATCGTTTGTATTAATTAGCATATTATATTATTGGGACTTATTTTAATTATATTATGAAATGTTGTTATTAACTATGTTTTCAAAATATTCTTTTTGTTTATTTTACAATTTTCATTTAGTTTATCAACTGGTTTTTCAAACATGATTATTTATTAGTCATCAACTAGCTTATCAGTTAGTTTGTAAAACATACCCTTAAAATGTTTTGGAGAACATGAGATGTTAGAAAATGACGTACAAAAAACATTGTGCAAAACACATGAGCGTCATAAAGTTTTTTTTAAAAAAGTGGGCAAATAGTGTAAAAGATGTACATGTCAACGTTTAAAACAACATACAAAAGATGTATATTTAAAAAGGTGGCATCTACTACCCTAAATATACATGGTATTTCCTATTAATCTAATTTTATACAAGGTTTAAGTAAATAACCGTATGACAATAGGGTAAAATCAAGCACTCCCGCTATAGTACTCACACCACTACATGAAAGAGGTAAAATCACTAAGAGTCGGAGGCTGGTGGTACTGCCTGAGCTTGAACCAAGGGCCTTCTTTCATGATTCCTACCATCCTACAGTCGAGCAATATGCAGGGTCAAGACTCAAGAGGAAGATCTTGAGCCAAAAAAGCGTGTAAATTAAGGACTTTCTAAGATGTCAGCCATCCTAGTACTACTTTTACCCAAGGATTGTGCATATTGTAAAATGAATACTCTTTAATGCAATATGTTAAAATAAAAGCTAGGCCTTTTGGTTCCTCCCTATCAATAGCTAGTTTGTGTTTCCTTATGACCACTGAGATTTTCCTGACCAGAGAGCCTCATCATATTAGTTCAGTTCTGTGCGTCTGCGCAAATCCATAAATTGGCCCAAACACCGACGCTTAAGTTTCAACAGGGCTATACTTTTACAACAATACTTTTTTGTCATTTGATTAATTTTTATGACATAATTTAAAGCGTGACAGGTTTTTTAACAGAAAGATCCATTAAGGAAAAATTGTCATACGTTTATTAATTCAAAATTATAAGAAAATAAACATGTTTTACAAAGTAAAGGTCATGATAAAAATCAGTAATGCATCAAAGTTTCTTGTAAGATCAATTTTATATTGTTCACTTATGGTTAAAGTTTCACTTAGTTGTAGCATTACGTTGTTTCGGTCATATTGTTGCGTCCCAAAAACATTCGCTTCAAGGATGTCGTTTCTATTATCATCCCCCATTCCTATATATTTAGATCAGTTTTCAATCCTAAAAAATCAAAAAACGATCGTAAATTTTAATTTTTAGCATGAATTGACAGGACTACCACCGAAAAACACATTTGATAACTAACAAGTTTTTTGGGGTTTCTTGTATGCTTACGTTTTTAATTTAGTAGTTTTCAGCAGACGTCGAAACAAATAGAAAAATCGGGTAGCAAAGAATGTACGGCAAATTTGATTATGTCATATTAGAGTCGGTTTTCAACTTGCATGATAAAAAAGTATTCTAAATGAATAAAGTGACCATAGGTAAAAAGGCAGAAATACCCTTTGATATGAATTTGGTCCATATGCACCTAAAGTATTTTTCAACTTACATCGTGAAGTTGTACAACACGAGTTGACATCGTGGGTGCAAAAAGAAAGTGTTTTGGTACATTAAAGATATTCAAACTTTGTGATGCTTTCACTTTTGAAAACTAAAAAGACGGGATATCATTGTTGAAAATACTGTAAAAGTTGTAGAAAGTATGATTGTTCTTTTGAAACAAAAATTGTATATGGTTTTCCAGAAAAGGTTTTGTAATGTTTGTATTTTATACAAAAAAAATTGTACATTAAGTATTCATTAGAGTACATAAATCTATTTTCATGACAATAAAAGCTGTACGTTCTTCTATTTGATCAACTATAAGACAAAATACAAATGATAATGATAGTGTTTTGTATGTACTTCATGCAACAAAACTTATAGATTACTTCAGAGTTATATGTCTCATATCTAAAACATAGATATTTTATGTCTAGATAAATACTCTTTCACAATATCAAGTGCCAAATAAGAAGCGATATTGCTATAATATTTTGTACTTCCTGCAATAAAAAGTATACACTGTTGTAAACTGATACACTATATAAGTACTCCTTAGAGTACGTATATCATATCACCGTATATCATATCACCTTATAATCATATGTTATAGCCTCTTGTACTTTATGCAACAAAAGTTATACATTACTCTCTATTTGTTAATTTTCACTTTAAAAAGGTTGTATTTCAATTTCCATACATGTTTTTTTTCTGAAGCTACAACATCACGGTCCATTCATACCTTATGCAATAAAATGTTGTACACTACAACAAACTTACTGATCTCAAACTTACCATTAAGGAAAGTGAGAAGTGATAAAACATCATGCAACAAATTAAAGTTGTACATTATTCTCCATTTATCATTTTTTATCTTAGAAAATATCACATCTTCAGTACCTATTAATACTTTTTCGGATTGCAAAACAAGAACGTTGCAATCTGTTATATCTTATGCAATAAAAAGTTGTATATTGCTTCAAACATACCGATCTTATATGTTAAGGGGTACAAAACCATAATTATGATATTTTTGAACTACCATCAATGAAAAGTGAGTAGTGATAGAATTTTATGCAACAAAAGTATTATATTAAACCACAAGACTTGTGGCGTACGGGTTAAGATTTGTGGGCGTACTGGTTAAGATTTGTGGGGGACGAGGCTAGATAACTCATCTACCTCATGTTCGAATCCAGACCCAAACAACTTGTGGCCACTGGGAAATTATCTCAGGGCTGCATGCTTTAACAGTCTTAAAATTGCCATAGATTAGTATAGACAAATGCTAAGGATATCATTTCCAAAAAAAAAGTCTTGTATTAATATAAACTTATTTTTTTATTTTAGTGAAGATTACATCTTTGATGTTAGTTAATGCTTTTAATATTTGAAGCACAAAAGCAAAAATGTTATGATCCATTACATATAAACAAAAAGTTGTATAAGGCTTCGAGTTTATCGATCTTAACCATGGAGGGTATTATTGTAATTGTCAATATCTTTGTTGGGTACCATCAAAGAAAGGTACGTTAATATAAATCTATCACTTTTTATCGCATGGAAAGACCACTTGTTCGGTGCATGTTATGCTTACAATCCATTATATTTTATATGCAATAAAAAGTGGTTCATTGCTTCTAACTTATCAATCTTAAACATGGAGGACATATTCGTAATTAACACATCTTTGTCGGTACAATCAAGAAATTAAAAACAAGGAGGCATATAATCGTAATTATAATATCTATGTGGGTACGAGGAAAGTTCAAATATGAACTCAAATTTGGTTGTGAACGTGAGAACGAATGAGAGTGCAACACGTGTCTGGATGTGAACTCAATTTTGTCCTCACGTTCACAACCAAATTTGAGTTCTCATTTGAACCTGACCCTTGAGTAGGGTTGTTCACGGTTCGATTCAGCTCGGTTAGTCGGGAAAATGTGAACCGAACCGCAAGAGGTGGATACCTGACTACCCAAACCGAAACCGAACCGCAGGTTGAATTGAACCACACCGCACCGAACCGAAATAAGACGGTTACCCGCGGTTCGGTTCATGGTTACCCGGATTTATAAAAAAATATCATTTACCATATAAAGATAGTAGCGAAATATAACATTTAAAACAATTACAAAACAAATAAATAAAACCAATCACAACGCTACAAATTAAAATAAGTTTAATTGTTTAAAAACATCCATTTTTCGGTTAATGTCGACGCTTTTACGACTTTATACCACCAAATTTAATCATCCAACATCTTGACACCAAAATTTAAAACATTCCACTCATTTAACTTTGGGTTAATAAATATATAAATAATATTAATATTTAATATTATATATTATATATACATTATATCCGGTTCGGTTCGGGTACCCATGGTTACCTTAAATTCAAAACCAAAACCGACCCGTGAATACCCGGTTTTTTCGGTTTTTTGAATTTTGTATTTTACGGTTATTGGTTTTTTCAGTTTCGGATCAAATGTTCGGCTCGATTTCTCGGTTTTCGGTTTTTATGAACACCCCTACCCTTGAGGGTACCATCAAGAAAAAATAAGAAGTGATAAAGAAATTATGCAATAAAAGTTGTACATTATTTTAAAGTTATCATTTTCTTGTGTATGTTAAATTTTTTGAGTCGCTTCAAATATATATATATATATCTATGTTAAACATGGAGGGGTATAATTGTAAGTGTTACATTTTTGTAGGTGCTGTTAAGAAAATGTTACAATAGATTTATAGAAGGCTTTTAGGCGTCTCAACAAGTTTTTACGACGTTTTTAAAATAAAATGTCATATTTAGCTATTTTATAGGACACTTTTGAAAAGTGTCATATAAAACCATATTTTTATCGGACACATTTCAAAAGTGTCCTATAAAATAGCTAATAGGACATTTTATTTTAAAAACGTCGTAAAAACTTGTTAACACGCCTAAAAGCGTCCTATAAACCTATTGTAACGCTTTTAGATATGACATTTTTTGGTTTGGTCTTATAAACTTGTGTCCTATAAAATATGATTTTAGAATGCTTTTTCATTTTAGGCATCCTATAGAAACATCATCGATACCTATTGATGCTTTTTCCCCCCTTGAAAAAAAAACGAAGAACTGTGTGTGTCTGTATGTACCATTAAGTGAGAAGCGATCAAACATCATGTAACAAACGTGTTACATGACTCTAAATTTGTGGGTTTTTTAACCTTAAGGAACACCACATCTTCGATGCTTATTAATGTTTTTTTTCCAAAGTGCAAAAACAAGAATGTTGTGATCCATTTGATCTTTCAAACTTAGGAGTTGTTTGGCAGTAACTAAATGATTTGGTACAGAATGATTAACTGATCAGAATAATTAAGAGTCTCTTATGATATAATGCAAAATGAAATGCAATTGTTTGGTAACTGTTTAAGATGTAATCAGGGATCTTAATAGTTAAGGATGTCCATAATACAAAATGATTCAGAGGGTTTTGAACCATTAAGAAATAGACTTATTTTTTGACAAACACGATTAACTTCTTAACGATTCAAAGGTTGCCTCTTAATAAAACTGTTAAGAATTAACAAACAACCATTTAATAATCTTAAACAAAGAGGGGTATGGTTGTAATTATCATATCCTTTTTGATACCATTAAGAAAAAGTGAGAAGTGATAAGATATCATGTATTGAATTAAAAGTTGTATATTACTCTAAATTTATCGTTTTTTATTGTTTGTTAATTTTTTTCCCTAAGCGTTAAAGCAAAAATAGAGGAAAGTTTAAATACGAACTCAAATTTGATTATGAACGTGAGAACAGATGAGAGCGTGACACGTGTCTGAATATATAAAGAAATATTTAGACTGAATAAGCATTATTCAGATTGAATATATATACTATAGTCAGACTGAATATATACTATATTCAGTTCTGAATATTTATTTGTATATTCATACTGAATAAATACTATATTCAGTCTAAATATTTTTTTTAATGGAACACGTGTCACACTCTCATTTATCCTTACGTTCACAACCAAATTTGAGTTCTCATTTGAACCTACCCAGCAAAAATATGGTGATCCAATACCTTATGCAATAAAAAAGTAGTACATTTTCAAATTATTTATCGATGTGAATACGGAGGGGTAGGATTGTAATTATCACCACATACTTGTGGGTACTATCAAGGAAATGTGAAAAGTTATAGAAAACATCATGTTACAAAAATCGTACATTATCCTAAATTTTTTGTTTTTTCAAATTTAGAAAGACAATATTTTCGGTGCCTGTTAATACTTTCTTTCTAGAGCGCAAAATCAAAAAATCATGATTACCCCACTATATCGTATGAAATAAAAAGTTGTATATTGCTTCGAATACACTGTTGTTAAACATAGAAGGGTATCATCGTAATTCAGATATATCTTTTGTGGGTCCCACACCCACCAATGATATTATAAGAACCATAAATTATTTTAAATTTATCGTTTTTTCAGTTTCAGGGAAAACCATATCTTCTTCGATTTCTATTAATGCTTTTCAAAGAACGCAAAATAAAAAATACATGATAACCCATTATATCATATGTAACACAAAATTATACATTTCTTCAATTTTATTTACCGATGTCAAGCATGAATGTGTATTATCGTAATTTAGGTTTGTGGATTCTTTTGCGAATCCTATTCCCATGCTATAAAAATTGGGCATTATTTTTAAATTTATCGTTTTTTCGGGAAGGCTATATGTTCGACGTCTGATAATTAGGGGTGAGTATCGGAACCAGATACCCGTCTTTGAAACTGGAACTGCTTCAGAACTGTCGGTTCCGGAACCGGAACCGATGTGATTGGTTCCGGTTCCTAAAATACGGAACCGATCAACATCGGTTCCGGTTCTAATTTTTTTGGAATCGTTATCCGCTGGGTACCCGCTACTCGCCACCCGCCACTTTTAGATAAAAATATTTTATATATTTATACATAGTAAATAAAAACTCAAACTTTCTACTTTGTTTATGTAATAATTATTTTTATCGTATTAGTTTTGATCATTTGTTGTATTTATTACTTTAAGTCGGTAGTTTGTAGTTTATAATTATACTTTTATCGTATGCAATGTAAAAAATTAAAAAAAAAAAGTTGAAACCGGGTATCCGGTACCGAAACCGGTTCCCATCGGTTCCGGTTCCAAAATATAAGGAACCTGTGTTAGCGGTTCCGGTTCCGGATTTCCAGGAACCGCCGGTTTCGGTTCTAGTTCCATGAAAAATGGCCGGGTACCCGATTATGCTCACCCCTACTGATAATGCTTTCTTTTTGGAATGCAAAAATCAAAAATACGTGACGACCCTCTCACTACAAAACAAATGACTTTCACCCACAAAAATTATCCAGAGAAATTTCCGTCGGTGATTACCCACGGATCACCCACAAAATACCAATGGTTCGGTAAAATCCCATGTTTTTCGAGAAAATACCAACAGATCACCCAGAGAATCCATGGATAATCTATCATTAATTTGAATTACCCACCAGCAATTCACCCACCAACTTTTGTGACAGATTTATGAGTAATCACCCTTTAGCGACAGATTTCCCAGAAAAATGTTCGTAGTTAAAAGTCTTTCGTTTAGTAGTGACTATATCGTATGCGGTATACAGTTGTACAATGCTTGGAATTCATTTACCGAGGTTAAACAAAGAAGGGTATTATCGTAATTTTAGGATATCTTTAGTGGGTCCCACACCCACCAATGAAAATTGAGAAGGGATAGGGGGCAGTACTGAAAAACAATTCATTGTCGGCTAATGCTAGGCTGTGGTGATGTTAAGAGGTTTCTATTTTAGGAAGGTTTTGATGGTGGGGTATGTATTGTTCAAAGACCCCTTTCTATTTATATAAACCCTTTCTCTTTCAATGGGACATGCCTTATTTGTACCCATTGCAACATTGTGGGGGGACCTATTGGCCATAGTCAATTAGGACTTTATTGGAATTTCCTATGTATTCAATGTATAATACTGTTTTTATGGTTAAGACGTTTGATTAGATGTATAATTTCTTTTCGGTTTAAGATGTATCTGGAATAGAAAGATGGGATGTTGGCCAGGTGTTTAATGATATATCGTCGGTGATTTTATTAAGCAAATGTTAGATGGGATTTTGTCTGGTTGTCTGTAGATGTACTGTTGGTGATCTATCAAGCAAAACCTAGTAGGGATTTTTGGTCGGTTGTTTGTTGATGTACCGTTGATGATTTATTAAGCAAAACCGAGATGGGATTTTGGTTTGATGTTTAGAGATGTATTTTTGGTGATTTATTGAGCAGATCCCATGTGAGATTTTAGTTGATTGTCTCTTGATGTATTGTTGATGATTTATTAAGCAAAACTCAGATAGGATTTTGACTGGTTGTCCATCGATGGGTATGCAATATTTTTAAAGATTTGGAAGAGACATCTCGAAGTTGGGATTTTAGCCAATTTTCAACTAATGTATTGTTGGTATTTTTTAAGTAAAACCCAAGTGGGAAATTTATATTCAAGTCATTTAAATTAATAATTTACATTTTTAAGATTCAGAAAATACGTCTCGCAGTTAGGATTTTGGCCAATTTTTTCCAGAGATGTATTATTGGTGATTTACTGAGAAAAAATTTGGTGGAAAATTTAAATAAAATATCATATAGGTTCATAAGGTATCATAAGAAAGTTTTAACCGTGTCAATTTAAAGGTGTTGCTTATTCAAAGTGTTCAAGTCTTTGGGTTTGCCTATTCAGTGTTTGCTTCAGTTTTTGTCTGGATTCTATGTGCATTTTGATTTACTTATTTTTGTTAAGTTGTTTGATTGGACATATCGTTTTCTTTAAAAATATCTAGGTCCTCTAGGATATCTATATGATATGGTGAGATTTGGTCGGTTGTCCACTAAAATACTATTGGGATTCTGAGCAAAACCCATGTGAAGAATTTAAATGAAAGACATCTAAATTATCATAAAGAAAGATTCGGCTACTTTAAATAAGAGTATGTTAGATGTGTCTTTTAAAATTGATTGCTGTAATTTCAAGAACTATAATAAAATGACCGTTGAGTTTACAGCTACATTAAAACGGGGTTTCTTACAAATACAAATACTGAAATACACTCGTATTCTTTTTTACGATCTTTTATATACTTTTGTTTATTGTTTTTTTAAAACCAAATTGATTTTTGTCATTTTTAGGTACACATCTCCATCCACATAAAACAATGTCATTGAAGTCATGCAACTGTTGACAAGAACTACAAGTCTACAACGACAGTATAAAAAACATTTTTTTAACTATTAACAGGAAAAAAAACTATTGATTTGATCATTGCAATAAATATTCTTCTTCTAAATTCTTGTATTTCATGCTTTGATCGGTTTTACCTTAATTCAAGAAAATATTTTTCTCTCAAGCATAAATTTTAATTTTTCTAGATTCATAACAAAACCATCAACACCCTTTGTTGTCAAGAAAACGACCCTTTTGTAAAATTTTAAACCAGATATAATTTATCTGATGTTTAATATGTGAAAAGAGAATTGATGAAAAATGGTACTATTGATGCATGTTTACATGGTCATGTAATGTCTTGGTCATTGATTGTAACTTGTAAGAGTGTGGAAAAAGGCCATCAACCATTCATGAATAGTTGCATTTAAATGGTACTTATATTATATTATTAAAATTTGTACCATGTAACAAATAATCGTTTTCTCTAAATACAAAAATTCAAATATACTGTGATTTAGAACTGGTGAAAAAGACGTATCTAAATGAATAGTTCCAATATTTTCTTGACAGAAATTACTAAACATATAAAAGAGAAATTATAAATGTCGTTTAGAGAACCTGATTTAACAAAACACTAAATTGGAATAGAAAATGATGATTTTCTAACCGATTTTTGGTTCTTAGATTTTCTAATTGATTTTTGGTTCATTTAGGTCTAAAGCCGTCTAGAACCGTAGCCGAAATAGTTTTTCATTGTCAACATCATTTTAGGTTTTTATTTAAACAGTAATGCAACTTCACTTATTTTTTATTTGATAAAAAAATTATAAAAAATTCTCACTAATACCATCTGACTTTCAAAAATAATGACAAAAGGGCAAAAACAATCAAACTTAAAACTATTCTCGATATCATATACATGTAAACCTTAATTATACAATAGAAATGGGGTAGATATTGAAAATTTGTGCAACCCTAACCAATAATAACTTGAATAACTTGTGGCGCACTGGTTAAGACTTGTGGAGGATGATGCTAGACAACCCATCTACCTTATGAATCCAGGCGTAAACAACTTGTGGCTACTGGGAAATTATCTCAGGACTGCATGCTTTAGCAGTCTTAAAATTGTTAGGGATTAGTCTAGGCAAATGTCTAGAATACCCTTTCCAAAAAATAAAAAATAAAAAAATAACTTGAATTATATTGAAAAAAGTAATTTTATTTATGTAGATTTTTAGACTCATAACTTTTCTAAACCTTTTTTTACTTGTTAAAGGATCATTGTGGTATCTAATCAATAATCAAACACCAAAATAACCCATCAATAAAACATAACTTACAAAAAAATAAAAATAAACGTGAAGCCCACTTGGGCCCAACTTTTAGGCCCAAAAATGTTCCTTACCCACATTGATTACTAAGAATAGAGTTCCACATAAATATATAGTAATGTACTACTTTATAGACTTGGACATTGTTTGGCAAAAATAAGCTAGCTTATAAGTTAGTTTATAAGCTAGCTTATTTTCAGTGTACATGTTTGGATGTACATAAGCTGACTTATAAGCTAGCTTATTGATAAGCTACTTTGAGTAGCTTATGATGAGCTTTTTGTCATCTTTTCCGATTATACCCTCATTAATATTAATTATTATTTTTTCAATATGTCATTTTTAGTCATTTAAATGGTTATCAGCTAGTTTTTGCCAAACATAATTTGTTCATCAGCTAGCTTATCAGCTACCAGCTAGCTTATAAGTCATCAGTTAGCTTATAAGCCATCAGCTAGCTTATCAGTCATCAGCTACCTTATCAGCTAGTTTGCCAAACATAACCTTGATATTTTCGAACCATTTGTATTAGTTGTAACCCTTCTTAAAGATAGCATAAGAATATTTTATCTGTATTAAAATAAATGTTTATTTATTTTGTGATGGTGATGGAGTATAATACAATATATGCTATCTAATAAGTTCGTTTTTAATCAGTATCTCACTTCTATAGATTGGAGATTATTTAAATGTGTCGAATTCTATAAAATTGATGGTTTTATTGAAACAACTGCTCTATGTTATGGATCAGAAGTCAAGTCTGCATACATCATACCTCCATAAGACCCTACATTTGAATAGGATATATTGGGTTCGTTTAATTTGGTTGGTTTCATCCTTTTATATATGTTGCAAGTTCGACTTCTTTAAGGGTTTAATTTGTATGGATGTAATATGTGAATCACTTGACTCAGTTACCTTTAGACAGTGTGAAGAACTCATGATTTTTGGCTTGGATTTGTTTACCAGATTGACTAAACAACTGATCTTTGGCTTGATTTGAGTTTGTTCTGTAGGTTATAGAGCATAGTGTTTTTGACTTGCTTTGACTCGTTGAGTCACGAAACCTTCTCATTTTCTTACCAAAAGTGAGATCTGATATCTTTGGCCGATTATTTTAGGGGTCTATTTTATCGGATGTCCCTGAAGGTGAAATTTTATGGGTTAAAATAAAATGTTTTGGCCAATTAAAACATGTTTCTTCACACTGATAAAATAAAATGGCTATAAATATAATCATCGAAAAAAATAATGTTTTCTTGTCTTTAAAATATATAAACATTTGATTAAATACATAATTTAATAAAAATGTTTGACTAATAATCAAATAATTAAAAAGTCATTATAAAACACAATGATAAAAATAATAATATATATATTATATAACGATTGTTGTGAACTAATTTAAATCTAAACAAATAATTAAATAAAATTTAGGTTATGTTTCTTAACAATTTAACAAGTTTAACGAGATTCACAATTTACTCGATCTGCTATATATTACTGTATGATAGTGGGTTAATAATATAGAAACCGGGTCATTCAGTAAGTTTCTAGAGTGAATTTTATACAGATAACCAACTTTTTTTTCTTTCCAAACCTCTCTCTGTTAAAAAAATACAGTCTAAAAAAACTCTTTTAAACAAAAATCTTCTCAGTCTATACAGACAAGTTACCACCAACACAGAAAACTTTATCCATACATGACTTAATGGCAAACGAGCCCCCTAAACACTTTGCTATTGTGCATTAGATTTCGTGGGATAAAATCGTAAAATCTGTAAACTTTAAGGGGGCTAAAATGAAAATAATCCAAACCTTTTGAGTTTGAGTGAAGAAAAGGAAGAAAAGTGTCGGCGATGATATACTGAAAACGACGTCGTTACGCCATGAAAACAGATAGAAAAAACAAACAAGAAATACGAAAACGCTATCATAAATCGAAGAAGACGACTCAGATTCCAAATTCGTTTCCGTATTAGAAAATCATTATCCTAAAAAATTCCTAATTAGATTCACAAAAACCCCAATCCGCCATTGCAGATCTCTGTTCCTACCTTCAAAATCGCAAAATTTTCATTACGCCATTGATACTTTTTGAACAAATCTTGTGTCCAAAAAACTTCCAAATCTCACTTTACTTCCAACTTCATCTACCCCATTTTTCTCAATGTAATGTGATAAGATTAGGGTTTTTAGTCTGAGCAGAAATTCCCATCAACTTGATCTCCCTCCCTATTCGGTAAGTTTCTTCAATTCCCTTATCTTCGACTATATGCATCGATTCAAGAACAGCATTGTTAATTCTTCTTCTTTTTATTGTTTTCGATTATAATTAGGGTTCGACGATGGCGATTAAAAGGGGGAATTCAATGACGGGTGTTCGCAGGAACAATGGAGGAAGTGGATCTTGGATGTCAATTGTGATTCTTGTGTTATTTCTAGTTATTGCTCCTGTTGGTTTCTTCATTGGGTGTAGGATTACTTCAAATGGTTAGTAATTTTATAAAATCCACTAATTTCTGTTGTTGGTAATGTGAGTTTGTTTGAAATATGATGTTTAGATTTGGGGGTTTTAGTGGATTTAGGTTGTTTGGCAGTTGCTGAATGGTTAGGTTGCTGAATGATTAAGTGGTCAGAAATGATTAAGAGGCTTTTATGATATAGTGCAAAATGAAATTATAATTGATTGATAATTGCTCGAAATGAAATTAGGGCTCTGAATGGTTAGGTTGCTGAATAATTAAGTGGTCAGAATGATTAAGAGGCTTTTATGATATAGTGCAAAATGAAATAAAATTGATTGATAATTGTTCAAAATGAAATTAGGGCTCTGAATGTTTAAGGGAGGTCCATGATACAAAATGATTCAAGGGTTTTGGAACCATCAAGAGGATGACTTACTTTTTGCCAAAAAGAATTCACCTCTTAGCGATTCAGAGGCTGCCTCTTAATGGAACTATGAACTTGATGGACATAGAGCCTAAAAGTCAAATTGAAACCAGTTTTGCAAGAAATTGTTAATTTGGTTGTGACAGTTGGGATGAATGTTGCTTCTTTATGAAGGCTGTGTTTTTATTTACTTCATAACGTTAAGAATCTTAAAAATTTAAGGGGCTGTTTGGTTGGTTAAGTTGTCTGTGTGGATTAATCTGTCTGCATAGATAGAAAAGTTTTTGTTTCGGATGGTTTTTTCATAGATGGAATTAGTGTTTTTCTTAATTGGGAGGGTTATGTTGAAAAAACTTGGCTTTCTGCATAAAGCCCCCCCCCCTAGAAACTTACTTAATAAGTCACTTTCATCATTAAGCCACTTCTAAGTTGTCATATATAGCTAAGCGAATAAGCTGCGAGTCTCATTAAGCTCATTAAGCCGCTAATAAACAAACCCTAAAGTCTTTTGGATGAAGAAGAATTGCAACTATGAATACCCTTTTTGGTAAATCAAGAAATGGATCAAGATTTTATATTTACATATATAAATAAATGTTCAACTATTTAATTTCTCCTTTGTTTTTGCAGATCAAAATGATTTTTCAACTACTATTAGCAAAGAGGTATTTTTTTATCACTTACATTATTTACGTCTCAAATTATTCGATACTTACGTTCAACGAGAAGTGCAGGATGTAGATTGGAGAGCAAAGCTGGCTTTTTTGCACGTTAAATCTCTTTTCTCGAAAGAGGCAAGCTACTAAAAACTCATTTTTTAACGTCCATATAATTTCGTCTCTTTTTATTTATTTATTATTTTTCTTAACTATTTTATATAATTTAGGTTATTGATGTCATCAAAGCCCACACAGACGATTTAGGACCGTTCAGCCTTGATTCTTTTCGGAAAAACAACTTTTCGGCTTCTTGGAAAATTTCCGGGTTAGAAAATGTTATCGACGATAGCTCCGATTCTTCTGAGGTTAGCATAATTTTTATAAATTTTTTGGGTCTTGATGAAGAAAAACCGTTTTTAATGATGCATTGCAATCCTAATGTGCTTAACCAGATTGCTGAAGCTAACAAGAAACAGATCTCGATAAGCAAAAAGGAGAAAATTTTAGATGGTAATGATCTTTTTGTCGATAATTTGTTAAGATGTTTGATAAAATATGAATCTAAATTATGTTAATTTTGTGTTTAATACAGCGGGTCATCCTCAATCGGTCGATACGCCTGCAAAACTAGCAAGAAGGGTAATATTGTAATTTGAACTTTCCAATGAAAATGTAGTCTTTTTACCGTTCTATTAAATCTTAATGATTAAAAATGTAGTCTTTTTACCGTTCTTTAAAGCTTAATGATTAAAAATGTAGCCTTTTTACCGTTCTATTAAAGCTTAATGATTAAAAATGTAGTCTTTTTACCGTTCTATTAAATCTTGATGATTAGAAATGTAGTCTTTTTACCGTTCTATTAAATCTTAATGATAAAAAATGTAGTCTTTTTACCGTTCTATTAAATCTTGATGATTAGAAATGTAGTCTTTTTACCGTTCTATTAAATCTTGATGATTAAAAATGGAGTCTTTTTACCGTTCTATTAAATCTTAATGATTAAAAATGTAGTCTTTTTACCGTTGTTGTAGCAACTGAGAGATAAAAGACGTGAAAACCGAGCGGCTGATTTAGTGAAAAAAGATGACGATGTGATGATTAAGCTTGAAAACGCAGCCATTGAGCGTTCGAAATCAGTCGATTCAGCTGTTCTTGGGAAATATAGCATTTGGAGAAAAGAGAACGATAATGAGAACACGGATACAACCGTTAGATTGGTTCGAGATCAAATGATAATGGCGAGGGTATATAAGAGCATTGCCACGATGAAAAATAAGACACAATTGGCACGTGAATTACAAAATCAACTTAAAGAAAGTCAACGTTCTTTAGGGGATGCCACTGCGGATGCTGATCTTAATCGGAGGTTAGTTAGGGTCTGTTTGTTAGTAGCTTAATGAGCTTAATCAGACTCGCAGCTTATTCATTCAGCTACATATGACTGTTTGTTAGTAGCTTAATGAGCTTAATCAGACTCACAGCTTATTCATTCAGCTATACATGACTGTTTGTTGGTGGCTTAATGAGCTTAATCAGGCTCACAGCTTATTTAGTCAGTTATACATGACTGTTTGGTAGTGGCTTAATGAGCTTAATCAGACTCACAGCTTATTCATTCAGTTATATACGGTTTGTTAGTGGCTTAATGAGCTTAATCAGGCTCACAGCTTATTCAGTCAGCTATATATGACTGTTTGGTAGTGGCTTGATAATATAGAAAGTGGCTTATTCACAGCTTATTCAGTCAGCTATATAGGACTGTTTGGTAGTGGCTTAATAATATAGAAAGTGGCTTATTCACAGCTTATTCGGTCAGCTATATATGACTGTTTGGTAGTGGCTTAATAATATAGAAAGTGGCTTATTCAGTCAGCTATGTATGTGTTTTCTGTAGATTGCTTCTAGGCTGCTCTTATATTCCCAATTTTTTATTATTTTATATGTATATATTTATAGTGTACCGGAGAAAATCAAAGCTATGGGGAAACTACTATCGAAAGCTAAAGCTGAGCTTTATGATTGCAAGATGGTTACCGGAAAGCTGAGAGCTATGCTTCAATCAGCCGATGAGCAAGTCCGTAGCTTAAAGAAGCAGAGCACGTTTTTGAGCCAGTTAGCAGCTAAAACGATCCCAAATGGAATCCATTGCTTATCGATGCGATTAACCATAGATTATTACCTTCTTCCACCGGAGAAGAGAAAGTTTCCGAGGAGCGAGAATCTTGTGAATCCAAGCCTATATCATTATGCTCTCTTCTCGGATAACGTTTTGGCTGCATCGGTTGTCGTGAACTCAACGGTCACGAACGCTAAGGTATATATATATATATATATATATATATATAGAGAGAGAGAGAGAGAGAGAGAGAGAGGAAAGTTCAAATGCGAACTCAAATTTGGTTGTGAACGTGAGGACAAATGAGAGCTCGACACGTGTCTGAATGTAGATTATTCGGACCGAATAATCAAAGAAATATCCGGACTGAATAAGTCAGACCGAATGAATACTATATTCGATCTGAATATTTCTTTGATTATTCAGTCTGAATATGACACGTGTCACGCTCTCATTTGTCCTCACGTTCACAACCAAATTTGAGTTCTCATTTGAACCCGCCCCTATATATATATATATATGGCTATATGGTCTTAGAGGGAGGTTCAGGGAAAAACCTAAAAAAGGAGAAAACTGAATAACACCCTAAGAGCCTCCATCTGGACAACATGCATTTGTGCATAGACAGTATGCACAAATGCATACAAGCATTGTTTTTTCTATGCATGAATGCATGTTACAAATTACCGGTATGCATTTGTGCATACCGTCCAAATAGAGGGCTCCCAGGGTGTTCTTCATTTTTTTTGAGGTTTTCTCCTGAACCTGACCCTATGAGCTTATTTATTTTAGGACTTTTGTATAGAGATTAGTTAATTAGGAACCCGGGAACTGCCTATAGCGTGACATGTGGCATATTCATCAAGGATATGGACGCGTTATCATCATGAATGTTGTGATATATTCATTATGAATTTGTGATTCATATGATGAATAACACGTCCATATTCATCATGAATGTGTGTTATTCATTATGAATATTCATTCTGAAGAGCTACACGTGGTGCACGGTGAGTGGTTCCCGGTCCATCAGGAATATGGGCGCGTTATTCATCATAAATATGTGATTTCAGGATAAATAACACGTCCATATTCATAATGAATGTGTTATTCATATGATGAATATCACCTCCATGTTCATCATGAATGTGTTGTTATTCATGATGAATATTCATCTTCAAGAGGGTATTTTGTGAACTAATGACATTATCATCTGTGTCTGAATACAGGAACCCGAAAAACATGTTTTCCATCTCGTATCCGATAAATTAAACTTCGGAGCAATGAACATGTGGTTTTTACTAAACCCACCCGGTAAAGCCACGATCCACGTGGAAAACGTTGACGAATTTAAATGGCTGAATTCATCCTACTGTCCAGTTCTTCGACAACTAGAATCCGCTGCAATGAAAGAATACTATTTCAAATCAGACCATCAAACGACTCTTTCAGCCGGTTCATCAAATTTGAAATACCGAAACCCGAAGTATCTTTCGATGCTGAATCACCTTCGGTTTTATCTGCCCCAAGTTTATCCCAAGCTGAATAAGATCCTATTTCTTGATGACGATATCGTTGTTCAGAAAGACTTAACGGGATTATGGAGAGTTGATCTTAATGGGAAAGTCAATGGTGCTGTTGAAACGTGTGGAGAAAGTTTTCATCGTTTTGATAAGTACTTAAATTTCTCGAATCCTCATATTGCTAGAAATTTCGATCCTAATGCTTGCGGTTGGGCTTATGGGATGAATATGTTTGATCTTGAAGAGTGGAAGAAAAAGGATATAACGGGAATTTACCACAAATGGCAAAATATGGTAAGATTTGTTTTTTGTAATCCGTTTTTTTTCGGTTTTTTATATGTTTAGATTCATGGGGTTTTCTCGGGAATGGGTTCTTTGTCTCATGGGGTGGAGTTAGGGCTGGTTTGTTAGTAGCTTAATGAGACTAGTAGCTTATTCGGTCAGCTATACATGAACGTTTGGTAGTGGCTTAATGATATAGAAATTGACTTATTCAGTAGGCTTCTAGGGGGGGGGGGCTTTATACAGAAAGCCAAGTTTTTTTCAAACATGCCACTCTCCATTAAAAACACTCTTATTCCATCTATATGAAGAAGACCTCCCGAAAAAAAGCTTCATAATTTATACAGACATGTTAATCTACTTTATCTATACAAGACTTAAGGGTATGTTTGTTAGTAGTTTAATGAGCTTAATGGGACTCGCAGCTTATTTCACTCTGCTATAAATGACTGTTTGGTAGTGACTTAATGATGTAGAAAGTGGCTTATTCATCAAGCTTTTAGGGGGGGGGGGCTTTATGCAGAAAGCCAATCTTTTTTTTTTCCAAACCTGTCCCTCCCAATTAAAAACACGCTCATTTCATTTATTGAAAAATATCCCTGTCTATACAGACAGATTAATTCACATAGACAGCTTTATCCATACATGACTTAATGGAAAACCAGCCAAACAGCCCCGTAAGGGTATGTTTCTTAGAAGCTTAATGAGCTTAATGGGATTCACAGCTTATTCACTCAGCTATACACGATCGTTTGGTAGTGACTTGAAGATATAGAAACTAGAAAGTGGCTTATTCAGTAAGCTTATAGGGGTAGCTTTATGCAGAAAGCCAAGTTTTTTCCTCAACTTTTCCCTCCTAATTAAAAAACACGCTCATTTCATCAATGAAAAAAACCCTCCTAAAACAAAAACCTTCCCAATCTATACAGACAGATTAATCCACACAGACAACTTCATTTATACATGACTTAATGGAAAATCAATTTAATGGGGTTATCTCCATATGTGCTTTCTAGCCTTAGACTTGGACCATTTCTTCCTTAATATATGTTGAAACCACCCTTCTCTCTTAAAAAGCTCTTTTAAACAGTAATCTAACAGGGTCCCACATATTCCTGTATTCTAATACGATTTTGTTTTTGTGTTGGTATTATTAGAATGAAGAGCGGGTTCTATGGAAACTCGGAACTTTACCACCCGGATTAATGACATTTTACGGTCTAACACATCCACTCGACAAATCATGGCACGTGCTCGGTCTCGGCTATAATCCAAGCATCGATAAGAACGAAATCGAGAAAGCGGCCGTGATTCATTATAACGGAAATATGAAACCGTGGCTCGAGTTAGCAATGACAAAGTATCGGCCTTATTGGATTAAGTACATAAAGTTTGACCATCCTTATATCCGGGGGTGTAAGCTAGGTCAATGAAAAAAGGTATCTTTTTTTTTACGCTCGTTGGTTAATTCTTGGAAATCGTTCGATTTTTAGATTCTTTTATGTTGTGATAGAATTGTTTACCACTTTTTGTATGCAACTTTGTGTTTGTTTTTGGAAATAGGTGTAGTGAAGAAGATGATATATAGATTTGAGAGAATGTGTTGTTGGTTTTATAGATAGAAAGTTTATAAAAAAAAATGAAGTGTAAATGTGAATGTGAATATAAAACTTTTGAATATGTGGTATGTTTTGTTGTTATTGTGGGTTTTTAATTCTATGTTTGTAATAAAAAGGCATACAGTTTTAGAGATATGTAATTACTGTATTATTAAATTAACTTAGAGTGAACAGTATTTTTCGTTCTTTTTAATTTGGTGTTTTTAACGGATCATAGTTCTTAATTTTGAAAATTTAACATAATTGTGTCAATGTGGTTTGGTGTTTTTAATGGATCCTATCAACCGATCCAATTAGAACCGGCCGAGTATAATTGGACATCCAATTGTAATCGAATCGGATTGAAAATTTCAACATCCAATTTGGATCGGTCAGTTCTTGGATGGCAGTCCAGAACCGACCGAACCAAACTGACCATCACCCAATTACTATCCGATGACCATCTAGTTATCCATCCAACCATCATCCAATTAGTTTGTCTTTACTTTGCTTAAATCAAAATTTGTTTTTGTGTTGGTTTTTGAATTTTTAGCTTCACTTATGTTGGTTTTAACACATATTAAAGGTGATTAATTAATTTGTTTCATGGTTAAAAAAATTGGATAGAATTAACATATTGGATGGATCCAATTGGATCATCTATTGGATATCTGACAGATATCCAATAGATGGAACTGAGATTGGATCGGTTCAGTTTGGTTGTCCAATGTTAATTGGATCGGTTCGATTGTCAAAATCCAACATCCAATGGATGATTGGATTGGATCGGTTCCCCATACATCCAATGGATGTCAACCGATGAACAACCCTTATTAAATTAACAAATTAGTTTTTGCGGTTGCATTAGGGAGTTGACTTGTTAAAAGAAATAAACAAATGCAACCATAGGAACCAACTTGTTAATTTTACAAAATAAGGGTGTGGTCAGTTAAAAGACAAGATCATAAGGACGAAAAATGTAATTTCGCTTTTAACGAATGACAATTTAACGCTTAATAATAGAAGGATTAGTGGAATTTTCGTATCTCTCGAGTAAGAGTAGAATTGGAAAATAGATTATTAGATAATCTTTTAGGATGCGTTTGGTTCGCGTGATTCTTTTCAAGGGAATTGGATTTCACGAAGGGAATTGGATTTAAAGGGATTGGATTGGATTTGAAATCCTTCATGGTGTTTGGTTTGTAGGATTTGGAATGGATTCTTTACCATTCATGTTTGGTTTGAAAGATTTGGATTAAAAATCAGGACAGAGGAGAATCCCTCGTGATTGGATTTGAAATACCAAGGCTTTGGGAAGGATTCTCAAATCCATTGTTCACAGGATTTTAAATGAATCCAGGGATTTTAAATCCTTACCATCAGGCAAACCAAACACAGGAATGGATTGGATTTGAAATCCAAATCCCTCAAATCCATTACATCCCCGCGAACCAAACACGCCCTTAGGGTACGTTTGGTTTGCAGAATTGTTTTCGAGGGATCTGGATTTTATGGAGGGATTTGGATTGGAATGGGTTTGAAATCCTTTTGGGTGCATTTGGTACGGTGAACATGATGGAACAGAACAGAACAAGCTTGTCCCATGTTTGGTGTGATAAAATGTTGGACTAAGTGGAACACATGTGGAACAAGGCTGTTCTATCCCTAGAACTAAGTGAAACAAGGATTAAATGACCATTTTACCCTCTAACCTAACACACACACACACTCTCTCTCTCTCTCCCCTCCCTCTCCCCTTCTCTCTCCTCTCTCTCTCCCTCTCCCCTTCTCTCTCCTCTCTCTCTCCTACCTCTCTCTCTCTCTCTCTCATCTCTCTCTCTCTCCCTCTCCCCTTCTCTCTCCTCTCTCTCTCTCTCTCTCTCTCCTACCTCTCTCTTTCTCCCCTTCTCTCTCTCCTCTCTCTCTCTCCCCTTCTCTCCCCTATATATATATATGTGTGTGTGTGGGGGGGGGGGGTTATTTGGTAAAAAAAAACACTAAACGACTCACAGGGGGTAAATTGGTCATTCTGTTATGTTCTGTCCTGTCATGTCCCGTCATATCATGTTTTACCAAAAGTGTAACAGTTGTTCTGTCCTGTCATGTCCCGTCATATCATGTTTTACCAAAAGTGTAACAGTTGTTCTGTCCTGTCATGTTCTGTTCCTTCCTGACTGCGTACCAAACGCACCTTTTATGTGTTTGGTTTGTAGGATTTGTAATATGATTTATTTTTTAAAAAACTATTGTGAAATCCTAGAGAATGGATTTAAAATACCAATCCATGCCTAAGGATTTTCAAATCCATCAACCATGGGATTTTAAATCAATCCTAGGATTTCAAATCCGAACAATCCCGCAAACCAAACACCGGATTGGATTGGATTCGAAATCCAAATCCCTCCAAATCCATTCTATTCCCGCAAACCAAATGCCTCCTTACAAATTCTCTAAAATTTATCTAAAATGGAGGATCAAAATTTCTAAAGAAAATATATTCAACTTTAACACATTTTCCATTTTAAAGATTACGTCAATAAGTATATTATTCAAATATCCAATATGTTTATTAGGATATGTGGAAACCCTTAATGAATGTCCAAAAGAGCCTTTGAGAATAAAGGAGAGGTTCCAACATATATAGAAGAAAAATGGTTCAAGTCTAGCCGATGTGAGATTCTAACAATATTTAATAAGATATTGATTTGATTCTAAATATTAATTTTCAAATTGATAGAAATAACAAATAAAAATAAAAATTATTTTTTTTCTTCTAAAACAATCATTTTTAAGTGCTCCAAATTTGAAAAATCTTGTTATTTTCGTGGCTTTTCCATTTTAAAGAAGGGAAATGTTTGAAAAAACCCAACAAATTATCTTATTTTGAATGGTTAAGTCCCTAAACTATTTTTTTAAATGAAAAAACCATTAAACTTTCTCATTTTGAATGATTAAGTTCATGAACTATTTTTTTGGATGAAAAAATCATTAAACTTTCTCATTTTGAATAGAAAAACCATTAAACCTTTTATTTTAAATGATTAAGTCCCTGAATTTTTTTTTCAAAAAATTAAACTATCGAATTTTTAAAAATTGGTTACTTACAACCTTTAACTGATTATCTTTTGATTATCCCTCTTATGATGGATAAAAAATAGATCAAAAAGAGGAAGATCGATGGCACAGGCCAACAACATGCTAGGCGAAATGGAGAACATACATCGTTGGGGTAATGGGGAGTTGACAAGGGGGAGCGATATCATTATTTGCTAGGGGTTTTAATTGCGTAGGGTTTTTGGAACAGTAAAACCGATTTAAATTTATTTTACTTAAAAAAAATTAGTGAGTTACAAGTAACTTATTTTAAAATAAATTGTAGGTAACTAATTTTTAAAAGATCAATGGTTTTTTTATTCAAAAAAAATGTATAGGGACTTAATCATTCAAAATGAGAAAGTTCAATGGTTTTTTCATTCAAATCAATAGTTCAAGGACTTAACCATTCAAAATAAGAAAGTTTAAGGATTTTTTCAATCAAAAAAATAGTTTAAGAACTTAACCATTCAAAAAAATAGTTTAAGAACTTAACCATTAAAGAATTCGTTAGATGAAAAAATAGCCCTGTATAATCTTTATTTTTTCCAATTTGAAAATTTATTAGAAATGTTCTTTTAACATTTATTTTGTTAGATTTTAATATTTTAGATAAAATATTTAACATTTTTATTTTTATATAATTTGTGTTTTAAAGAGACTACTTAGGCTATTACCAATTGAACATAATACAACATGTACAATAGATCTTAAATGCTTGATTCGTTTTCTATTAAATTATGTACGAATAAAATTGTCTGTGTAAATTAATTCATTTTTAATAATTGAAAAGATTTTTGTTTAAAAAAGTTTTTCCATAAATGGGAAGGAGCGTGTTTTTTAATTTAAAAACATGTCTTGAAAAAAAAAACTTTATAGTTATATACAGATAAGTCGCTATCAAACAATCATGTATAGTTATATACATATTGTATCAACTGTAAGTCGCATTATGTTCATTAAGCCACTAACAAACAGAACCCGTGGTTTTTTTTTACACAAGGCCTCCGAGAAGTCAAGATCGGCTCTATTCAGATGATACATGAAAAACAGCCGACAATATTCACAAAAAAACACAAAACAAAATAAGTGTTCATCGAAGCATCCTTTTTCCCGTTTTAGAAACAAATATTAAGTCGTTTTACCATATTTTTTACAAATGGAAACACATCAATTTTGATTTTGATTTTGATTTCGATTTCAACTTTTTATCTCCAAAATAAAACACTCCACCCCTTTAACTTTCAACTCAACTTATGTCTTACAAGTTGGAATGCAAACCAAGATAGATTTCAAAACCACAAGGGTGTAATGTGTTGATCTAAAATTGTTGAAGGGTGTAAATGTAAATTACTCAAATTCTTGTTAGAATATATAAGAAATTATCAAACCTAATTCCCAAAGACCCCAAGACCTTCATCCTTCTTTGAAGGAAAGAAGAAGATATATTCCTATAATTCATATTATTTCTCTCATTCTGCAAGAATGTCTGCCTTCTTTCATTACCCCAGATAAAAAAACCCCATTCCTCGCATATTGGCCCATTGGCGGTGCCACCAGAGGCGCTCTTAGCCAAGACCCATTGTGCCAATAGACCTCCCTTGGCTAAGAAGCCGATATGTTGCAATCTATGAAAAGATTATGTTCAACCAACGATGACGAAAATGGGTTGGAGACATTGTTGGAGATATCCATGCCTGAAAATGTGTTGACCAATACGAGCACGAATGCCGCAAAAAGATGGCAACAAATGCGCAATCTTTCGATGACACACCATGCCCGGCTCACCAACTGGCTCACGGCATTGCCACCCACCACAGATGGCGGTGATGGTCAGAAAAACAAACAGTTTATATACCTCTTGAAGATCGCTAGCTCGTCATTCATCCCATTTCAGGTTCAACTTGATCATGCACTTGAAATGCCCGTGAAAGATGGTTCCATGGTTAGCATTTTTCCCTTGAATTTTATGCATTCTTGCCAAATTCTATTTTTAGAAAGTTCTAATTTGCAAGCATAATCATATAACATTCTAAACAAACCCAGTATATCCCACCTGAATGTTGAATCCACCAGGGGTGGGGTGGTGTACATCTGATATCCACCTCAAATGATAGACAATTGTTTCTGTAAAGACCCCTGACTTGTGCATATTGTGAAGAAAGAACAAAAGAGAACATTCGAAAAGAGCCTTGAATCATAAAACATTCGCTAAAACAAATTAAAAGGAAACTAATTTACATCCCCTAGAAATTAAAATTACAAACCCTAAAATAATAGGGTAAATTATATGAAAAAACATTCTCTAAAAAAAATATGGGAAACTAATTTACAGCCCCTAAAAAGTAAAACTACAAACCCTAAAAAATATAAGGTAAATTGTATAAAAATGCAACGTATTTTAGTTTGATTCTTATTTTGTATAATGTACTTTCAAAACCTTCATTTTGGTACCTAGAAATATGGAATCTTGAACATTTAACCCATAGTATGTCGCACAAAATAGAAATCAGACCAAACTAATATCATATATATAAACTATATGTCACATCCGGGATGTGTTTAGATAGAACTAGACGATCAAAAGTGAGATAGACAGATGAAAGATTGTAAAATGTCCAAAGATTCTAATTTGAAATGGGTATTTTAATACTTTATCAATCTTGTACCAACTCCTTGACTTTTTTCCACCTATTTTCATCAAACAAATTAACTGCATTTTTCTCTCACTCACTCTTTTCCTATCTCAGTTTAATGTCACATCAAACATGGGACAACTAATTGTTCTGTCTTGCATACGAAATGCATTAAAGTAATGATTTTGAAAGTATAATGTACAACAATTATTGCACATGGTACAACTAATAATGCATGATATCATCATGAACAAAAGATTTACATACCTTTAATCAATGTCTATAGGAAGCATCGATGGCAAAATACATTGTACGACACTACATAGCATCAACCGGAGGGCCTGCCGCCCTAAATTCCATGACTAGTATGTTCACCGCATGCCAAGTAAACATGACACAAAGCCAAATCCTTAACAATGGTCAAGAGAGCCCGACCGATGGACATATATCTGAATCGGGTGCATTTGTTTTGTGCGAAAAGAACCCTAATTTGTGGTACCTTGAGCTCGTGGTTTCCGATTGCACGGTGAGTGCCGGAAGTGATGGCATAGTGACTTGGAGCCAATCGTCTTTAAAGCCTTCTCAGTGTTACCGAGGACCTGCTAGACCACTTCGCAGATTCTTTCAGGTAAAATTTTCTAACATCTCTAGGCTCGTAATCATTTTTTTTGGAAGGGTGTCCCAAGCTATTCTGGACTAATCCTGGCAATTTATGACTGCAATACATCAGCCCTGATAAACTCAGTGGCCACAATTGTCGTGTACGCCTGGATTCGAACCCTTGGCAGATGGGATATTCCACCACATCCCTCAGGGCCTCAACCAGTACGTCACAACCCTTGTGGTTTAGGCTCGTAGTCATAGTTGTTAAGAAACACCTGAGGGCTCAAGCCAAGGTCTTGGGCGTTTGTAAAGTCGAGGGTAGGTGTATTCACGAGGCTAACTAAGACCCTACACCTTGGATGAGGCACCTTGTGGGCCTAGGGGTACCTCATAAAGTTTCACATTTCTCATCTCCTAGACTTCTTTAAAAAGAGTTATTAAATGACATAAATCAAACCCTAACATTAAATACCCAGTCGTAGAACTTCAAGCCTTTTTATCTATAAATACTAACTTCTTACTCACGACTCATGCTATAAACCTTTCTCCCTTCTTCCTCTGTCAAGGTATTGTCGGTTGCTGCATTGGAGGCTTGTACTTGCTACATATTCGAGTTGTGTGTAACTCTATGTGTGTGTGTCTATATATATATATATATATATATATATATATATACACACATACATACTTTTTCTATAAGATGCACCTCACATTCCTGAAGCCCCAGGACCCCTTTGCACCTAAGTGCGCCTTTAGCCTTTTTAAACTTTGCTCGTAACATTATTGGGTTGCACGGTGAGGTAGGTGGATGAAAGTATTACAGAAGGTTTTAGGGTTTTAATTTGACAATTGGTAGTTCAGTAATTTATCAATATTATCTTATATCCCTGATTTTTGTACAATGAGTCATCTCTACATTGATTATGATTATGCATATGTTTACTAGGATGCTACCATGGTGCCATAGTTCATGCTACAGTCTTTTTAAGGATGTATTTGGTACATTGGACAAGACAGGACAAAGCCGTGAACCAAGAACTAGACTGAAGGATTGCCTAGACCCATTCCGTCAATGGTTTGGAACCGTGAACCAAAGGGTTTAAAATTTTAGGACTTTAAAAGGGGTTCTTGAAATACCTTACATGGATCACCTTAGAAGTGTATATGCTTCCAAGATCATGATGGTAGAAACATCCATACATACTTTCAAATTGGTAAATCACACACCGTAATAATCGTTCATTTGTATGTATGCACATGTGTCATACAAGTAATTGAAAATGGATCCTAAATTCTATGCAAGAGTGCATGTTATACACAAGTGCATACTCAAAAAATTACTTGTAAACACATGTGGATACCATACAGATAAATGAAGTCTTTAAAATTTGAAAAAAGTAGTGAGCAGAGATTTAATCCCGATTTTGCACACTTGATGTCATTTTCTATAATCTCTATTTGTTTGGTATAAATGGTTCTTTATTTTTATTACTTTATACGAATTAAATTTGAGTGTCTATGTCTCTCTCTCTCTTGTGTGTGTGTGTGTGTATATATATATATCTGTGTGCCGCCTTAGTAGCGGATTCAAATGAGAACTCAAATTTGGTTGTGAACGTGAGGACAAATGAGAGCTCGACACATGTCATTTCAGACTGAATAATCAAAGAAATATTCAGACTGAATACAGTTTATTCAGTCCAAATAAGCATTATTTAGACTAAATAAATACTATATTCAGTCTGGATATTTCTTTGATTATTTGGTCTGAATAATCTACATTCAGACACGTGTCGCACTATCATTTGTCCTCATGTTCACAACCAAATTTGAGTTCGCATTTGAACTTTCCTCTCTCTCTCTCTCTCTCTGTCTATATATATATATATATATATATATAGTTTT
This sequence comes from Silybum marianum, assembly GCA_036898165.1. Classification (NCBI taxonomy): domain Eukaryota; kingdom Viridiplantae; phylum Streptophyta; class Magnoliopsida; order Asterales; family Asteraceae; genus Silybum; species Silybum marianum. The sequence continues at coordinate 1,661,059 of CM072544.1, forward strand.
GTCCTATGAAATTGGGTTTGTGCAGCATCATTATTGCCCCATGTCATGTGAAACATGAGACTATTTTTTTTGTCCCGTCCCGTCCTGTCCTATGTAGTCAGTGCACCAAACACACCCACAAAGCAAACCTTTTCATTTTAAAATATTCCTATGAACTAGAAATACGACATCATACACATCACCGACTGTCATTAGATTATGTATCGTACAACTCTTAACAAATTATCATCAACACGCCTATTTCGAATTTCCACACTTACCTCAAAAGTTTCTCTCATCTCTCAAACTACACAATCCAAAAACTTGCCTAACATTTTCCTTTCAAATGGAACAATTCTACGCTAAAAATTGTTCACATAAATTCGGGTTTCGATGATTTCAGGGCCTAGATCCAAGATCAACCACCAACCTATTCTTAAGCACGGTTTGCAGTGGGGAGAAGGTGATCATGAACGAAGATTGTTTCATACTTAAGCTCGACACAAGCCAAGATATCCTAAATGCACAAAGTACAACAAACACAGAGATCGTTCACCATACTATATGGGGGTATTTTAGTCAAAGAACGGGACTCCTTATTCAATTCGAAGATACTAGATTGGTCAAAATGAAGTCAACAAAAAAGAGTGGTGATTATTATGTGTATTATGAGACAAGAATGGAATCAACCCTTGAAGATTATAGATATATAGATGGGATAAATATAGCACATTATGGGAAAACAGTGACGACAATTGATAGATACGGGCATGGTGAGAACGTGAGATGGAAGGTCGAGGAGACGTGTACGGTTAAAGAGGTGGAGTTTAACGTTTGTTGTTTATCAACGGATTCTTTCTTGCCTCCTGTTCATATAAAAACTGAAGAATAAGGGGTTGGGTGCTAGCTAGCTAATGTTTTTTGTATATATATATAAGCTTAAAATGGACACTAGTTTTCAGCTTCGATCATAATCTAGAATCACTCAACCTTCGGTTTCGGTATACTCGTTGTTTCTTAATTTTTTCCCCGTATATATTATATAGAGAAAAGTTCAAATGAGAACTCAAATTTGGTTGCGAACATGAGGACAAAGAAGAGCGCGATATGTGTCATATTTAGACTGAATAACACTACATTCAGACTGAATATTTCCCTTCATTATTCAGTCTTAATATGGCATGTGTCGCACTCTCCTTTGTCCTCATGTTCACAATCAAATTTGAGTTCTCATTGAACCCGCCCCTATATATATATATATATATATATATATAGAGAGAGAGAGAGAGGGGGGGGGGATCAAGTAAAACCCCCCAACAAATGGAAAAATTGGGAAACATGTTATTAACCATTTATCTAGACGGTATGCATATGTGCATACAAGTAATTGATGTTGTTTCTTGGCTTTTATGCACGTGTGCATACCTTCTGGATGAACAGTTAACAGGGTATTCCTCAGTTTTTCATTTTTTGTGGTCTTATATATATATATATATATATAAAGAGAGAGAGAGAGAGGGCCGGAGGATCAAACGAGAATGCTAACTATTTAGGAGAATATGAAAACGGCCAAATGACGTGATTTTACATTTAACGGTCAAAAAAAGGTGTGCGGAAGACTTTGGCCGCGTATTCAGGTCGAGAGGCAAGGTCGCATGAATCATATGTGATTTTGTACGTGATATTAGCATAAAACCACATGTGATTCAACCGTTTTCTTATTCTCTTAAATAGGTACCTTAATCTAGACACTAGTTTTCAACTTCAATCAGAAATTATCAACCACTCTACCTTCGTTTTCAGTGTACCTTTGTCGTTTCTTGATTTTTATCACTATGATCTCTTCTTTATATGTAAGATCGCACATTGGTTAGGAGGAGAATAAAGGTTACCTTATAAGGGATTAGATACTTCCTTTTTTTTAAACCATGAATCCAAATTTTGACAAAGCAAACAATGTATGGTATGTAGCCTGAAATGTTACAGATGGTATCAGAGTCAGGAACCAGACTGGTGACAACGAGGAACTTGGGCTCCTAAGGGGGTGGATTGTAAGATCCCACATTGGTTAAAGGAGGGAAACAACGGTTACCTTATAAGGGACTAGATATCTCCTCTATCAGATGCGTTTTAAAACCCTGAACCACGTGTGGACAAAAACAAATGATAATGATAGCAGAAACAAATGACAAAAACAAGTGAACAATACTGGTAATCTGATACGGTTAGCCCGGGATGTTACATTATAGACCCTACCACTAGCCTAAACCCCATATAAGATCTAACGCCAATTTCACTATGAAAATGAACAAAGATATGCAAACAAAAACAAATGATACTTGTAATTATAACATAAACAAGTTAAATACGCAAATAGGTAATGAAACGGTACTTTACAGGAAAAAAAACGATCATGAGATCAAATCCATAGATACGAACCCTAACAAAAATACGTAAAAACACACGCACATAGAAAATCAGGCAAGGAATTTACAGAGGTTGTAGGTCTAGAGATACTTACTAGCAACAATTACCACCGTTGTATTTTGGGGGGCTATCGGCAAAAATGGTAGCAAACTCAACACGGAATATAAGGCTCGAAAAGCTTTACGCACGGATTAGGATCATGTTGCATAATTTCCGCAGCCCGTTCGAATTCCTCTCTCAAGACACGAATGCTACGTTTATCCACCACTCGACCCAAATCATGAGATACCTCAAATGGATCTTCTATGCATATTAAATGACGGTCATTCCCGATCCTCCTAGTCCAATCTTTTGCACGTTTGCTGTTTTTTTATCAAATGAACACGAATTTAAAATTCTGATTTTCTTAATGAATAAGCCACTTTCTATATCATTAAGCCACTACCAAACAGTCATGTATGGTGGACCAAATAAGTTGTGAGTCACATTAAGCTCGTTAAGATGCTAACAAACAAACAGACCCTTATACGCTGATTGATGCAAAAGTAACAACATTTTGCTTTTGATGAAATGGTTTGAAAGTTCATATTATAAAGAGTAAATTACATTTTTCGTCCGTAAGGTTTGTTAAAAATTTCAATTTTGGTCCTTATGGTTTAGAAATTGCAGTTTTGGTCCCTATGGTTTGTAATTTATTGCTATTTTCGTCCCTGAACTAATTCTTTCCTTTTTAAGTACAAGGGACCAAAATAGTAAAGAAATGTAAACCACGAGAACTGAAACAACAATAATATCTAAATCATAAGGACGAAAATAGCAATGATTTACAAACTATAGGGACGAAAACCGTAATATCTAAACCATAAGGACGAAAATTGCAATTTTTAGCAAACCATGGGGACCAAAAACGTAAATTACTCTAAAAGCATGCTAAGGGGTTGTTTGGTTGGTTTTCTGTCAAGTCCTATATGATAAAGTTCTTTGTGTGGATTAATCTGTCTGTATAGATTGGGACAGTTTTTTCATAGATTGAAGGAGCGTGTTTACTTAAAAGGGACAGGTTTGAAAAAAAAAGTGGCTTTCTGCATAAAGCTCCCTCCTAGAAGCTTATGGAATAAGCCAATTTCTATATCATTAAGCAACTAACAAACAGTCATGTATAGCCGACCGAATAAGTTGTGAGTCCCATTAAGCTCATTAAGTTGATAAGAAGAATTGGCAACTGACCTTACTATGCTTCCAGTACGAATAGATATGACGTCATTTGCATAATCATGACAATACGCCCAATAATAGAAAAACGCCCAAACCAACTGAGCAATACTTTCACCATTGCGGGATCCAAAACCGTTAAGTTTCTCCACTTGATCAAAGAAAGAACATTTGACGTTATCCACGTTTACTGAATAAGTTATCTCCATATCCTGATAAGAAAATCATTAAGCCAAGTTTTATAAAGGCGCTAACTATGCGACTGCTTTAAAGCAAAACATATAAAGGTAAAATTTTGGTTTCTAAAAAACATTCCATGGTGAAATTCACAAATTGTGAATCCAGTAAGCGATTGATTTTGGAACCATTTTGTTTGGCTTTTCATTGCAAACCGAGCCCTATTTCTGGTGAAAATGCCAAAAAGAACACCATAACTTGCAAAGAATGACAAGTTTTTGCAAATCGTAGAAATCGCAAAAAAAAAAACATCTGTTTTTGGCACTATTGTGAAACTGAGGTGGGACGGAACTAACTATATATATATATATAGGGGTGGTTTCAATTGCAAACCCAACAATTTCAACAAACTTTGCAAACCATTATATTATTAGGAAACAATTGAGATATTTATGGACAATTATCATGATTCGTTAACTATGGTTAAGATTAGACTAGATGGATGGCTAAGATTGGTTTGCAAAGTTTGTTGAAATTGTTGGGTTCGTAATTGAAACGTCCCCTATCTATATCTATATATATATATATATATATATAATTTTATTATCTATATTTATATAAATTAGAGGGAGGGTCAGAGAAAAACTCCCAAAAAATGAAAAACTGAGAAACACCATGGTAACCATTCATTTGTATGGTATGCACATGTGCATACAAGTAACATTTTCTGAAGTGAAAACTGAGATTTTTTGCCAAATTGTAGAAATTGCAAAAAAGCCCATTTGTGCTTGGCATTTTTTGTGAAAAATAGTAAATACTTATAAAAGTTTCACAAGAACGCAGCTTATTTGCATTAAAATACGATGTTCAAAAAGTCAATCACTCATTTAGAATTTAAGTTAAAAATCTAAAGTACAACTTGTCTTTTATAAGGAGACACAACAAAATAAAAATGTGATGGGGCTCGGATGTGTGTTTTTTATATGCTTAATAAGTCCAATTTGATGAAACTTCTTTTCATTGGTTGGTTTTCCATCAAGTCCTTTATGGATAAAGCTGTCTGTGTCGATTAATCTATCTGTATAGAGTGGGAAGATTTTTATTTGGGAGGGTTTATTCATAGATGGAAGGACCGTGTTTTTTAATTGGGACAGGCAGGTTTGCAGAAAACTCGCTCCCCCTACAAGCTTACTGAATAAGCCACTTTCTATATCATTAAACTTAAGCCACTATCAAACAGTCATGTAGAGCTGACAAAATAAGTCGCGAGTCCCATTAAGCTCATTAAGCTACTAACAAACATGCCCTAAGTGCTACACTTAAGAATCCTATAAGATAGTTTACGAAAAGATTAAAAACCTGTAGACATGGAAGGATGGAAGGCGAACGCTGCTGTAAGAAATGAATGCACATCAAAACATACCTGAAAAGCAAATTAAAAAAGAATATATACATATATATGTTCTGAGAATAAGTGAAAGGGAACGGCTATATATATGGAAGAAGAATGTAGTTTTATGTTTAACTCACGCATAGCTGGATAGGGTCCCTTGATAAGTTTCGTTAACTCCTCTGGACTTTGCCCAATGTTTGACAATAAAGGCTAATTGTCGCAATCTTACATCTATCTTCGAGTAATCTCGAAGAAGTTTTGTATTTATAACGGCAAGCAAGTTGTTTACACAAATATCACAAGAGATTCCAGTGACCGGATCCATAAGCTTCACTATGGGCACCCTGGCACGAGTCAGCGCCTGCAGAAATAGCATAAATCAAAACCAGCCATAATGGAAAAAACCATATATATATATATATATAAATATATATATATATATAGAGAGAGAGAGAGGTTCAAGGGAAAACCCCCAAAAAATGAAAAATTGAGGAACACCCTAATAACCATTCATCTAGACGGTATGCACATGTGCATACAAGTAACTGGAGATGTTTCCTGATTGTATGCATGTTATGCACATACCAAAAATTACTTACGAATTACTTCTATGCACATGTGCGTACCGTACAGATAGATGGGTACTAGGATGTTCCTCAGTTTTTTTTAAGAGAATTAAGCAGAACTGGCATGACAGAACAGATAAAATGACCAGTCTACCCCTAATGAGTTTTTTTTTTTTTTTTGATTAACCTGAATATCCAACCCGCTATGCGAGCTGACTAATCCCAGGGCGACTACCTGCTTTGCTTGTAGTCCGGAGTCACCGCATTTGAACCTCCGTGGCCACAAGGGGATTTTTTTACCCCTCCCTGGATTTGAACCTGAGACCTCCTGGTACTATTGACCTTTGGAGTCCAAGCTCAAACTATTGAGGCACCACCCTTGTGGTTTATATCTTTTACAAATTTTGATTAACTTTATGTAATTTATTAAATTATAAAATAAAATAAATATTTTTATAACAAAATATATCATTAGAAAGTTCTCGTCTAGACAATTAAAATGACACCAAAATTTAAAAGAAAAGTACACAGTTTCCAAATTTTATTTTACACATTTTCTATATTATTTTATTATCATTAATACTTAACAAATTACATATATTAATCAAAATATAGAAACCCTATAAAAACAATATTTCAAGGACAGTAAAGTGAGTTTAAAAAGCATAAAATACAATAAATAAAATTTAAAGAATGAATAAAATGTAAAGTGGGTGGTGTATTTCATGTTTTAAAAGAGAATTAGCTTTTATTTTGAGGTTATATTGGTAAAATATAGGTCTGTTCCACCTTCCACATAAAAGTTGTGCCAAACATGGAACAGTGATCCCTAATTTGTTATTTCAACTGTACCAAATACACCCTAATAGAACAAGACACAAACTCCAAAAGAACAAATCTACCAATTTAGAATAAATAAATAAATAAAACAGATAATGCACCTGAACGTTTTCAAGATTATCTGATTTCAATATATCAGCTAGTTTCAACAAGATTTCTGATTTATCGATATCTGCATCCCCCATTGCAAGACAAACATCAATGTCACTTTTACGAAACCCAAATGAGTTAGCACATGATCCATAAAGAAACAACCGAGCTCCAGGCCATTCTTTCTTAACGTGTTTATCTAATAACGCCATAAGTTGTTTTTGCTTCTCCTTCTCTTCCTCTGCCGGTATCAAAGATTCGTAAATTGCCAAAAAGGAAGCATTTAGCTTATTTATATCCCCTCGGCATTCTGTATGACTTCTATAGTTCCTTGTTCTTTGGTTAACTAGCCATTGCCCCCTCTTATCTGACCTGTAATCCTGATAAAATATACAAAAGATGCTAATCAAGATAAAGAGAATATAAGAACGGAGATCATGAAGCTAACAAAAAATCTTATTATATGCAAATGGTACAAAAAAATGCAAAAAAAAATTGATTTTTAAGAACCATTTATCAATTAATCTTTGGGAAATCAATTTCAAGCTAATAACAATTAACTGCCCCCTTATTTTGGACGTAAACAATGCTTCCATTCTACTGCTTGGATTTCAATTTTTCATAAAAAAGATAAGACTTTCCAGTCAAGTCAACTTAAGCACATTGAGTATAACTAGTAGAGTACCCGTGTTGTGATGCAGCCATAAACTGAAAATTTTATTAAAACTGATATGCAAAATTAATGCAACTCCTCGTTAAAAGAGAATTCAAAATTTATATTTGAACAAAATAGAAAGTACAAGCATATGTAATCATACACATTTATAGATAAATTTCTTAATAGACGCATCTTCAAATACAAACGAGTTAAAAGTTACAAACTCGTATAAACCAATATAAAATAAATTTTTTTCATGTTTTTTTCATCAAATGCTATGATTTAAAATATAATTATACATATGTTTGTTTCACCTTGTGAAAAAATTGCATGTGAAAAAATACATGTGAAACTTTTATATTATGAAACAAATATATGTAAAACTTTTTTCAACTTATGAAAACAAATACATGTGAAACTTTTACATTATGAAACAAACATATGTGAAATAACATCTTAAATCATAGCATTTGATGAAAAAAAATCCTTAAAAAAGTTATTTTTATTTGGTTTGTACGAGTTTATAACCTTTGACTGGTTTGTATTTGAAGATGCCTCTTTCTTAATATGCTAAAAAAATTAATTTTTTTAATTTTCTGGAACCCATGCCTTAAGAAAGAAAATCCACTATGTAAAAAATTATTACAATAACAAAGGCTAATCTCTCAAGCCATCTCCCAATTACACCCAAACTCTCTAAATAGTTCACTTTTTCTTCACTTTATAACAAGTGAACAAGAAAAAAAAGAATCAAATACTTAAAGTGAATTTGATGGGTGCTTTGAAACCAGAGACTTTGATTCCTTTTATAAGCATGGAACCCACTCCACCTTCTGTTGTTCCACCTATGGGAGACATGCTTGCATGTTTTTTCCTTTTATTTTAGACATAACTCCTAATGTATTAATGATTTGTATTTAATGCTTCATAGATGATGTACCCTGCAAATTCAAGAGTTATTTAATGCTTCAACCAAGCATTAATGTATATATAAATTAAAACAAAATAAAGAGAGCACATTGATCATAATATTATATTCTAGAAACTGAAGTTTCAGATACAATTAATTCCGTACATTATCTGCTTAGCTACCAAGCATCATGATGCTACTTGTATCTTGCACACGGTATCTAATGTTGATTCAATATATTGCTATCTAATCACGAAATCAACAAATATTTCCCATAATGACTAGCATCCCCTAATAACCTCATAATGATCATGTTATAATTTAAGGCGGACAAAATAGACTTTTATCAAGGCGGAACTTTTTTGAAGTGAATATAGTAGAGTTTGTCAAGTTGCAATTTTAGGGGTGTTTAAAGCATATAAACTGCTAGATTTTGGATATACTCATCATAATTACAAAACTTGATCAGCAAAATCTTTTTCTTTTCTTTAACATCGGTAGACAGTCAATATTAAAATTGAATCCCCCTTAGTTCAGCAATTGCTGGTATCCTATTTATCCATCAAGTATATATATGTAGCTCAAGCAAATAGTTAAATCAATATTACAAATTCTTAGGTTCATATCAAGTGATGCACTAAAGTAGATTTACAACAATAAAAATAAGTCCAAAATTCCATAGAGTTAATGAGAACACAAAATAAACAACGATTATGAGCTCTATGTCACTAAGTTTATAATCCCTTCTGCCAAAGAAACTCAAAACTGTGCTTCTATCATATTGAAGGATAGGAAAGGGTATGTTTATCAGAATGCTATAAATACCGCCTGCATCAGTTTACTATTTCTTTCTAAATATTTAAGATTGGGTGTGGGATATATGTTATATGCATAACAAAAGGAAACATCATTTAAATACCAAGATATTCATCAAAGTACTTATAGCAGACATCACAATCAAAAGATAAAAAACTTCAAACATAAGTTTATTATACAGTACAACTAGACATAAAAAGCATAACATTTACCTTATCTCGGGATTTAGGGCCCTTCTTTGTATCATTTCTGTCATCCGTTCCATCTTCAAGTAGTAAATTATCAACATGTTCCTCAAGCTCATCCAAGTCCCTTGCATCAAGCCCATTGTTTCTCGATTTTAGTTCATTCATAGCATGTAATCTCATCATGGACTCTTCAACATCAGTTGCAGGAACCGAATGAAGATTACTTCCTCTCGATGGACCCAGATCATCTAGCTGATTAATAAACCCACCCGAACCCGAACTCCTTTCCCGAATGTGCAACCTTTCTCTGTCAACAAACCCACCTCCTGAATTCATATCATCTCTGTGATTACCCTTTCCCTTGTCCACACTCTGTTCCGAATTCCTCTTCCCTACATTCCTTGCATTGCTTGAAAACCCTGGAGGCGGTATCCGCCTTACTTGCTGCTGTGAAGCAGCTTCCATTGACCCATAATTACCAAATGCCAATGAACCAATTTGGATATTTTGCATAAACTCAGCATTCCTCTTAATAACATCAACCTCTAAACCATTCACTCTACTGTTTCCAACACCCAATTCTCTCTCCTTCAACAAATGCTTCTCAATATTAGCCAGATCGTAATCCAAATTGCCATTTTTCAACACTTTCGAGCTTTGAATATCAGGATACAGAGAACCAAAAACGAGCTTATTATGTCTGTCTTGCTGCTGCTGCTGCTGCTGCTGTTGTTGCTGATGTTGCTGTTGGTGGTTACTGTATATAACTCCAAGCTTTGCTAGATCATCAAACACTCCCTGATTGTTAATCGGATGGTTGTTCATGAAATTCAAGGGCCAATTAGGGTTTGGATTGATGAGATTGGGATTAGGGTTAGGGTTTTGGGGGAACCCTAACCCTTGATTGAAGTAGTTATGAGGCGGGAAAAGTGGAGGGCGATAATCGTTACCGTGAGATGGGAAGGATATGGAAGGTCCAACGGCGGCGACGGCTGGATCGTGAGGTAGTGGTGGTGGCGGTTGTGGTGGTTGTTGTTGTTGAGTATGTGAACGGGGATGCTGTGGAGGGTTTTTGAGCAAGTGGAGAAGGAATTCACCGCCGTTTACCGGTGGTTGTTGTGGTGGTGGTGGTGGTGGTGGCGGAGCATCACCTCCACCGCCGGCCATGGTTTGTGGTGGGTGGAAGGGGGTTTGAAGACAGATCAGGTGAAGACAGTTGAAAGAAAAAAAGTATTATGTGAGAGAAAGAAGGATATACAAAAGAGATTAAAAAGGTTTCTTTTTTCTAATTAGTTTCAATTTATGTTTTTTAATTTTTTTGATTCAAAATAATCAAATTTAGATAAACATGAAATAAATCATCATCAAAAAACAAATTTTAATTAAATTATTATTTCAAATTTGTATCCAAAAATCTTGTAAAACCAAAAATTGATCAGGACTGTTTTGAAGTAATTTGTTTACATTCTATAACTGGTTAAAGTCGGCAATTATAATTTAAAGTTATTACTGGTTTACAAAACTGTGACTATACCTGAATATATATGTGACAAAATAAACGGTTTTGTATGTGTTTTTACAAAAATTATAGTATTGGATGTGATATCAAGATAAAGTTATAATTAAATTTAAAGTATATAAATTTAGATATTCTTTTTCATGTTAAATTGTCTAAATAAATTAAGAATCTTAAATAAAACTCTAACATAAAAAAAAACATTTAACAAAACTTTTAATGTGAAAAGAGAACATTCTACATCTCTTTTTATGAAATTCTAGTACTTTTCATCAACTTTTCTTATTATTTTATAAATCAGTTTTATTACTTAAATACTAAATTTTATTTCATATATTTCAAGTAATAAATAAGATAAATACATTTTCATGTATTTATTTATAGATAGTTGTATTAATTTATTCATTTATTTGTGGATAAAAGTAGATTATTGTTTTCGTGTTTTCCTATTTTTAAGTCTTCGTTCTTACAATAGATTTATACAAAAAAAAATTATTCAACATAATTTTTTCCTTTTTCTTATTTATGTTTCTAATAACGGTTAACTACCCTTATTTACCTTAGATTTTGATAATTTTTTATAAAATTTATCTGTTATTTTTAAATAGATGATTCAACGTTAAAACTTAATTAAAGTTAGAAAGAAAAAAACAGCATTCATCATGTCTAATGCTAATCAACACGAATTTACAACATCTAAATCTTGACTTCCTCTTTCAATAGAGATGATTGATACTAATGGTTTTGGCATTTTAGATTTTAAGCCATTTGACAATTAATTTTTATTTTTATTAATAAATCATGCGTGCTTATTAAAGGGTACTTTAAACTGTTTCCATTCATTAATCAAATCCAATTATGGATCTATTTGTATCTTCTCATTATTTCCATGATCTATCTCTTTTAGATTCTTTATAGAGATATGCAAAATTCAATTACAAATCTATTTGTATCAAATTCGATTTTATAAGTTTGGTCATTTAGTTTTTGATTCGGTAAAAGACATTAAAAATGATAAAACGATAAAAGTGTCCTTCATACAACGGAATTTTTAGAAGCTGTTAGAAGAAGGGGGCCAAATCTTGGTTTTTTTTACAAACTATAATGGCTATTTTGTAATTTCCAACTTGAATTGACGGGAAAGTGTCATTTTTCCAAACCATAGAGACCAAATTTGTAGTTTACTCTATTTCGAAATTCAAATAATATGAAGAAAGTTAATAATTTAAGACAAAAAAATTTGTAATAAAAAGAGTTAAGCCGAGAAATGTAAGAAATGTAAGAAATGATTTGAACTCTTGGTCATTTTTTAATACTAAAACGACTCATGAATTGCGTTTTAAAAGACAGTTGTTTCAGTATTAGTGTTGATTAGGTGGAATTCTTGGATTGAGATTGATAGAATGGTGGAGATCCCTTCTTACTCTTCTCATCATATCTCTCATTTTCACCGAAACACAATCATAATTGAAAGGCAAATGATCATGTGAGAAAAAAATAGTTAATGTGATAAACGTAAAAAAGAGTCTGACCCTGATCACTTTTTATTTCAAACTCACCCATAAATTACACTTGATACGGTAATTGATCTGATGCATCTAAGGATGCAGATCTCTTTCTTATCATTCTTACTGTAACCGAAACCCAACCCTAATTGAAGGGGGGGTGTTTGGGATCAGTGGCAGATCCAGGATTTTTATCCACCGGGGTCCCATTAAAATAGACTAAAGGCGTGTAAAGTCACCCGACGTGTTTCGGAAAATTTTTAAAGTTTATTTCAAGACATTTTTTTATTGTTTTTGTCGATTTTGAAGGATTTTCTTAGTATTTTTATCGATTTCGAAAGATTTTTTTGGGTTTTTTTATTGATTTCAAGAGAGTTTTTCAGTGTTTTTGTCAATCGCCGGTAAGATGGGGTCCCTTGAATTTTTTCACTGGGGGGAATCAAGCCTAAATACAGTATTTTTGATATTTGTTAGCCTATAATTTTATTTTTATATTTCACTGGGGGGATGGAACCCCCCCCCCCCCCCTTTCTAAGCTAGATCCGCCCCTGTTTGGGATTACTTATAAAAACAACTTATTGACTTATTTCGGTGTGGAACCGGTAATAAGCACTTTTAAGTGTTTGGATAAATAACTTATACCAATGTCAAATTGGTAACAAGAAGTTTTTTAAAAAAGTTAAATCATTCTAACTTATTAAAAGTTGATAAACACTTTTTATAAATAAGTTGTTTCAAATAAGTAATCCCAAAACCCAAACACCTTAAAAATGGTCTAATAAAAATTTAGAGTAAACTCCGATTTTAGCCCATGTGGTTTGTTAAAATCGCACATGTGTCCTTATATTTTAAAATTTACGGTTTTAGTCCCTGTAATTTACAATTCATTTATGTTTTAGTCCCTCAACCAAAAAGGTAACCTACTCAACGGTACTGTCGGTTGACTTCCTGGTCTGATGAGTAATGCCACAGTGGTAGAAGAATTAGGGCAAATGAGTTGTGTTGAAATCGAAGTGTAATCGGAGATTGATTTCCATCGGAGTTGAGAGAATGTCGTCGCAATTTCTCCATCTTCAGCTGCCGCCACCACCGCCGGCGACGTTACAGCGCCGGTGGCAGTTATCTTCCTGCAAAAACAATCGAATCTCGACTCGCCATTTGATGAATCCTTATGGTTCAAAACCTCGTCATTTGCTATCACAAAATCATGATTTTGATGCTTGCAAATATGAAACACTTGCATCATCTTCGCCGCCTGTGATTCCTCCGAATAACTGCAACTTGAATCATCGATGTGTAAAGGTTAGATCCAGTTTGAATTTCCCGCTAATTTCGTCGTCAGATCAATGGGGAAACTGGACTGCTCTTTTTTCCATCGGCGCTATTGGTTCCTGGTAATCAATCTCTCTATTAATTTCATATCAGAGTCTAATTTCATAGGAAAGCATGATCCAGATTCCAGACTCATGAGAAGATGATACTTACTCCATTATTGGATTCGTTTTCCATAAGTAGAACTGCAATTGTTCTAATTAATGGATGTTAATCGTTTTATCTGTAAGGTCAGAGAAAACAAAGATGGGGAAAATGTTAAGTGGAGCATTGGTGAGTACATTGATTGGACTTGCTGCTAGTAATTTGGGGATTATATCTTGTGAAGCTGAAGCTTATTCAATTGTCTTGGAGTATTTGTTACCAGTAGCTGTTCCTCTATTGTTGTTTAGAGCAGATCTGTTTCGAGTTGTTAGATCAACTGGGAAGCTACTTTTGGCTTTCTTGATTGGATCAGGTAAGATTGTTGGTAAAAGCAATGGCAATACTTTTCAAATAGTTGATATCTACTGTGAAAAAAGGTGGGATATATAACTGAGATCAGATGGTTACCATATAGACCCAAATGGGTGATATATAATGGCTTTCCATAATGGTCAATGGTGATTTTGATGGTCACAAGACCTTATACAGCAAGTATAAGAACAATGGCACTCATCGATCTCATATATTCTTAATCTTGTTGATTGGTGTCAAGTTCCCACCTGAAATGATTGTAATACGGCCGAGTTTATGATTTCTCTTTCATGATTGCAGCTATTAATTCTTCTAATGAATTTGTACATCATGCATGGATATCTCAATCTAAATGCTGGTTATCATTTGTATTCATATCGGGGGTTCAGGGGAAAACCCCCAAAAAATGAAAAACTGAGGGACGCCCTGGTAACCATTCATCTGGACGGTATGCACATGTGCATACAAATAATTGAAGTTGTTTCTTGGTTTTTATACAGTGTGCATGTTATGCACATGTGCATAACGGACAAATTGCTTACAAATTACTTGTATGTACTTGTGCATACTGTAAGGATGAACGATTACCAGGGTGTTCCTCAGTTTTTCATTTTTTTGCAGTTTTCCCCTAAACCTGACCCTATATTCATATACTACAAAGCTAATTACAACCAAACATCAGCCCTATGTCTATGGTTTTACTATAACAATTAGCAAAATAATGGGTTAAGGCATTTAGGCTCGTAGGTCTAGGATCAGGTGATGAACAACATAATTGCATGATTTCTAGACCTATCATATATAAGAGATTCTGTTTATTTGATCTTGTTGGGCTAATCACGAACCGACTCACGTGTATAAGTAGGATTCTTTATCTCTATAAGGTTTCGTTTAAAAGGAGAATAAGAGGTTCCATGTATTCTATCACATCTTTTTAAAATCATGCCTGGTATTATTAGATTGCCAACTTTCACAGAAGGAAACTGCCAGGCAAGATTATATATGCTGCAATAATCCAACAGATAAATTTTACCTTCACATGGAAATCCACAATAATTCAAGATGTTCCAATGCGTACTTATGATAGATTTCCGCTGTTAATTTTATTTTTATTTACCCATTCACTCCATTTATCTTTTCCTTTTTGTAGTGGCAACCACAATCGGAACAGTAGTGGCTTATTGGATGGTTCCAATGAGACCACTTGGCCAAGAAGGCTGGAAAATTGCTGCTGCTTTAATGGGTAGACATATCGGTGGAGGTAATGAATTATGAACCCTTCTCATACATAGCTTCAACCACAACATTGTAACAACTGGCTGGCCTGCATTGAATAGCTCTTTTACAACTATAAGGGGTTGTTTGGTTTGCGGAATTCAAAAGGAATTTGATGGAATTGGAATGACAAATTCCTTAATGGTGTTTGGTTCACGGAATGAATAGATTGGATTCCATCGGAGTCCACCAAATTCCACGGGTGAGGGATTTGATCATTCCTTAGCATATGTAAAGGATTTTGAATTCCATTTCGTAGCAAATGTAACATAATTTATAATTTTCTTTTAGAAAGACAAAAATAAATTTAACCACCACCCTCTCCCCGCCCCACCCTCACCGGCAACATAGCCGCCACCACCATCGCTGCCACCACCACCACCACCATCAACTAGTATACCATCAATAATATTAGCATTCCACCACCGCCACCGCCATCCCCAACCACCACCACGCCACTATTTTTTGCCGTCATAGTCGCCCCCCCCCCCCCCAACGCCCTACCCCCACCCCACCTACCGCACCACCACACCACTAATGTCATTGTCATAATTGTCACCCCCAACCCCCGATAGAATTCCAATTCCTATCAACCAAACGCGTGGTCAAATTTCATCAATTCCATTCCAATTCCTTCAAAGTCAAATTCCTTTGATGGATTCCAATTCCATCGAATTCCATTCTGCGAACCAAACACCTCCTAAGGATTAGCTTCTTTTGGTTGTTTGAATGCTAGAATCTCTCCACTTATGATCCTTCGAGCACCAAGAATGTAAAAACTTGGTTAGAGAGATGTTGGTATTGAATGCAAGGGAACTGGCAGGAGATTAATCAAATTGTTAAAAGAATTCTTCATATTTACACTTGGAAGTTGTAACTAATTAGGATGTTTTAAAAATATTAGCCAATGCCAAGTTGTATGCTAATTTCTTGTTTCTGATACTTTGCAGCTGTCAATTATGTTGCCATTGCTGAAGCTCTACGGGTTTCTCCTTCAGTCTTAGCTGCTGGACTAGCTGCAGATAACGTTATTTGTGCAGTATATTTTACTACATTGTTTGCACTAGCTGCTAAAATCCCACCCGAGAATTCAGCATTAACCACTGGTTCGTTATATTACTTCCAAGGTTGTAAAACTCGCTAGGCGGTACCTAGGCGGCCGACCCCCTTGTAGCGAGTACTCGACCTAGGCGGGGAGTACTCGGATTATATAAATTTTAAAATTATATATATATATATATATATAGCATATTCATAAATTATAAGTAACCAAATATAAAGATAATTTATCATAGATAGTACCCAAAATATATGTTTAAAAACACCAACAATTGTTTAAAAATGCAAATACTTCAAATAAAAAGTTCAATGATTAGATATTTAGATTGATGGTCCGTCATCGTCTTGTCCATATTGTTCAGCTTTCACGCTTCTTTTTTGACGATGGAGGCAAAGGGAGCTGATTGTTTGGTTTTTAAAACAAGAAATAAAAAATAACAGTTTTGGTCCTCTGTGTGTTAAATTTGAGCTTTTTTAACCCTTTGACCGACTTGGACCGCCTAGCCCGATTAATCGCCCGAGTTGCCCGAGTTGGCCGAGGACCGAGTAATTAGGCCGAGTTGGTCGAACTCCCCTCGGTTGAGTGCCGAGGACCGAGTACTCCCCGAGTACTCGGCCGCCTAGGCCGAGTTTTACAACACTGATTACTTCTTTCCACTTGCAAGCCTCTTAGTGAGGCCTTGTTTGTTTTTTTTCATTTTAAGCTCTTAATCACCACTTATGTCTTATTCGTTTAGACGTTTCATAACCATTTCAGAACTAAAATTAGACTTCATACTTCAACACCTCTTAGAAAACAAACGCCACCTGAGTGTTTGGTTTGACGAAATGTTTTTGAGGGATTCGGATTTTGTGGAAGGAGTTGGAATCTTTGGTGTGTTTGGTTTGTAGGATTTGGAAGGGAATTAAATTTCACTTTTTATTATAGATAATTTATAAAAACAGGGGCTTAATCATTTGAGAACCTCAAAATTTGTGAGATCCGTGAGAACTTATACCTTAAGGTTTTGTTTCACATGTTTTTTTTTCCATTAAGTATTGTATTTAACGTATTGATTAACATGTATTTGTTTCACAACGTGTTTGTTTCATATTGTACTCGTTTCACATTGTGAAACTTTTTTTACGTGTATTTTTCGTTTCACAAACACACAGAAAATGTTCAGCACATATGAGACAAACACATTGTGAAACAAATATATGTTACTAAATATTTTAAATCCTAGTCTTAGATTGGAAAAGATCACATGAAATAACACATAATGTTTTTTATTTCTATTTTTTGACCTCATTTTCATAGATTATTATAAGATATATAATCTCAAATACACATGGAACATTTACAGATATTGAAGAGGACGTGAAATCAGAATCTGGGGGCAAACTTCCGTTATTGCAGTCTGCCACGGCCCTTGCTGTATCCTTTGCCATCTGTAAAGTGGGAAGTTTTATAACAAAATATTACGCAATCCCCGGAGGAAGCCTTCCAGCCGTTACTGCTGTTGTTGTTGTTTTAGCAACTGTATTCCCAAAACAGTTTACTTATCTCGCCCCCGCTGGTGAGGTTATGGCGGTCATTCTAATGCAGGTTAAACTTCCAACTCAGTTTTCTTGTTTTCAAGTTCTAACTTTTCCAAATGTCTTTTTTTTGCAATCTTTTTCCACACCATGCACTGGGGGCCGGGGGTCTTGCCCCTCTACCCACTGGGGGCGAGGTCAGGTCTGCTTGCATCTCTCCCCCGGTCCCACTTTCGTCGGGATAAACGGGCCTGCTTAGTTTGGCTAAACTTCCAACGTCTTATTTATCATCTTTCATACTTGTATCATTGTAGTTGGCACATATGAATTTCTTATATCCATACACTCTAGGCCAAAATAAACCAAACCAAATAAACCTGGTATGTCCCACCTGAAGGTGGTATCTGGGATGTATGTAGACCTGACTTCTATATTTAAATAAAACCATATGTTATATAAAATAGTTTAAAGAGTAAATTACGTTTTTCACCCCTGTGGTTTGTTAAAAATTACGATTTTTAAATCTTATATACCAAAGGCGAGGAGGGTGGGTGAGTTTATTTGTTCTATTTGCCGTATATAAATATTTATATATACTTTTAAAAAATTACGATTTTTGTCGCTGTGGTTTAGAAATTGTGGTTTTTGTGTTATGATTTACAATTTTTTGTTGTTTTGGTCCCTGTGGTTTATAATTCTTTATTGTTTTGGTCCCTTGTACTTTAAATGTTGGAATTAGTCCGGGGACGAAAATAACAATAAATTGTAAACCATAGGGATGAAAATCACAATTTCTAAACCAAAGGGACGAAAATTGAAATTATTAACAAACCACAAGGACGAAAATCGTAATTTACTCTAATTTAAAATACGTAAAAAAAATTCTAATTGAAAATAAGACGTAAAAACATAACAATGCATGTAAAGGGTTGGGTTCCGGTGAGAAGGAGAGTTAAGGTGAGAAGCGTAAGAAGGGATCTCCACCCTTGGATGCACATTAGAATAAGATGTACCGAGATGAGGTGCACCGAGATTCACCGGATCAACTCCCTTCTAAGGCACAATTCATGGATGGGTATGAGATTAAAAATGATCAAGGGTTCAGATTTCTTCTTACACTTATCACCTTAACTCTTCTTCTCACGTGATTCTATGCCTAAAGTTATTAACTATATATAAAATTTAATTAATCATCTAGCCGATACATCACTAGCATCTTTTTTTTTATTATCTTTTCCCCAGGTATTTTTTGCAGTCGTTGGTGCAAGTGGAAACATATGGAATGTGATTAACACGGCACCTAGTATATTTTTGTTCGCTTTTATCCAACTAGTCGTTCATCTAGCGGTCATTCTAGGTTTAGGAAAGTTATTTCGGTTCGACCAAAAGCTATTGCTTTTGGCATCGAATGCGAACGTAGGTGGGCCCACGACGGCCTGCGGAATGGCGACCGCAAAAGGATGGAGTTCATTGGTTATTCCTTCGATTCTTGCGGGTATTTTTGGCATTGCCATTGCTACTTTTCTAGGGATTGCATTTGGAGCTAAAGTTCTTCAATATATGTAATAAATCCAAGAGGTTTTTATTTGCAAAATACCACTTTTGCCATTGATGTATGGAATGACATGTCCTATTTTCAAGGGGTATTTTAGTCTCTTTTTTGTTCTTGTTAGGGGACTATTCAAATGAGAACCGTAAAAAGATTGAGGACTGTAAGAATCAGTTTTTTTGTGTTGTTTCACATTGTGAAACAATGCATGTGAAAAATGCAGTGTTGTTTTACAATGTGATTATCTTTAATATCTAGTTTTAGTATTTATTTTTTTTGTTTCACATATTAAGACATCATATTACATTTACATGTATTGTTTCATGTAAGTGGTTTTCGTGGTTTTTATTTGATTATGTTATGTATATTTTAGATATTCTGAGTAGTAATTAAGTTTTTATAAACTTATAAAGACAAGTCAAACCTTCTTGAATAAAGAAATTATAAGTTCTCTAGAATCAAGTGAGTTTGAAGGTAGATAATTCAATTAAGGCATTGTTTGGTGACTTATAAGTCACCTTATAAGGTACCTTATTTTTAGTGTAGTTGTTTGGATGACCATAAGTTAACTTATAAGGCACTTTATAAGGTACCTTATTGAGAAGTTAATAAAAGCAAAGTTTTAATAAAATACCTTATAAGCTACTTTTGCCAAACATAGTCTAAGCTTGTTTATGCTTCTTTTCGATTGATTATGTTTTTGATAATTTTTGTGTACATACAAAAGAATTATAAATGGTTTAATTATCAAAAGTAATCGCTCTTAAATGGACATGAAATGGCCTTTTTTTTATAAAGAAGTATGACCTATTGTCTTCTTGGCATCTTTGGTAATTGAAGCCATTTTTGTCCAAATGGAAATATGGATTTCGGGAAGGTATATAACCTTAAATGAGACCTTAATTGAATCCACGGTCTTCTGATGAATGTGAAATCATTTTTCTTCGATATATAATGGATGGTTACTTTCTGCAATCTTTTTAATGATGATAAAGCCACGTTTGGAACAAGCTAGGTATTAGGAAAGTGAACATCTTTGTTTCGTTTGGAGGGCTCTTCGTAAACAAATTACTGGTTCTTTAAGAGTTCAACAAAAGAGGAACCGATCTCGATTCAATGCTTTGGCTGAATCGTTGGATCATAGTTTTACTCGGTTGCAATTGCATCTTTAAATTGGTGGAATGTTACAGGTGGCGGATCCAGGATTTTTGTCCATTGGGATCCCATTAAGGTAGACTAAAGGCACGCAAAGTCATCAGACGTGTTTCGGAATTTTTTTAAAGTTTTTTAGTTAATTTCAAGGGATTTTCTTTTATTTTTGTCAATTTTGAAAGATTTTCGTAGTGTTTTTGTTGATTTTGAAAGATTTTTTTCGGTTTTTTTATTGATTTCAAGAGATTTTTAGTGTTTTTGTCAATCATCGACAAGATGAGGTTCTTTAGAAAATTTTACTGGGTGAAACTAAGGCTAAATATAGTGTTTTTGATATTTTTTAGCCTGTAATTTTACTTTTTTTAACAATTCACTGGGGTCCTGGGACCCCCCCCCCCTTTTGAAGGCTGCATCCGCCCCTAAATGTCACCCACAATCTACCCTCTTCCGTCTCTAAGTTTTTGATTTTCGATGGTGGGAGACAAACCATGGGGTCGTTGAAGGATGTGTGGCAAGCAGTTCTTTGGATTGTTGCTGCTTATTCTCTTTGGAAATTCAAAAATGCTTAATTCTCACGATGATCTTTTCAGCGACATCTAGTTTAAATCCTTCGATTGCATTGCTTCAAAGTTGAAAGATTGATCGATCTATCTAAAAAACGGCTTGGTTTAAGTCCCTTCCTTTTGTTGTTTGTCTCTTGAGTTTTCATTGTTTTTCTCGTTGGTCCTTTTTTTGGGTTGCTTTTTGTTTTTGTGGGGTTTGATTTGTTTCCCTGTTTGTTATCTGTATCCCTTGTAGGACTATTGTTTTTTGTTGGTTTTGAATAATATTTCACCTTTAAAAACAAAATCATTTTTCTTTAATAAAAAAGGGAATTTATCCAACGAACACACTCCTTCGTATACGTCATGAGGCTATAAGATCCAATGCTTAACAAAATGTACCATTCAATAAAAAACACTTAACCAATTCGTGTCCGTAATCAGTCAAACATATCAGATTGTTCAATCATTCTGTACATCCAAACTAACAAGATGATAAAACCGATAAATCCCAATACAAAAATACACAAAACGGATTACAATCGTCATTCGCATCTCCAAAAACTTTAAAAAAAATTGATTAACAAAAAAAATTAAAAAGAGAGTAAATTACGTTTTTCGTTCCTACAGGTTATTAAATTTTTTAGATTTCATCTCTGTAGTTTTAAAATTTTGATTTTCATCTCTATGCTTTAAAATTCATTACTAGTTTCGTGTTCCTGAGAGCAAACACTACTTTAAGGCATTGTTTGACAAAAACAAGGTGACTTATAAGTCACCTTATAAGGTACCTTATTTTTAGTGTAGTTGTTTGGATGACCTTAACTTATAAGGTACCTTATTGATAAATTAATAAAAGTAAGGTTTTGAATTACTTTTGTCAAACATAGCCTAAGTATGAAAGACTAAAATAGAAATAAATTGTAAATCATAGAGACAAAAAAATAAAAATAAAAAGACGATATTACAAACCAATAGAAATGGAAAATTATAAATTTCAAAATCATAGGAATAAATTTAGAAATTTTCAACAAACCACAGGGACTAAAAACGTTAATTTCCTCTATAAAAAAATAAACTCCAAATTCAAATTCAAACGATGAATTCTTTCACAAAGTTGCGAATGGCGGACGCCCTTCTTGGATCAATCATTTCAATCCCATGAAACCCTACATCATCAAATCGAGCTTCCACCATAACTCCTTGCATCACCATCAATTGCACAAGATCTTGTTGTCGATCGATCAATGTATCTCCTCCAAATCCGATCACCAAACATCTCCCCAATTTCTTCATCTTTTGCTTCACTTGTTCATCAGCTAATGGATTGCAAAATCTGTGATCTCGATCTGTTCCTTTCGGTAAAGCAAGTTCCCACAGTACATCGATCACCGGCAACGGAAAATACACATCCGCCGCCAGTTTTATCTCCGATTTCGTCCGTTTTTTGCCTCCGATGAACGGCTGGCACAGTATGATTCCGGCGATTGTCACCGGAGATATGTCGTGATCGATGACTCGTAGAGCCGTGTTCAACACGATGTTAGCGCCACATGAGGTGCCGTACATGAAAACCCTAGAGAAATCTGCGTATGGTTTGATCCATGGATCTCCGTTTGGATCTAGGGCTTGTTTTTTGATCCAATTGATTGCGTCCATGGCGTCGTCGTATTGGCCTGGAAGTTTAGTCTCCGGTGCTAGCCGGAAGTTGACGGAAACGCAAATGGCTGGGATCTCGTCGGAGAGTTTGTTCATGGCTTCGTGATTTATGCCATCCGATGCACTGAAAAGTATCCAACCACCGGCATGGAAGTAAATCACTAATGGAAGACGTGCGATTTTGTTGTCATTGGACGGAATTTTGGCCGGCCGGTGGATACGTAGCCATGTGTTTTTGGTGGCGTCTAGGGTTACATCCTTGCTGACCACCGTCTGGCCGGGAAGGGGATCGGCGTCTCCGGTGGCCGGAATTTGTGGAAATTGAACAAGACGGGTAAGTGTTCCATCTTTATTCAATAAAACCTTAAGGTGTTCATATGGATCAAATTTTGACATTTTTTTTTGCTAATTGGATGAAATCAAGAACAAATTTTAGAGTTCTAGAGATCTAAATTTGGGGTCTTTTTGTTGGTATATAATGATTGGAAATTTGATTAAAGAATGTTGGTTTGATTGATCTAAAGTTTGTGAAGGGTTGTGCTAAATTGTTGGGAATTTGGGGAGTTTGACACCATATAAGTTTGAGCTTATTTTGATCAAAAGGTTTTACCATGTCTTCAAGAAAAAAAAAATGAATTTTTTTTGCATTAAATGGCTCGGAATTCGGGGGTAATTTCGTAATTTACCTCAAAATCATTTTTACAAACTAACATTTGTTTCGGGTTGATTGAATAAATGACCTTAAATAAGTTTTAAATTAGGACGAGAAACTTTTGAATGAAAATTTCCACCAATATAATATTATTAAAAAAATATATATATGGAAAAACATTTATCTCCAAAATTAAAAAAAAAACATCGGGAAAGCTAAAAAAAGTTAAACAACTCTTCGAGTGATAGTTGTAATTTTGGACAAACATTGAGTAAGTTGAAAAGAACGATTTGGAATTTTGGATTTTGGTTTTTAACGGATATCAGAGGTTTTGATGGTTTAGGAACGTAGACAATTGGAAGTATAACTAAAAACTTAATGTCTTGGATATATTTTTTCCATAAAAGTTGAGGCTACAAAATAAAAATTAAATATAATTAATACATGTGTATTTTGAAAGTAGACTGGAACGATCCGGTCCAAACTGCTAAAAGAATGTTTAAACGTAGACCGAAACAGAATGAGCGGTTTGTCTATTTAATTAAGAACTCATGTGTATCTCGAAAAATGTTTGATTTACTTGTTTAATTTTTGTCATAATTTTTTATTGAAAAATGAAAAATCGTTATAATACATAATTCATATGCAAATTCATTTATTCGTTATTTTGTTATAATTGGGTTACGTTGAATTATTGATGAATCGAAGGAAATGCGAATCTTGGTACTATACGTATAAGCGTAACATAGTTTTACGCCGTGTTGATGTTAACCTTAAAAGACTGTTTACCAAAAGGTGCGAACAAGGTAAAAGATTCTTACTGAAGTAAGAGGCTCTGTCTAAAATAATCGTTGAACTGAGTATTTGTTCGAAATAACTGCTGACGAAAAAATGAATGTTTACCATGTGTTCTGTAGTAAGCCCTCAACACCGATTGACAAAAATTACCATTTTAACTTTTTGATGAATTGAAGACTATTTACATGTTTCAAAGATTGTTCTATATGTCGCACTTATTTAGAAAAATCAGTTGATTATATTATGAAATAACTTCGGTTTTCTTCAGAAACATTATAATTCACGTTATATGTTTTAGCTTTAAGAAATGGTTATAGTTTCAACTAACACCACACGGTGCAACGACTATGATATATAACAAGGCATGAGTACAATCAGTATAAAAATGTTATAACCGATATGAAACATGCAAAATTAAAAGACCTGTACTTTTTGATAAGAGTATAAGCAAGATCAGTGATAGAACAAGAAAGAACAACATGACAAAATAAATTCCATTTATGAGTATGCACGTTTTAAACAAATGAGAAAGCATAATCTTCGTCAATATCCAAACTAACAAATAGGGTATTTGCCATCATCTAGAACGTCCACATTGCATTAGTCCCATATCTATTGTGGGGGAGGAAAATCGCAGTGTCCCAGAAGCAGTGGATGGTATTGGATTCGAACCCTAGGGGACGTTTAATATGATGGAATTGGAATGGTCAATTCCGTTGACCAAATTCCATTGCTATGTTTATTACCCATGCAATAAAATTGAAATCCAAAGATTCCATCAAATACAGATTTGATCATTCCTTCCTAAAAGTGACGGAATTGAAATCCATTCCTTCCAAAAAAAATAAAATGACAAAAATACCCTCATTGAAAATTTTCAACCCTAGCAGCACACCATCATTTCTCACATTGCTTCACAACCGTTATGTACCACAAGATTTACATGTAATCAATTTACTTATAAAGCCCTAAATGAAAAAAGTAAAAAAAAAACTCGATGAAGTTGGACTTGTCCAAGTGGTTACGACCTCCTTTGGAGAATTTAAGGTTCTGAGTTCGAATTTTATACTTGAATATTGTGTGATAAATTATCTGTAAGTGGATTATGAGTTCGAATCTTATACTTTGAATATTGTGTGATGAATTATGTGGGTGGGTGGGAAAATTTCACCACCTCATCCCTCCACGTGTTTTCAATCGTGAACGGCATCCATGGTGCTATTGATCGTGCCTTCGTCTCTCAGTTTCTCTTTCACTTCAAGCATCTTCTTCTCTTCTGCTAAGGCCGCGTCTTGTTCTTCTTTGGTGAAGTGATGATACTTGGCCTACATATTTTAAAAAAATTCAAATAAAAAAAAGTCTAAAAACATGATCTAGAGGACACGGGTTGGTTAGGTCGGTCGAACCACTGGCTGGTTGAACCGTTACTTGTTTAAGAAAACTAGTTAAGCCGGTTTAACCAGCTAGTTGGACCGTCACTTGTTTAAAAATACAAGCCATGTGTATGTATAAATATGTTACTACTAACAGATGACCAATTGTCGTTGGTTAGAATACCGAGCCAATGGGTCATGAGTGATCCAACTAGGTTTATAGGTGATTCCACTATGAATCATTTCTTTGTTGTCTTTCTGTTGGTGCGTTAAGTAACAATTTTTTTGAATTATATGTATAACTATATATGTGAAACAAACTCACATACCCTCCTCATCTTTGGTGTGGTTCACCACTGATCTCTTGGAAGGCCAAAGGTCCAGAGATTGCTAGGCCAAATGCCATTTTGGTCCTTAAATAACAATTTTATGAACATTTACGTAGAGGGTCAGGTTCAAGGGAAAACCTTAAAAAGGAGAAAACTGAAAACACCTTGGAAGCCCTCAATTAGAACGGTATGCACAAATGCATACCGATAATTTGTAACATGCATTCATGCATATATATGCACTGGTGCATAGAAAAAAAGACCCAACTTCAATCGCTTGTATGCGTTTGTGCATACCGTCCGGATGGAGGGCTCTCAGGGTGTTTTATCAGTTTTATCTTCTTTTAGCGTTTTCCCCTGAACCTCCCTCCCTCTCTCTCTCTCTCTATATATATATATTATGTATATCATACGGGTCATATAACAATACTCCTCTACCTCACGAAAATTGCGACATTGTTTTTCTGACAACTTCTAAACTAAAAACGACTTACTATTTTTCCATTGTAATCATTACCAAAAAAAAACTAATGGTATTGATCTGGGTACTCAAGATTCTCTTATATTGTGATCATCAAAAGGGTATTTAAGGTATTCAATTAATAATTAACGCCTAGTAACCGTTGGAATCTTCGTGGGTTGGAGGGAGTATTGACTCAACTTCATGATAACACGACACTTCCTACGTCTCATGAAAATTACAACATTGCCCTTTTAGCATTTTATCTAAGAATTACTTAATTTCCTAGTACCATACTTGCCAATAATTGATTATATGAATTTGGATCCAAAGAAAGTCCCGTGTGTTGTCACCATCGAAGGGTATTATCGTCAAACACTATCTTAAACTATGTACCTGTGTTACCACTCAAATGTTGCTATTTTGACAAGAGGTACATAGTATTTGTTGAGCTCATAAATCAAGGCTACAAGACTACAAATACAATATAAAACAGAGCTATGCAACATGAATACTAAGGCCTTCTTTGTTTTTTTTTTCATTTTAAGCTCCTAATCACCACTTATGTCTTATTCGTTTAGACGTTTCATAACTGAAATCAGACTTCAGACTTCATCACCTCTTAAAAAACAAACGCCACCTAAATCAAACAAACCTAACAAATCCGACACGAAGTGTGTGTGGGGGGGGGGGGGGTATGGGGAGGGTAAGGGGTTGTTTGCTTGGTTTTCCATTAGGTCCTGTATAAATAAAGTTGTATGTGTGGATTAATCTGTCTGTATAGATTGGGAAGGTTTTTGTTTGGAAGGGTTTTCTCATAGCTGGAATGAGCATGTCTTTTAATTGGGAAGGTCGAGTTTGGAAAAAAAAACTTAGTTGCCCCCTAGAAGTTTTACTAAATACCATTTTCTATATCATTAAGCCACTACCAAATAGTCATGTATAGCTGGCCGAAGAAGTTGCGAGTCCCATTAAGCTCATTAAGCTGCTAACTAACAAGCCCTAAGATATACACAACCATTTCTCTACCCCAAATGAACGAACCCATATATCACACAAAATATCAACATTTCTTCGTACCTTAATTGTAACGGTTCCTCTATCTTTCTTATCTTTGACCTTGAGCATATCAAGTGAAGGTTGTAGTTTCAACTGAATATCTTTCTCGATTTCAGGTTGAAGATCAACCAATGGTAATTTTGCTATGCCCAATCGTTGGTCGGCTCCAATATCCTCATCAAAAACCTGTTCGTATTTAAGATTATATGATTAAAATACAATAGAACGGTCTTCATATATTTAGAGCTTTTTTTTCTTCTATAAATGGTGTTAAAGGTAGGATGACCAACAAGTTGTAGATTGATTATTGGAGCCCATTAGTTTGGAAAATAGATGTAACATTTAACACATAACTTATAAGAGCATCTCCAACAATTAAACTATAATTTTTCTAAAATAGAGTATCAAAAGTTAAAATCTCTAAAAAAAACTACATCCAATTCCATATTAAGGAATTCTATCATTAACTATATTATTAAAATATTCAATACATTTAATAAAATAATATTTCTCTCCTAAACACTTGATTTCTTATTCTCCCATTGGTAAGAAAGAGTTAAATATTATTTCTCTCTCATAAATATGGAGTCTTAGAGATTTCTCCAAATTTGGAGATTTATACCCTCTTTCTCTTCTTTTCTCCATTTTAGCATATAACATATTTGTTGGAGCAAAAATATACCCTAAATCTCCAAAATCTCTATTTTAGCATAGTTGTTGGAGATACTCTGAGTATGAGTCATACATCTAATGACAAAAAATAGCGTGAATCTTATGGACAAAAGGCAATGGTATCATGTTAGTCCCACACAGTATATGTTGCATCCATATATCTTTGATAAATGATCACTATAAGTCAGACTCAATACAATCCAAGATCTTTTGTCTCATGGTAGCCTGCTCCAGTCCCCTATATATATGTGTGTATATATATATATATAGAGAGAGAGAGAGGAAAGTTCAAATGCGAACTCAAATTTGGTTATGAACGTGAGGACAAATGAGAGCGCGACAGACTGAATAATCAAAGAAATATTCAGACCGAATATAGTATTTATTCAGACTTATATGACACGTGTCGCGCTCTCATTTGTCCTCACGTTCATAACCAAATTTGAGTTCTCATTTGAACCCATCCCTATATATATATATATAGGATAAGAAAACTAACAAGGGGAAAAGTATGGATCAAACCTCGACTACGGCAAATTGGGTATCTTTGTCTTCCACGGTTAACTGAAACGTTTCATGCCAAGCGGGATTCAGGTTGTTCTCGATAACTTGTGTTTTGAACTTTTCTAGTGGCCGAACAAATGCAACCGCATAAGGATCAGACTTTCCCATCATTTCCATATTCTTCAAATTATTTGCCTTCACAATTGTAAATGTGAGCTTCCCTTGTGGTTTAAGCTCCAGATCACTACACAATATAACAACAATATATCACTAAAATTAAGAGTAACTTTTAGAATCATCGTGGTTTTGATATTGCAACCGAAACCGAAACCAAACTTCTATAAATTTAGTATTCATCTAACAAGTCTTATGATCGTTAACTTCAAAGCTCCGAAGTGCGTTTGGAATGCGGGATTGGACAATACAAGAACTTGTTGTCCCATGTTTGGTGCGACATTATACTGGAATAAGATAGGACCTAAGTGGATAAAATTGCATTTTTTGTCCCACCACGCTAGGTGAAACAAAAATCAAGGATATGAGACAAGGTTGGTAAATTACTAAACTACCCATGTTAAATAAAAATCCTGAAACCTTCCACAGTTCTTTTACCCATCTACCTCAGTCTTGCCCGTACCAGAATCTTACATTTTTGGCACTTCCCGTCCAAAATCTTACATATTTGTAAACTATAGTGTTGTTTTTGCATATTGCAAGAACCATGATTTGTTCACAATGAAAACCTAAATATGATAGTTTGAAATAACCCACTCTTGTTCTGGAGCCAGTAAGAGGCAGACTTATTTTTTGCCAAACAGGATTCACCTCTTAGCGATTCAGAGGTTGACACTTAATGGAACTGTTAAGAGGTTAAACATAATGCCCCCTTAAGTGTCTTATATTTTAAAAAACTAAAAGTCAAAGCCTAATATCCTCAATGGTACTTTTAATATTTTAAAACCCTAAAAGTCAGTACTTCTCCTCTCAATCAAAAAGTGTGGTTTAACCCTTACTCTTCCTCCAAACAACCAAATTTTCCACAAACTCTCATCCTATCTCACGATTCCACTCTTCTCTCTGTCAAGAACCACTGCGTTAGTAATTTAGTATTATATATATCGTATTAAAAATGTATATATGTTATATATACATGTTTTGGTGTACAAATATTTCCGTCCCGAGGCCCAATTACGCCTTTTAGAACCTTGATAATGTGATTTAAGTTAAAACCATTTGTTGGTTATCACTTTGCAGTTATTACGTAAAAAGAAGATTGATTGCACATATGATACCAAATTAAAATCCTCATTATTACCTTATATCTACAGGTGTACCACCAAGGGGAACAACGATCCTATGTGGCCATTGAAGCATATCGGTAATAATTGAGGTTACAGTATCCTAAACAAATCGACAAGCATATTAGAATTTTCGATGATGTTTAAATGATTCTAAAAAAATAGTTATCTCATTATATATAAAAAACTTACTTCAATCATATCTGATAGTCCAGGAATGGCTGTTATACTTCCGCCAATGGCCTTCACTGTATAATCAAATCTCGGCTTTGGCTGATACCAAAATATAGTAATTTTCGTATTAGTTGACCACTAAAAGATGGGAAAATTGCATGAGAATGCTGAATGCAACGTACTTTGGTCTGATTCCTATTTTGTATAACGTATTTTCTAAACCTTGATTTTGGTGTGTCAGATGTGACATCTCAAAATATACAACATATGTAAACAACTCATTAAGGGTAAATTGGTCATTTTATATGTTCTGTCTTGCACTACTAAACAAAAGACTTTTGCCTACAAACATTTTCCTGGGAAATCCGTTGCTAAAGGGTGATTCCTCACAAAACCGTCACAAAATTATGTAGGTAAATTGTTGGTGGGTAATTCAAATTAGTGACAGATTATCCAGGGATTCTCTGGGTGATCCGTTGGTATCGGATTTTACCGAACCACTGGTATTTTCTGGGTAATCCGTGGGTAATCACTGACGTAAATTTCCCTGGGTAATTTTTGTGGGTGAAAGCCATTTGTTTTGTAGTGTTGTCCAGGTATGTCTTACCAAACGTTGAACAACTGTTAAAAGATGCGTAGATGTACCTCAGAAAGTAAAGCTACAACAACGGCGGAAATGCAAGGAATTTCCTCACAAAGTTGGAAAATAACGCGAATAATAGTAAAAACTTGAAGATCTTTCAACTGTAGGCAATAGAAGAACAAAAAAACAAGATGACACTTCAATTAGCAAATTGATTTCACACTTATCATAATCATTAAATCAAATGTGCCCACCTGAATGGGTAACGAAGCAACACCTGTGTCGACTCCTAAAACAATATTTGGATCTCCGCCCCATCGGAAATCCATGTCCATTGTTATTTGACCTTCCTTAAGGCTCTGAATGCGAATGCCTGCACATATTAAGTAACTTGAAACCTAAAATTATGAGTGAAAATCATATTTAAAATAAGACCTCATGTAAGTGGCATAAAACATATACAACATCATTCAGATTTATATATATATATATATAAGTTTCAAGGGAGCGAACAATAACACACACACACACATATTTACACACACACACACACACACACATATATATATATAAGTTTCAAGGGAGCCAACAACGCTACCTTCAATCTTTGGCGCTACAGTTCCGAGAGACAGTTTGCTGAACTTCAAAGCTGAAATTCCTGATGGACGATACTCTTCCAATATGGGTTCAACAGATTCCTTAATTATTATAGTAGTGGCCTGCAAATGTAACATGTGGCATAAGTACATAATTATACTCAATATAACATGTGAAATAAGTACATAATTATACTCAATCAAGAAGACCATAACCTCATAACCCAATATGAATAACAATATCAATGTACATCTATTCGCAATATAGCACCAAATCAGTGATTCAAGGAGCCTGCGGTGTGTCTATTATAGACGAATGAAAATTTTAATATATTTGCATCCCTTAAAAAAACTTACCGTTAAGATACAGGAAGATGATGGTTGAAAAACATGATTGATGATGAAAATTCATAATATATATCAACAAAATGATATTTTTGAAATAAACAGGTTAAAGTAAAAGTTAATAAGTAAAAACGCCAGGTGCAAAAGCAGGGAAAGCTAACGAACAGAATGGTGCTATGTGAAAGAAAGAACCGATAACAAACATATATATAGGCAATGAATAACAAAGGTAGAAAATATTACTTCTGCAACATATGGCCACAGTTTGCTCAGTTGTTTGTTCAGCCATTTTGCCTGAAATATTCAATTATGAAAGTGAGACAAATGCAACATTTTAGAATTCTACAATGTGGTATTATGGTGACAAATAATTCATGAAATGATCTCTTAGGTAGAATGCACAAAAATGCCAAGCCCAAAGCCCAGCCCAAAATATCCTGGGCCTAGCAAGCCCAAGCCCAGGCCTACACCCAATCCTTAAAGCCCAATCAGGCCAAATTCTTTTCGAGGACGAGTTAAATCCCAAGTTCTGTTTGCTTACGGGCTTGGAAGGCTTGGGATTTGTGCCTCTCTACTCTTTGGTGATTCAATATGGTATACTTCCATCAAAGGGGCTTTGGCCTAGCGGTATTGTAGCCCTTGCCCTCTTACGAGGTCAGGGGTTCAAACCTCACCAAAGGTGAGGAGGGTTTGTGAATTTATTTGTTGCTTTGTTGCATTTGCCGTATATAGATATTATATACTTAAAAAAAATGGTATACTTCCCTTGGGGTAATGAGTTCTTCTGAATAACTTGATAAAGGCAAGCATTTTAGTGTACCATAAATAAAATTTAACCTCCAAACCCGAAGTTTGAATATCGCATATAGGCTTCTAAAGAAAGAACTTGGAAAAATCTTTATTGAGTTTCATATCATGCATGAAGCGCCACCCAACCAAATGAATGTACAAATGCCTTCTAATGATGGCAAGGGGGAGTTTGAATGGACATGTAAGGTGATTATTGCGACTTGATGTTGTAATAATATGTAATATTGACTTGCAAGTTGCAAGTAGGTATGTGTAACTTAATATTTTCCCCCAAAAAATAAAATGTTGGTATGTTTTAGAGAAATTACCAAACCAAACAAGCCCAGTTTGGCCCACCCGGAGGTGGGGTCTAGGGGTGGAATGTATGCAAACTTTTTATAATTCTGAAATGGAAATTATTATAGTTGTGATTCATCAGAGGGAGTATATAAATAGTCAAATAGAGACACATTGTGAAACTTATTGTAAAGACCAATATAGATATATATGAAGCTCTAACCTGCTCATAAACAGGGAAAGATATCCATTCAGGAAAGTTATCACCACAAAGTTTCTTTAAATCATCTCTATCAAGAGATCCAAGGAGCTTTATGTCAGCTGCCTGAGGAAAAATAAAGCATCTCAGTAAAAAGCTGAAACCATTTTTTCTCGCAATGAAAATAGTTTGGTGCAAAATCAAAATAAATTCTCAAAATCTCCGGTAAGCAAGTAGTACTATTATTATGTAAACCAAATCAGTTAATTTCAACCACAAGGGTTGTGGCGTACTGGTTGAGGCCATGGGAGATGTGGTGGAATATCCGGTCGTACACAACAATTGTGGCCACTGAGTTTACCAGGGCTGATGTATTGCAGTTATAATTTGCCGGGATTAGTCCAGACATAGCATGGGATAACCCTTCATAAAAAAAATCAGTTAATTTCCAAACTGTAGTGTGGCACATATAGCACCTAGAATTACTGAGTAGTAAAGCAACAATCTCCTCAATATATAACCTTGAGGGTTAGCCCAACTGACAAATAACGGTCAGGCCTTGGGGATCCTCCCTATAGGTCGTCAGTTCGAGTCTCTTTAGGGCCACTGAGGGCTTTCATGGTTGTTACCTTCAGGTCCCCATGAATTAGTCGAGGTGCGCACTAGCTTGTCTGGACACCCACAATTACCAAAAATATCTGTATTTGAGTGTTTTCTTAAGAAGTAGAAGTTAATAAAATTACCATTAAAACACCAACTAATTTAAAGCTCTAATCAACCATATTGGTTCACTAAACTTCAACCCTAACACTATCTATGATCACCACATCAATTAATTCTTACAAATCTTCTTTCTTCAATTGATATACTTCCTCTATTCCATGAAAAATAAACTATTTTAACTTCACATGCATGTAGTTTATTGGAAGTGTTTGACTAGTCAATTATCATCACTCAGTCATCGATACACTTCCAACTTGACAAAATAGGAAGGATCTTTAAGACCAAAATCAACACCAATACCATCATAGCATCTCCAACAGATTCTCCAAAATGGAGAACCAAAGTTCAGAATCTCTATTAAAAATACATTATGCTCCAACATCTTCTCCATTTTGGAGATTATAACATTGGTTATATTATTAAAATATTTCATACGTTTAACAAAATATTATTTCTCTCCCCTAAACATTTAATTTCAAAGTTTGTTATTGATGAGAATATGATAAGAAAGTATTTCTCTCTCATGTTAATCATTTTTCTAGGAGTTCTCCGAATTTGGATAACTTCATACTCTTTTTGGAGAAATGTTTTAGATAATCTGCAAAAAGAAACTTGTCCAAAATGTCAATTGTGAAGAATCTACTAGAGATGAGTAATTCGTAGTGATGACAATAGATAAATAGACAGATTTTAGCTTGAGAATTTGCTAAAAGGAAACATTATAATTAAAATGTGAAATCCCAAATCAGAAATTCTCATCTTCATGGTTATCAAAGGAGTATCTGTTCTGATCATAATTGCTTGAAATCCAGACCTAAGTTATTACAGCCATTTTCCCCCTTTGTATAAACCTTATCATCACTAGAGTTCATGATATAAAACAAAATCAATGGTGAACACAAATCCCTAATGAACCAATTTCACATAAAATCAACGTAAAAAAACAACCAAATTGTTCATCAAATCAAATAACGATAACAAAAATAACAATTATACCAATATATTCATTACCTTTGCAGTACGATATTTGCTTCGACGCCTCATCATATAACGCCAACCCGCCATGATTGAAATCCCAAATAAAACCCCCATAAACAACCCAGATACCAAACCCATCTTCGATCAATCAAACTCAAAATCCCCTGTAACCACAAATCAAATATCAGAAATCAAACTCAAATTCAAATTCAAAATTCGACTCAATGATCACAACAAAGTGGTTACCGATTACTCTTTCAAATTATCAAAACTCCACTATGTGTATCCAGTTTGTATGTGCTTTTTTTCTCCCTCAAAATCTCGATCGGCTTCGTAATTGTTTTTTGGAATTCTCCTTCAATAAGTACCGATGTTGTTGTTGTTGCAGATGAAGAATAATGTTGAAATGAGGTAGCGTAGAAACGTATCGTGGATGCTTAGCTCATACTATTTTGTGATGAAATTGTGATAAACGATTGAGAAAAGGAGGTGTTGAATGTTGATGTTCATCTAGATTCAAATCAAAGTTTTGCTTGCATGAAATTTTGTAGATGATGACAAAAATGTGCTCTTATATGACGTCACATTGAATCATGATACACCAAGATAGGAAATCATATGTTGCCATTGATAAGCTATGCGAGTAACTTATTAGTGACTTATTAAACTTTTTATCATTTTCTTTCGATTATATCTATAATTAATATTAATTATTATTATTTTTTGAAGCTTTTTTTTGGTTATTTTATATGTTTATAAGCTACTTTTTGTCAAACGTGACTTATTCATCAGCTACCTTATAAGTCATTAGCTACCTAAAAAGTCATAAGTTACTTTATCGGTCATAAGCTACCTTTACCAAACATAGCCTAAAAATAAGGTACCTTATTTTTGTCAAACTATTCCTGAATAAAAAAGTAAAGAGTAAACTACGATTTTCGTCCCTATGGTTTGCTATCTATAACGATTTTCGTCCCTGGTCTTTAAAAGCTGTTTTTTTTCATCCATATGGTTTGTACTTTGTTTCCTTTCTCGTCCTTGGGCCAAATTCTGTTAAAAACTTCAGTTAAAGTCAGGGGTATTTCTGTCTTTGTAATATTTCTTTAACTTTTGAATTATTTATTTATTGATTTCTTTTCTTTTCTCTTTTCTCTTTTTCTATAAAAAACTGAGGATACAGGCACCGTCTCCGGTTAAACCCTTCCTTCTCCATCTTCCTACTTCCATAATCTCTACCCCTTTAAAATTATATTGCTCTAATCTAAACATACGCAGGTGGAATTCAAAGAAGCCATTGTAGTTTCATATGACCATAAAAGCCTCCTGTTTTCACACAGAGGATATACATACAGATACATACATACAAATATATATATATATATAGAGAGAGAAATAAAGATAGACATATATATATATATATATATATGTGTGTGTGTGTATATATTGACAGTGAAATATAGTGTGTGTATATATAGAGAGACTCTAAATTGCGGTGTCTTCTTTTGGACCGTTTTGGTTTCGATTGGATTTCGGTTTATATATATATATATATTGACAGAGTGAAATATAGTGTCTTTTCTTGGGCCGTTTTCGTTTCAGATTTAGGTAAAGTGATCAGACGGAAGGTGGCTCTGATGGCCATATTGGTTCGAGAAGTTGGGGGTTGTGTGGTTTATCTCTCGTAAACTATACGTCCTGAGATACGACACTCTTACTTTCCGACCGCATATGTTTTGATTCTATAAGTTAGTTTTATCGGAGCTGTTTTTAAATGTTTGAAGGTTTCCTCTAGGTGGTTAGTTTGGATTTTTCGATTGGATCGGTATTGTGTGCTTTTTCAGATGTCCTTTCTGTTTCGGTAGGTTTAATAAAAGTCTGATTGTTGTGGTTAAAAAATTATCATCCAAGAAATCTTCTTTTTATCTTTTGAATTTTGATGTACATAGATTTGACATAGGACATTTCTGTCAAGAATTATGAGTTCCTTTTTGAGGGTTTTGCATACAAGTTAACACAAATCAAAACCATGTTTTAACTGGAGAAGGAAACCAACGATGACGGGTTGTTGGGGATAGGTTCACCGAAAAGAAAACCCGCAGTGAGAGGAAGTGAGGGGATGGAAAATCCGCCACCGGAAGAAGGTTCGTACCGATGGTTTTCGTCGGAACAAACGAGAATGAAAAATAAAAAACCCAAAGATCAACAAATCCATTTGAAGTTGAATAAAAAGTCGGTCCCTGAGGTTGAATCGGAATCATAAACCGGTGCATCCTTCATCATCAAAACCCGTTTTCGGCTGGAGGTGGAGTTCTGCTGGAGGTTGAATCAAACCCGAAAATGAAAACCTAGAGGCGGAAATGGAGGAGAAAAGGGAGGAGCAGGTCTGTCGCACAGTACACAGCAGATTCGAAGGAGATCGGTGCATTTTAGGTTCAATAAAGATGGCAGGAGATCTGGGCGATGGAGATCGATGATACAGCATGCAGCCGGCTGGAGGTGGAGATCTGCTGGTGGCGGAGGTTAGTAGCGGACGATGGAGGAACAAGGGGATCAACTGGCGGTGGTGGACTCATGGTGCTTACCGGAGAAGGGGAAGGGACGATTTGGAATGAAAAAAGGGAAAAAGGAGGTTGAAATCGTGTATTGGGAAGGGAATCAGATTTTATTAGGTTAAAAATCAAATAAATTATATTTTTTAAAGGTTAAATAAAAGAAAATTGAAAAGACGAAATTGCCCCTGATGTAAAAGGAGTTAACGTTAGATTTCTAATAGAATTGGGATGAAGGACGAAAAAAATATACAAAAGGGAAACCATAGGGACGAAAAAAACAGTTTTTAAAGACCAGGGACGAAAATCGTTATCGATAGCAAACCACAGGGACGAAAATAGTAGTTTACTCAAAAGTAAAATAATCAAAAGTTGCTAAATTTGTGAGTTTGTTTTTACTATTGAATATTTATTTAGATAAGATAATTATTTAAAGTATCTTTAACAACTATGTTAAAATAAAGAAAAAGATGATTTAACATTTTTGTTACTTTAACAACTATGTTATAAAAATAGAGAAAAGATGAGTGACAGAATATAAAAATCTCTAAATTTAAAGAAATTTCTAAAACAATATAGAAGAGTCTAATAGGTATGTTTATAAGTTCATATCAGTATAAGTCTATTGTCAAATCAGTTTCAAAACTTAGATTATCATGAGTATTCATGTGACTTATAATATGAGATACATGACTAGTATGATTTGATTGATTTCATTGCATGCAATGTGTTACATGCTTTTAATTATCTTTATCATGACAACAATATATTTAATTTATCAGTTATGTTATGCACGAAAATGATTTTTTTTATTGTGAATGTACATAAGGTAGTAAACCTAATTCCTAAAAAACTAGTATATGTGGCAAGGCCCCGGTATTGTGTCAAGTTCCCATTATACGAAGCAGTTATAGAGTTCTCAGTATATACATTACTGTGAATAAGTGTTTCAGTAGCATTCAACATTTCCATAACATGTCTGGAGAAAGTGTTTCAGTAGTATGATGTGTATTTTACTTGCACAATTACAGTACAATTCAAGTTTGTGAGTTTTGAAATATTTTTCAATGTTCGAATATACAAAACATGAAAATCATTGAGCTTATTAACTTTTATATTGACGATCCATCGTATATCTGTGTTTCCAAAAGATTCATTATGTCCAATCAAACCAAACAAAAAAGACCAGTAAATAAATGTATTCGACTATTTGTATAATCATATTGCTAATACAAGATTGCATATCTTTTTGCAAATAAACGACATTATGGACCGATGAAAGCACAATGTAAACATTCAAGCAGAAGAAGTATAAAAATAAATTTAACCTTTTTTTTCCTAAATGAGTTTTTAAATAGTTAATACGTATAAAAATTAAAGAAAATAAAACATAACAACATGATAGTCTGTATTCATTTTAAAGTTTTTTTTTGCCACATTAGCACAAATTCAATGACTAAAAACGTCAACATATCCCCCCCCCCCCATATAACCGTATCCCCATGGGCTTTGATAACGTTTAAATTCGAACTCGTGTAGATGATATTTTTCCAATGCACCCATAAGGCTTGGAAAGTTAGTACGGTGAAAAGTTGGAAAATTATAACAAAAAAAATAAACAAAATACGTTTACTTAATTTTTTATATCATTTTTTCATTAATAAAAAAATGATTGCTCTTTCTAAGGAGTGAACCGGCTATGGTATCAAATATTTTTTCTTAACACTGTGTGTATAGATTAATTAGAATTGGTACGTAAAATCTTATACCATATACCAATCAATTGTATTTGTTACCAACATAAATGGTATCAACCTTTTCGGTTGATATATATATTGGTACTGATTTTGTACCAACTTCAAGTTAAATGTATAAAAACTTGTTATTTTGTTCAAATTTTCGATGATATTATAGTTTTCAAGTAACACATGTGATGGTTAAGGGTTTGTTATTGCATAGAACAAAACTTGCAAATATTAAAATATTTAAACAAAATAGTTAAAGTTATAATGTTTAATATTCAACACATAAAAAATACAAAAATTAATAAATAATTAAATAAGTTGATACCACTTCCAATACAGAGTATCAACTAAGTTTGCATACTTGTTGGCACGGTATTATCTGTAATTGGTACATATTGGTACACATGTTAGCTACTCTGATACAAAATTGCCACCCATAATTTTTACTTTGATTTGTTGGATAACAAACGTACAATAAGTTTTAATTTATTAATGAGGGGGCAGGTATGTTAAAAACTTAGGGACAAACTAAATACACACCTACTTAAAGAATATCCGATAGACTCTTCAAAATGAAGAAAATAAAGATTTTGAACAAGTAATTTGCTCCTGTCCAAAGCCTCTCTCTATTTTAGAGAAATGATATTTTATTAATTTTCTTTTCATATACATCAGCATCAAGGGTTAGGTTTCGGTGAAAATGAAAGTTAAAATGAGAAGCGTCAAAAGTGATCGAATGCACCAGACCGATTCTTGTATCAAGCGCAATTCATGGGTGGGTTTGATATTAAAAGTGATTAAGGGTTCAGATCCCTTCTTATGCTTCTCATCTTAACTCTTATTGTCACACGATACTACGTCTCAACATCAAAA
Organism: Silybum marianum; assembly: GCA_036898165.1. Taxonomy (NCBI): domain Eukaryota; kingdom Viridiplantae; phylum Streptophyta; class Magnoliopsida; order Asterales; family Asteraceae; genus Silybum; species Silybum marianum. Next base: position 1,700,874 of record CM072544.1, read on the forward strand.
AGTTATTTTTTAAATATTTTAATGTATAATTTGACCTGAATTTTATATAGGGTTGTGTTCCGGTGAGAAGTTGAGTTTATGGTGATAAGGGTAAGAAAGGATTTTCACCATTGGATGCACGTTAGGATGAGATGCACCGATACGAAATACACAAAGATGGACAAGATCAATCCCTGTATTAAACACCATTCACGAGTGAGTTTGAGATTAAAAATAATCTACGATCAAGATCATTTTTTATAGCTTCTCACATGATCTAGTGCCTTTTCATGTAAATAGTAGTGTATATTTTACCAAAGATTGTCTAGCCTAGTGGGTGGGAGGTAACATCCTAAGTCGCCAGTGGATGGTATCCCTGGTTGGCGAGGGTTCGAACCCCGCAGCTGACATTTCTGAGGTATCCTAGCTAGTGGGCCGGTTCTTTAGGCCGAATCATGGGTCAGTCCATAGGGCTGGTTCATGGGCGCTGGATGCCTTTCAAAATAAAACAGTAGTGTATATTTCAAGGACCTAAACTTAAAAGATGGTAAAAATGAAGCATGTTTTTGAAATTTTTGATGATGCATGCAATAAGCATAGAAACTCAAATCTCGTGGGTGTATGAATATCATATCAATGTGACATGCAAATAAAATAATAAATAGAGTAATAGACCATAGTTTTTAAGATGAATTATATTTGCGAATATTCAACGACAAACCGTTGGAAAGGAATTCTTTTTGACGTAATAAGATCATGAAGGGATGGATGCATGGTTGAAAACAACGCTCTAAATTCGGTCATATGAACATCGCCGGAAACAAAGATCATCATGATTCCCAATACATATTTACCTTCATTAATTCATCGTTCTTCCTGTTATCAATTTCATCAACTGGGATTTTGAAAAAATGAAAAACCCACAAAAAAAAAAAGATTACGATTTGAAATCATGCGTTTGGATACCAAATACCGTAATCGATCCATGATGATACGAAGAAGATGGAGTTGTTTATAGTTGAACATTGATGTTTTATCTCACTTCAAATGCGGTGATGATCAGCATTTCGATAAACGACGATTAGGTAATGTATGTAATTTTTTCTACTATTTTTGTTTATGTAGAATTGATTTGGGAAATTTATGAAAACCCTAATTCTAGGTTTGTTACATTGGAATTCTGCGTAATGGATTGGGGATTTTTGAAATTTGTTTATGATATTGATTCTATTTAGGGTTTGTATTACAATATGTTTGCTAATTTTTGGATTACTGCAAATGGGATGAAATTGTTTGAATTTAGAACAATTTTTAAGTAGTTCTTTACTTTCCTTAGATTGGTGGAGTGAGCTTCACTTGTAAACTTCATTGTTTCTAAGCAATTTCTATATTCATCTTATGAGTGTGGTTTCTAATTGATCTTATTAGGTGATTATGAGATTGACCCTTTTTCTCCAATATGATATCTTTCAGGTGACTATATATATATAAATATTTGTTGCTTAATAACTAGCTGAAGTGTATATATATATCATGGACGACGAAAAAGAAGAACGAGCAGAGACGTCTGAATCAAAAGGTCTTAATAACAAAGGAATTAACACACATTTAAGTAACGATGTGGATGCTATGTTGGAGAAGGCATGTTTAGATAGAGATAAAGATTTGGATAAGTTAATGAACCCATATGATGATGATGACGATATAGATATAGACGCATTTGGATTTCCCGTTACAAATGGTTCAGTCGAGTTCGAGGCTTCACTAGCCGCTGCTCAAGTAAACCATGACCAATTCTCGAGCCATGGTCCAATGGAGGTTCGTTCGCCTTATAGTCATCTCACTACACACTCACTTTTCGTTACTTCATCCCCGCGGACCCCGCGAACCCCAAGGACCCCGCGGACCCCACGAACCCCATGGACCCCAAGGCCAAAGCGGATATGTGATGCACTAGATAAGAACGCGGAAATTATTCGTTTAGTGGATTCAGCAATCATGGGTCAGGCTGAAAGTATGGCAACTTTGAAGGATGTCGTGAGTGGTGTAGAGAATTGTGGAGAAGGATTCGATACAGAAACTGTTGCTTTTTTGGTAGTTGATACGCTTCTTACTACTATGGGGGGAGTTGATTATTTTGAAGAAGATGAAGATAATAATCCGCCAAGTGTGATGAGAAACTCGAAGGCTGCTGCAATATCGGGTGAGCTTGTTCCTTGGCTTCCTTGGTTAACGGATAGTGTCGGTTTCATGTCCCCTAGGACTCGATTGGTTCGTGGATTGCGTACTCTACTACGAGCATGTACAAGGAACAGAGCTATGTGCTGTTCAGCCGGCTTAACAGGGGTGCTTTTACAGACAGCCGAGAAGATATTTCTTGACGATGCTGGTTCATCAAAGAAATTGAGGTGGAACGGATCTCCTTTATGTTCCTGCCTCCAATATTTGGCTGGACATTCTCTAAGCGTAACTGATCTCAACATGTGGTTTCAGTTAGTTAGAAGAACAATCGATACTTCATGGGCTCCTCGTTTGATGGTCTCTTTAGAGAAGGCTCTGACTGGGAAAGAGGCAAGGGGACCACAGGCTTCGTTTGAGTTTGATGGTGAAAGCTCGGGTTTACTTGGTCCAGGAGAGGGTCGTTGGCCGTTTCCAAACGGTTTTGCATTTGCGACATGGATCTTTGTTGAATCGTTTGCAGACACTTTGTATACGGAAACTGCTGCTGCAACAATAGCGTCTGAATCAGAATCTAAATCGGGAAAGCATTCAGCTACGTCCGCTGCTGATGAAGGCACAGTGAATATGCCTCGACTGTTTAGCTTCATATCGGCTGATAATCAAGGTATAGAGGCGTATTTTCGTGCACAGTTTTTGGTCGTTGAAAGTGGTAGCGGAAAAGGGAAGAAGAATTCCGTTCATTTTAGTCACGCTTTTAAGCCAAAATGTTGGTATTTTATTGGTTTGGAGCAAACTTCCAATTCCAAACAAGGTTCACAAGGTGAAGTGAAATTATATATTGACGGAATGTTGCACGAAAGTCATCCTTTTGATCTCCCTCGAATCACTAAGCCACTTACCTTTTGTTGCATTGGAACGAATCCTCCACCATCCATGGCTAGTTTTAATCAAAATTCTCGTCAATGCCCTTTGTTTGCTGAAATAGGACCTATATATATCTTTAAAGAACCAATTGGTTCAGAGATGATTGCTCGATTGGCTTCTAGGGGTGCTGATTCACTTCCGTCATTCGGTAACGCTGCAGGGTTGTTGTGGTTAGCGACTAATGCCCATGTGCAAAATATTGAAGAAGAAAGTGCTCGTTTGGATTCAGATATCGGTGGATATCTTCATCTTTTATATCATCCTAGTTTACTAAACGGTCGTCAATGTCCAGATGCTTCCCCTTCTGGTCCTTCAGGTTCTGTTCATTTGTTTTATGCTCATGTACTTATAAATGATGCATTCAAAACCTTTTTCCTAAGATTTCCAATTTATACCGCTTATAAGTTATTTTCAGTGTACACGTTTGGCAAACCATAGGCTAGCTTATAAGCTAGCTTATTGAAACGCTACTTGGAGTAGTGTTTTGGGAGCTTATTGTCATTTTTTCCAATTATAACCCTCAATATTAATTATTAATTATTTTTTTATTTTTCAATATGCCCTTTTTGGTCATTTTACATTCTATACGCTAGTTTTGCCAAACATGATTTTTTCATCAGCTAGCTTAACAGCTACCGGCTAGCTGATCAGCCACCCGCTAGCTTATCAGCTAGTTTGCCAAACATAGCCTAAGTTACTTACAATATCTATAAGCTACTACCAAATTGTCATGTATAGCTGACCGAATAAGCTGAGTCCCATTAAGCTCATTAAGCTGCTAACAAACATAGCCCTTATGTTTCAGGATTGCTCCAAAGACCTGCCGAGGTTCTTGGGCATGTACCCGTAGCTACAAGGATGCGGCCCGCGGAAGCTTTGTGGGCCCTGGCATATGGCGGTCCGATGTCCTTACTTCCATTTGTAGTAAGCAAAGTTGACCATGATACCTTAGAACCGGAACAAGGCAACCTTAATTTGTGTCTGGCCACAGTTTCTCTTGCAGCTCCGATATTTAGGATCATATCAGTCGCAATCCAACATCTTGGGAACAGCAACGAGTTATGCCGTGCAAGAGGGCCCGAGGTTTTATCGAAAATATTAACCCATCTTTTAAAAAATTTATCGTCACCCGATGTTGCCAAACATACAGTGGCGGATGAGGAAATTGTGGCAGCGGTTGTCAGTTTATGTCAATCTCAGAAGAACAATTCTACACTTAAAATGCAACTTTTCAGTACGTTATTGTTGGATTTGAAAATTTGGAGTTTATGTAGTTATGGGATACAGAAGAAGCTTTTATCGTCTTTAGCGGATATGGTTTTCACGGAGTCGTCTGTATTACGTGATGCGAAAGCTATTCAGACGCTTCTTGATGGCTGTAGGAGATGTTATTGGACTATTCGTGAAAAAGATTCGATGAATTCGTTTTCTTTGAACGGATCGCCACGTCCGGTTGGGGAAGTGAATGCTTTAGTTGATGAGCTTTTAGTAGTTATTGAACTTCTTTTGGTGGAAGCTCCTCCTCCAATGGCTGTGAATGATATTCGTTGTTTGCTTGGCTTTTTGGTTGATTGCCCACAACCAAATCAGGTAGTGTTCTACTATGCAATAAAGTTTAAAAAGAACATATCTGTTTTTCTTCTTGTTACCATTACAGCCATCATAATCGTCATCATCACTTGTTTTTCCGTACTTACATGGGCTTTAGATTTCAGATAGTTCACGGGAAAACCCCCAAAAAAATGAAAAACTGAGGAACTCCCGGTAGCCCTTCATCTGGAGGATATGCACTTGTGCATACAAGTAAATTAAGTTGTTTTTTGGTTTTTCTGCATGTGTGCATTATACACGTGTATAATGCACATGTGCATTATGTTACAAATTACTTGTATGCACAAGTGCATACCGTCCCGGTGAAGGGCTATTAGGGTGTTCCCCAGTTTTCCATTTTTTTGAGGTTTTCCCCTGGACCTGACCCTATATATTATAATATATAGAGTAAATTACGTTTTTCGTCCTTGTGGTTTGTTAAATTTTGCGATTTTCGTCCTTGTGGTTTAGATATTACAGTTTTCGTCCCTATGGTTTATAAATTATTGCTATTTTCGTCCTTATAATTTGTAGTTTATTGTTGTTTCAGTCCTTGTGGTTTACAATTATTTTCTATTTTGGTCCTTTGTACTTAAAAAAGAAAAAAATAGTTCAAGGACGAAAATAGCAACAAATTACAAACCATAAGGATGAAAACTGCAATTTCTAAACCACAGGGACGAAAATCACAATTTTTAACAAACCATAGGGACGAAATTTTTTAATTTACTCTAATATATATATATATATATATATATATATATATATATAGGAAGGATGTCCCAGGCATAACCTGGACTAATCCCGGTAAATTGTGACAGAAAGAAATCAGCCCTGATAAACTAAGTGGCCACACTTGTTGTGTACACGCTTGGAATCGAACCCTGCGCAGATGGGATATTCCACCACATCCCCTAGTACCTCAACCACTACGCCACAACCCTTGTGGTTAACTTTTCCAGATAATTCGTTGGTCATTTATATTAAAATCAATCGGACTATTCCTCACATTCTTATGGTGAAATTGCTGCTCTTAAATATTGTTTTCAGTTTTATCTGTTTGTGCTTTTGTTACGACCTTGATCATTCTTGATTATTTTATTTGCAATACATCCTTAAAAGTTTTCTTCTTTCAGGTTGCAAGGGCACTTCACCTAATATATAGGCTGGTAATACAACCAAATACTTCTAGAGCTCAAACTTTTGCAGAGGCATTCATATCATGTGGTGGTATAGAAACTCTTTTGGTCTTATTACAACGGGAAGCAAAATCCGGAGATCTTGACTTGCAAGATCTTTCAGATATCGATGAAGAAGCTCTATCGGTTTTAGGATCTAAAGCCGAAAGTGGTAGTGGGGTCCTCGAAAGTAACATTGATGATGTTGGATCTCTGAACGGAAGTGAATGGTCAACTTATGAACCTCATAGTCGTAACAGTTTCCTTCTTGCTTGCACAAGCTCTAGTTTAGGAAGCAGAGCTTCATATTCAGAGGCTCAACTTCTTAAAAATTTGGGGGGTATAAGATTCTCGATCAGCGCTGAAAATGCAAGGAATAATGTTTATAATATTGATAAAACTGATGGAATTGTTGTTGCAATAGTTGGCCTTTTTGGAGCTTTAATTATTTTGGGGCATTTAAAGTTTGGTTCTATTGCTCCTCCGGATCTTACGGGTAATCTTTATGGCTTGCTTGAAGGTGCGGGTAGTATGTTTGATGATAAAGTTTCGCTTTTACATTTTGCTCTACAAAAGACTCTTCAGTCAGCACCAAATAGGCTTATGACTGGGAACGTTTATGCGGCTTTATTGGGTGCCTCGGTATGTTTAATATTTTACAAATATTGTAGTTTATTTTTCATATAACTGTTTCCGTTTATAATAATTGCTTCATTTTGCATTTTCTTATTGATACTATAGGAAGCAACAAAATGCATATACGTGTGATTGATTGGTTGTTATAGTATAGGACACATGGGTTAGGTTCAGAGGAAAACCGCAAAAAAACAAATGAAAAACTGAGGAACACCCTGGTAATTGTTCATCTGGACGGTATGCACATGTGCATAGAAGTAAGTTGTAAGCAATTTGTTCGGTATGCACATGTACATACCATGCATAAAAACCAAGAAACAACTTCAATTACTTGTATGCACATGTGCATACTGTGACCGTCACAACAAAAATGAAAAACTGAGGAATACCCTGGTAACTGTTCATCTGGACGGTATGCACATGTGCATACAAGTAATTTATAAGCAATTTTTCTGGTATGCACTTGTACATACCATGCATAAAAACCAAGAAACAACTTCAATTACTTGTATGCACATGTGCATACTGTTACCGTCCAGATGAATGGTTGCCAGGGTGTTCCTTAGTTCTTCAATTTTTTGGGGGTTTCCCCCTGAACCTCCCTCTCGGACACATATACAGGATGCGTTTGCCATTTATTTTGACGAAGTTTCATATGGTTGCTTCTTAATTGACCTCCAAAAACTATTGAAAAGAAAATGGAATGACGATAGTCATAGCCAACTTCCAGGACAATTGCTGCCAGATATTTTTTCTCATTTCGACTATAAGGTCAAAGATTCTATTTTATACATTTAATACAATATTTATTTCTCTTAAATATTTATTTCTCTTCCAAAGTACACATCTTGTTTTTTTCTTATTGCTAGTCATGTATGCAGTTTTTGATTTTTTTTTTGAAAGGCAATAAAGTTTCTGTTTGATTTGATGCATGTTAAGTTTCTCACCAATCATCAGTTAAACAAAAGATTTGATCACATAGGCAACTTGCTGAGAATATTGGTTGCTGTTGAAGCCGATTTTTAATTCGATGATGGTTCTTACTTTTTTGCATATTAATAACATTTTTTAATGTTATCAGTATGATCTATTTTTTTTTCCCATTTCAGTTAAATACATCAACAACGGATGAGGAAATGAACTTCTATGATCCACGTCATCGCTTTGAGCATTTAGAACTCTTGTTAGTTCTTTTGCGTTCACTGCCATATGCGACAAAGAGTTTTCAAGCTCGAGCTTTACAGGTACTGCTTTCACTCCCTTCATTCAGGAGTATGGCATACTTTGTATTTTAGGGGTTGTTTGTTTACCTCTTAACAGTTCCATTAAGAGGCAGCCTCTGAATCGCTAAGAGGTGAATCATGTTTGGCAAAAAAATAAGTCTGCCTCTTAGTGTTCTCCAAAACCCTCTGAATCATTTCGTATCCTGGACCTCCCTTCACCATTCAGAGCCCTAATTTCATTTTGAACAATTACCAAATAATTATATTTCATTTTGCACTATATCATAAAAGTCTCTTAACCATTATGACCACTTAATCATTCTGCACCAAACCATTCAGCAACTGCCAAACAGCCCCTTAGTTCTGGTTGCATGAAGTTATTGAAAGTGATTGAATCTGATGAAAGTTTAATTTTTTTTCTTAACGTAAAGGTTAAACACATAGGAACTTGTAACAACATGCATATCATACCTTTTTATCACTCATTAAATTCATAGGGGTTGTTTGGTTTCAATAAGTCCTGTATGGATAAAGCTGTCTGTATGAATTTTTCTGTCTGTATAGATTGCAAAGGTTTTTCACAGGTGGAATGAGCATGTCTTTTAATTGGGAAGGATAGGTTGGAGAAAAAATTGGCTTTCTGCATAACGCTCTCCCTAGAAGCTTACTACTAAATATGCCACTTTCTACATTATTAAGCCACTACCAAACAATCATCTATAGCTGACCAAATAAGTTGTGACTCCCATTAAGCTCATTAAGCTGCTAACAAGCAGACCCATAGTCTCCTGTTGGCTTCTTTCTTAACTCTTTGCTTCTTTATAGTTTGTTTCCTTCTTTTCTCACTCTTCTGCTCAGTGTCGCATATTCTTATCCTGTCTCCTATTTATCAATTTTGTTTGATGTTCTTAGTGTTTCCACTAACTAATCTATTGATAGTAAGCAAATGATTTTGATAATAATTAATAGCTGTATAACTTTGTCTTATTTACTGTTTCAGGTTTTTACCATCATCCATGAAATTTTGTTTTCACTTTTATATATTTACTTCTCCTTTTGATTTCAGGATCTTCTGATTTTGGCTTGCAGTCATCCAGAAAATAGAAGCAGACTCACTAAGATGGATGAATGGCCAGATTGGCTCTTGGAAATCCTCATATCTAATCATGAGGTGATACCTTCTCCTCTTAATCCTTCAGCGCCTAATTTCAAACATTTCCCTTTTGGGATGTCGAAATAGATGCAACATTTTTCTTTTTTTGGCAAGGTTTCAATCCAAAAGTTACATCTTTGCCCATTAGTGTTCTTTTTCTTCTGAAACAACAAATAACATCTTTGCCTCTTAGCAATCATCATAAATCATTGATAGCATTTAATTTGGTTCTCAAGATTCTTATATTTCATCCTTCTAAATGGAAGGGTGTCCCGGGCTAGGCCTAGACTAATCCCCACAAATTGTGACCGCAAGAAATCAGCCCTGATAAACTCAGTGGTCACAATTGTTGTGTACGCCTGCCCTGGGCAGATGGGATATTCCACCACATCCTCCAGGACCTCAACCATTACACCACAACCCTTGTGGTTTTATATTTCATCCTTTTTTTGGAAAGGGTATCTTAGGCATTTGCCTAGACTAATCCCTGACAATTTTAAGACTGCTAAAGCATGCAGCCCTGGGATAATTCCCCAGTGGCCACAAGTTGTTTACGTATGGATTCGAACTTGGGGTAGATGGGTTATCTAGCCTCATCCCCCACAAGCCTTAACAAGTACGCCACAAGCCTTGTGGTTTTTATATTTATATTTCATCCTTGTGGGATATTTTTTAGATATTTCACCAACACTCTTAACACTTCCATTAAACTTTATGCCTAATCATGCTTTAAATGTATTACTTATTCCTACAGATGGGTGCAATGAACGTTTCAATGGCTTCGAGCATAAGAGATGTTGAAGATCTTGTACACAATTTCCTATTGATCATGTTAGAGCATTCAATGCGTGAGAAGGATGGATGGAAGGTTGTACTCCCATCTTCTCTCCTCTTTTAAAACCTTTCTTACTATTTCTTCTAATGTAGCTAATCTTTAATTATTTATGCCTTTCATATACCTCGCTTTTAGTATCACAAGAGTCCTGTCTTTGCCTATTAACTCTTAGGTAGCGTTTGTTTTCTGAGAGGTGCTAAAGTCTGAAGTCTTGTTTCAATTCTGATTTATAAGAGGTGGTGCTAAAGTCTGAAATCTGAATCAGTAGACTTTTGGATTTTTGCTGAATTGAAGCTTCCAAAGATTTGGGACTCGTAGATTTTGTTGAATAATTCTCACTAGCTTGGGACAAATGAAAACACTTTCAAGTGATTGATGACAGTGAGCAATGCTTCATCATCTATAAGTAACTAAGGGGCTGTTTGGTTGGTTTTCCATTAAGTTCTGTATGGATAAAGTTGTCTGTGAAGATTAATCTGTCTATACAGATAGGGAAGGTTTTTGTTTGGAAGGGTTTTTTTCATAGACGGAAGGAGTGTGTTTTTTAATTGGAAGGGGTAGGTTTGGAAAAAAAACTTGTCTTTCTGCATAAAGCTCCTCCCTAAAGCTTACTGAATAAGTCACTTTCTATATCATTAAGCCACTACCAAACAGTCATGTATAGCTGACCGAATAAGCTGTGACTCTCATTAAGCTTATTAAGCTGCTAACAAACAGACTCTTAAGTTTTGTATGGATAAAGTTGTCTGTGTAGATTAATCTGTTTATATAGATAGGGAAGGTTTTTGTTTGGGAAGTTTTTTTCATAGATGGAAGGAGTGTGTTTTTTAATTGGAAGGGGAAGGTTTGGAAAAAAAAACTTGTCTTTCTGCATAAAGCTCCTCCTAAAGCTTACTGAATAAGCCACTTTCTATATCATTAAGCCACTACCAAACAGTCATGTATAGCTGACCGAATAAGCTGTGAGTCCAGTTAAGCTCATTAAGCTGCTAACAAACAATTTTATAAATGGAAGTCTGGATGATGTTTTTCTCTATTCCTTTTATTAATATATTTTTCAACATGGAAGTCTGGATGATATTTAACTATTTTATAAATGGTAATGTGTTTTATATGTGGAGGTAATGCGTCATGTCTAAAATCACATATCGCAAATAGTGTCAACATGGTTTGTTGTAGTTTATTCAACCATGCAACTTATTGATGAAATGTTGTTAAATTTTTTAGAGTAAATTACATGATTGTCCCTGTGGTTTACACTTAATAACACTGTGCGTCCCTTTTTCAAAATAATTATGGATTTGGTCCCTGTGGTTTGCATTTTCAGACGCCTTTGATCATTGTGTCCTAACTCCATTAAAAACTTTCGTTAAGTAGGTTAACTAGAAGGACATTTTAGTCATTTTACTCTATTTATCATTTTTTTATTAAAAATTAAAATGTATTATATTATAATATTATACATTTTTTATATTAAAATTTAAAAAATGTATGATATAATACATTTTTTAATTTTTAATAAAAAATGATAAATAGAGTAAAATGACTAAAATGTTCTTCTAGTTAATCTACTTAACGAATGTTTTTAACGGAGTTAGGACACAAGGACCAAAGGCGTTTGAAAATGTAAACTACAGGGACCAAATCCATAATTATTTTGAAAAAGGGACGCACAGTGTTATTAAGTGTAAACCACAGGGACCAATCATGTAATTTACTCAATCTTTTAAGACCAGGCTATTGATTTGCAGTAAAACATCATGTTTTTTTTGGTTTACTTTCATCTTTATTGATGCATCTGTGGGTCAATTTCAAGCGTTATCAGTTCATTTATATTTTTTGGTCATACTTTCCTTTGACAGGATATTGAAGCTACAATTCATTGTGCAGAATGGCTTTCGATGGTAGGGGGATCTAGCACAGGAGAGCAGCGGGCCAGGTATATTGTTCTCTAGAAAGACACCGTCACTTGAACAATAAATTACTCAAGAATAATTATGTCAGAAGAAATAAAAACAGTAAGGTCCCATTCGGTTTGTAGGATTGGATGGGATTTGGAATTGAATTCCATTCCAATCCCATGTTTGGTTTGAAGGATTCGCGGATTTTGAAATCCCGGGATTTAAATGAAATACCACAAACATAGGATTTCAAAATCCTATGGGGGTGGTTGGTATTTCATGGGATTTCGTGTAATAATGTTTTAAAATGTGTTAAAACATTTGTTTTGTAATAGTCAATTAATAAAAAGGTAATTTAATTATTTTTTACAATTTTTTTTATAAATTACCTATAACGAATGGAATTCAATTCCATTACAAATCCTACAAACCAAAGATTCCAAATCCCTCCAATTCCAAATCCTTTCACAAAATTCAGATCCCTCAAAACCATTCCATCAAAACAAACTCCCCCTAAGATTTTAAAATGTGTACCAGAAGAAAATGTCAGTGGAACTTTTAACCGCTCCATGCAGAACTCGAAATTTTTAAAACTTCTTATTACATGCAAAATTATCCTAGAAATCATGTTGGCATAGTTGAAACATATTGTGTTTCCATATCTAATACAACGGTTATAATTTTTGGCATGATCCAAGTCATGGTATATTGTGCATAATCACAATCTATAATAGAGTCTCATGGTCAAAACAAATTATATTTATCTTGTTGTCTCTTCATCTAATTATCTTTTCCAATTGTTGACAATGGTGGTGTTTGATTTTCTAGGCGTGAGAAATCATTGCCCATCTTTAAGAGAAGGCTTTTCGGTGAGGTGCTGGACTTCACTGCCAGAGAGCTGCGGGTTCAGGTGAAGCTTCCAGTCCCCAGTCCCATATTTTTTTGCCGTAATATTTAACTAGCTTCCGTCCCCCCCCCCCCTTTCTTTGTTTATGAACAATTGTGAGAGGTGACTGAAACTGCTGCTGATTGAATAAGACGTGAATGCAATACTATGGGTGTACGCGGGTTGGGTTCGGCGGTTTACGGCATTTTTACAACCCAACCCAATTATGGCGGTTTGGAAAAATCTGAACCCAACCTAACCCACTTAAAATTATAATCCAACCCAACCCTTGCGGGTTGAGGTGGGTTGGCGGGTTAGTAGTTACATAAACTTGACGAATGAAATATTTCATAAGACTTAAGTTTATAGGACCCAAATGATTAAGTATCCTATCTAAAAGAGTTACAATAGGCTTATAGGACGCTTTTGGGAGTTTCAAACATAAACTTAACAAACATTATATAAAATTTTACACATTATTAATATATATATATATATATATATATATAGACTAGTAGGGACAGGTTCAGGGGAAAAACCGCAAAAAAATGAAAAACTGAGGAACATCCTGGTAACCATTCATCTTTAGTTACTTGTATGCATATGTGAATGCTGTCCAGATGAATATGTGAATGCTGTCCAGATGAATGGTTACCGGGGTGTTCCTCATTTTTTCAGTTTTTAGGGGTTTTCCCTTGAACCTCCCTCATCATATTCTATATAGATATAAGTAAAACTTTATTGAAGTTATATAAGAGCAACAGGTTGGTGGGTTGGGTTGGATTGGGTTGAGCCAGGCTAACCCAATTTCAACCCTTTTAGTTGGCGGTTTAGCGGGTTGGGTTGGACGGTTTTTTGTACACCCCTATGCAATACCACAGGCGGAGAGAGATCTTTGGTCACTGACAAGTAACTATGTACATGCATGTGATTAGATCTTATAAAGTGCATGTGGCAAGAAGTTATCTTCTTAATTTTCATTCTTATTTTTTGTTTACCTAACCTTTTAATTTAGTTTGGAAAGAACTTTTTGCAAAAACAGAAATACTGAGAACCTCAGTATGCTACATGAAATGTCTTCTCTTTTTTTTGCTGCAGACCCAAGTAATTTCTGCAGCATCTGCTGGTGTTGCATCCTATGGATTACCACCTGAAATCTCTAAAGCGGAAATAGAGAATGCTACCCACCTTTCTGTGGCTTTGGTAGAGAATGGAATTGTGATGTTAATGCTTGTTGAAGATCATTTGCGCCTTCAAAGCAAACTATTCAGCTCTACCCGCACTCAAGCTGGTTCCGCTTCTCCTCATTCAGCTGTCCTAGATGTGGGTAACTGTACAAATCCCTCCGCAATCCCAAAACCGTTGGAAGGAGGGGATTCATCTAAGGACTCTGAAGGACTACCTTTTGATGTACGTTGTTAAGTTGCTCCAATGCATGCATCAAGAAACTTTCTATTATTGTTAAATTGTTCCTTTTGTCGAGCTGCCTAACATACAACAAAATCGGGTTTATAGGACGCCAAAAAAAAATTAAGCGTCATAATAGACCACTTTATGGGACCAAAAAATAAAGCGTCCTATCTAAAGGCGTTGTAATAAGTTTATAGGATGCTTTTGGGTGCCTTAACAAGTTTTCTAGGACACTTTTAATACAAAACGTCCCATTAGCAATTTTATATGACACTATTTGAAAAAGTGTCCTATAAAAACAAGTGTCCTATAAAAATATGGGTTTATAGGACACTTTCTCAAAAGTGTCCTATAAAATTGCTAATGCAACGCTTTGTATTAAAAGTTCCCTAAAAAACTTATTAAGATGTAAAAAGCGTCTTATCAATATATTACAACGCCTTTAGATAGGAAGCTTTATTTTTTGGTCATATAAATTTAATCCTATAAAACCACAAGGGTTGTGGCATAGTGGTTGAGGTCCTAGGGGATGTGGTGGAATATCCCATCTGCCCAGGGGTCAATTCTAGGTGTATCACAACAATATTGGCCACTAACTTTATAAGGGCTGATTTCTTGTAGTCACAATTACCAGGATTAGTCCAAGCATAGCCTAGGACACCCTTCCAAAAAAAAAAATGAAGTCCTATAAAACGGTCTATTAGGACGCTTAGAAATTGGTGGCGTCCTATAAACCCAATTTTTGTTTTAGTGATAATTCATTACCCTTGAGTGATCAAGTTTTATTGTTATATTCATCAGGATCTTGCTTCTATGGCTGCAGTGGCAGCTGAACCTTATGATTCTGTTTCTTGTGCTTTTGTCTCATATGGAAGTTGTGTGAAAGATTTAGCCAATGGTTGGAAATATAGAAGCCGGTTGTGGTATGGGGTTGGTCAACCTTCAAATGCAGCTGACTTTGGAGGTGGTGGCAGTGGTCGGGACTCGTGGAAATCTTGTTTGGAGAAAGATTCGAATGGTAATTGGGTTGAAATGCCATTAATAAAGAAATGTGTTTCCATGTTACAAGCTTTGTTGTTAGATGAATCTGGGCTTAATGGGGGGCTCGGTATAAGTGGAGGTTTGGGTTCAGGGATGGGAGGTATGGCGGTTCTTTATCAATTGTTAGATAGTGACCAACCTTTTTTATGTATGCTTCGAATGGCACTTCTTTCTTTGAGGGAAGATGATGCTGATGATGGTGAAAATGGCATGATTATGAAAAATGGTAATGTTGATGATGGGTCGGTTGAAAGATCGCATGGAGGAGATGGAAGTGGTCCATCATCGTTAGAAAGTAGTCCTTGGATGTCAACTAGGCAGCCCCGTTCAACACTGTTATGGAGGTATGAATTTCATTAACGTTATTCTTTTTCTGCTATTTTATGTGAAATATCTTACCCGGATGGTGGAAAGCATGATATCCGAATCACTTTTTTAGTCTCCAACTATTCTAAGAAATACCTACATCATCCCTCTTTATACTAATATTTATTCTAAGAAAAACCTAAGTTACCCCTTCTTAACTATTCTAGAATATCCCTTAGGAATGGGCTTGGGCTTCTAGATGGGTGCATGGCAGTCTAGAATCATAAAAAGGAGAGATATCATAAACCATATTCAACGGTTACATAATGAAAATATTGGTACTATGAAAACAATGATTTTGTAACATCGCAGTCTCACAGACCGACCGTACCAGATATTGTCCGCTTTGTCCACACACCTCGACATCACGACTTTAAAGCGTGTCTGGTGGAGGAGGTATCCAGTCCCTTATAAGGCAACCTTAGTTCCCCTCCCCAACCAATGTGGGATCTTACAATCCACCCCCTTGAGAGCCCAACATCCTCGCTTGTACACTGGTCCGGTTCTCGACTTTGATACCATTTGTAACATTCTAAACCAACCGTACTACATATTGTCCGCTTTGTCCACACACCTGGACTCACGATTTTAAAACGCGTCTAATAGAGGAGGTATCCAATCCCTTATAAGGCAACCTTAGTTCCCCTCCCCAACCGATGTTGGATCTTATACGTTATTATAACTAAGTGAAAACTAACTTTTTCATATGATAAACAGTTCGACACTTCATTATTATAACTAAGTGAAACTAACTTTTTCATCTATGATAAACAGTGTGCTTGCGCCTATCCTGAACATGCCAGTTTCTGAGCCCAAGCGACAGAGAGTGTTGGTTGCATCATGCGTTTTATATTCGGAGGTTTGTTTCAGACGGATCAACATTTGTTAAAAAACCCCTTAAATATTTTACACAAATATATTTCCCTATATTATCTTTTGCTAGCCTGAAACCCAGGCTACACAACTACTTCAATTCTTGAAATTGAGGTTTTCACTTGCTTCATGCTTACTTCTTTTGCAAGGGCATCCCCTAGACTAATCCCGGCAAATTATGATTGCAAGAAATCAACCCTGATAAACTCAGTGGCAACAATTGTTGTGTACGCCTGGAATCGAGCCCTGGGCAAATGGGATATTCCACCACATCCCCAGGGCCCCAACCACTACGCCACAACCCTTGTGGTTCTTAATGCTTACTTCATCGGTAAAGTATCGTTGTTTAAACCACAAGGGTTGTGGCCTACTGGTCGAATGCCTGGGGGATGAGGAATATCCCAACCACCCAGGGTTCGAATCCAGGCGCTCTCAACAATTGTGGCCACTGAGTTTATGAGGGCTGACATATTGCAGTAAAAAGAAACCTTGCCGGGATTAGTCTGGGCTTGCCTGAGTTACCCTTCACAAAAAAAGGTACCGTTGTTTAGTTATTTAACATAAGGCATTTGCAGGTGTGGCATGCCGTCAGCCGGGAAAGAGCCCCTCTTCGAAAACAATATCTAGAGGCTATTGTTCCACCACTTGTAGCTGTTCTAAGGAGGTGGCGCCCTCTTTTGGCCGGAATCTATGAATTTGCTACCCAAGATGGTTTAAATCCTCTTGCTGTTGATGACCCAGCCCTAGATGCTGATGCAACACCTATAGAGGTTTAACTACTTTTCTTTGTTCTACTCTCTTTATTATTACTTCATTGGACTACAACTCTACAAGTTTCTATTATTTGTTCTTATGCTATTTTAAGTTGGGTTTTTTTTGTCATATTTATATCATGATTTTTTTTGACTACTTACGACTTGAGAGAAACCCTAGTGCACCAACTCCCCTGAGGTTTATGAGCATCATTTCCCTTGCATTTTGCAAAACAATTAAGGGGCTGTTTGGTTGGTTTTTCATTAAGCCATGTGGATAAAGCTGTATGTGTGGATTGATTTGTCTATATAGATTGGGAAGGTTTTTGTTTGAGAGAGGTTTTTCATAGTTGGAAGGAGCATGTTTTTTAATTGGGAGCAGTAGGTTTGGAAAAAAACTTGGCTTTCTGCATTAAGCTCCAACCTAGAAGCTTAATGAATAAGCCACTTTCTATATCATTAAGCCACTATCAAATAGTCATGTATAGCTGACCGAATAAGTTGAGTCTCATTAAGCTGATTAAGCTGCTAACAAACAGGCCCTAATTCTGCATCTTGAACCCATGACTGTCCTATCATACAGGTGTAACGTTAGCAGTTGCTCTAATTAAGCTAAATCACCTTAGGTGGCATATCCAGAAGACCTAGAAATTTTTTAAGTGGTGGCATCATTTGACTATAAGAAACAAATATAGGGATATTTTTCACAAAATCATCATTTAGTCTGTTGGTTAGTTCATTGCTTTTTCATATGTGAGGTCCTATGTTCAAGTCTTTTATTGCAATTTTTTTTCCAGAAACATAATAAATCTGAAATTAAAAGCTAAAAACTAAGAAAATGACACTAATAGGATTCGAACTCGGTATGGGGTAGAAGAAAAGCTTTGCAAACCAACTCTACCAAGGGGAACTTGTGTCCTCATTGTAGTTTCAAAATATATACGGTGAAAAGGGCACAAATAGCCATTTCAGCCAACAAAATTTACCTCTTGGCCATTTCTCTCTCAAGTTTTCAAAAAAATTACCACCTCAACTTGCGGAAGGGTCAAAAAGTAATTAAAAAAAGAAATTTCTGAAAATGGTCCACAAGTTCAGGGACCAAATCTGTAAATTAGGCTAAATACTTCGTCAACTTGCGGAAGTGCTACATGCCGGATCCAAACTAATTTACAGATTTGGTCCCTGTACTTACGGACCACGTTCAGAAATTTCATTTATTTTTTGACCCCTCCGGAAGTTCAGGAATGATTACTTCCAGAGGTAGTGACTTATTTGAAAACTTGGGAGAGAAATGGCTATAAGAGGTAAATTTGGTCGACTGAAATGGCTATTTCTGTTAAATTTTCCCTATTTTATATCATGGCATCAAAGCATGTTTATAAAAATTGTAAAACATCATCTTAAAAAACAACTAGGATTAAGACTCTTTTACGATTTTTGGGAAAAGATCTGACATGTCTAATTATTCCGACTAGAGTGCCCTTGCTATGATCACTCCCGCCTGGGCTGCTTCTTTTGCATCTCCACCAGCTGCAATGGCATTAGCCATGATGGCCGCCGGTGCTGCCGGAGCGGAAGCCGCCGCCCCCGCTCCTGCAATAAACGTGCATCTAAAGCGTGACTCTTCTACTTTGCATGAGAGAAAAACAACAACTAAACTCCATGCTTTTTCAAGCTTTCAAGAACCCTTAGCGGCACCCAAGAAATCATCGGCTGTTCTAAAAGACAAAGCCGCTGCAAGAGCCGCGGCCTTAGCGGCTGCTCGTGATATCGAACGAAATGCTAAAATTGGTTCAGGAAGAGGCTTAACGGCTGTGGCAATGGCGACATCGGGTCAGAGGCGGAGTAAAAGTGATATGGAACGTGTAATGAGATGGAATGTTTCTGAAGCAATGGGAACCGCATGGATGGAATGCGTACATTCGGTAGATACAAAATCGGTCTACGGGAAAGATTTTAATGCACTTTCGTATAAATTTGTCGCTCTTCTTGTTGGGAGTTTAGCTTTTGCTAGAAACATGCAACGATCGGAGGTATCTTTGTGCTTCTTTTTTCTTTCTTTCTTTCTCGTTTTTTTGTTTCAAATTAAAATGAAGTTTTAATTTAAATTTTCATATTTTAAGGTTGATAGACATGCCCGTGTTGATTTTATTGCTCGGCATCGTTTATGTACTGGTATACGTGCCTGGCGGAAACTCATCCGTTACCTGATCGAAACTGAAAGTCGTTTTGGATCATTAACTGAAAATCTTTGCAACCCTGAACGAGTATGCTACTTTCCTTGATCATGTTCCTAGTCTTTTTGTGAATATAGGTTTTTAAGGGTCAGGTTTTGGGGAAACCGCAAAAAAAAAAAAACTGAGGAACACCCTGGTAACCGTTCATCCGGACGGTATGTATACAAGTAATTGAAGTTGTTTCTTGGTTTTTATGTACGAGTGCATGTTATGCACATGTGCATACAAGACAAATTGCTCATCTAGACGGTATGCACATGTGCATACAAGTAAACTTTTAAGCAATTTGTCTTGTATGCACATGTGTATAACATGCACACGTACATAAAAACCAAGAAACAACTTCAAAATTACTTATATACACATGTGCATACCGTTCGGATGAACGGTTACCAGGGTGTTCCTCAGTTTTTCATTTTTTTTGGGGGGGTTTTCCCCTGAACCTTCCTCTAGGTTTTAAATATCTGAAAAAGAACTTTCAATGCTAGGTTTTCTGGAAGATTGAATGCATGGAAAGCTCTACAAGGATGCGTAGATGTTTAAAGCGGAATTTTAAGGGATCGGATCATTCTGGTGCTGCTGCAAGTTGTGAAGATCCTATGGAGCTTGAACGTAATAAAGAAAACGAAACTTTTCCTTCTAACTCGATTTTGGCTACAGAAGCTATCTCGAGATTATTAGTAAATATGGAGGATGAGCAAGATGCAGTTGTTAATATAGAGGGAAACACTGATGAAATGTGGCTGTATGAGGATATTCACACACGGCCATCTGGGACACCAGAGCAGCAGTTACAGGTGCCAATGGATTCTACGGAACCTCAAGTTACGAATTATCAAGATTTTGGACATGGTGCATCAGCATCTGGCCCTGGATACAGCCCCGGAGAACATTATGAAATAATTATTCTTGAGCTTCCAGCATCGATGGTCCGACCACTAGAAGTTCGACAAGGAACATTTCAGGTAATGTTTTTGCAAGAATTTATGATATTTTGCGACCATCCTCTGTCACTGTCCTAAATTATCTTTCACATTTAAGTAGGTATATATATATATATATATATAGAGAGAGAGAGAGAGAGGGAAGTTCAAGGGAAAACACTGAAAAAAGAGAAAACTGAAGAACACCCTGGGAGCCCTCTATCCGGACGGTATACACAAATGCCTACAAGCGGTTGAAGATGGTTTTTTTCTATGCACCAATGCTTCTATAATCACATATGCATTAGTGCATATGCACAAATGCATGTTACAAATTACTGGTATGCATTTGTGCATACCGTCCGGATGGAGGTTCCCAGGGTGTTCTTCGGTTCTTTTTTTGGCGTTTTCCCTTGAATCTGACCCTATATATTTATATGTATATAGGGTCAGGTTCAGAGAAAAACGGCAAAAAAAGAGAAAACTGAAGACTGTAATTTGACGGTATGCACAAATGCATACCGGTAATTTGTAACATGCATTTGTGCATATGCACTTATGCATATATATGCATTGGTGCATAGAAAAAAAACAGCTTCAATCGCTTGTATGCATTTGTGCATATCGTTCGGATGGAGGGCTCTTAGGTGTTCTTCAATTTTCTCTTTTTTAGTGTTTTCCCTTGAACTTCCCTCTATATATATACCTACTTAAATGTGAAAAATAATTTAAGACAGTGACAGAGGAATTGCTGTAATTTCCGTAGGACATCTCAAAAAGGAAACTCTTGGAATTTTCATGGGATGGAAGGACTACTAAACAACTAAAACTTACAGACAGTATTACCTTTTAATCTGTAGCATTAAATAAAAAAAAGTACTTGACTTTTTGAATGATACTAGTTTTGAAGCATCCTAAAAATGGAAAGTTGGACAAGAATTGAGGATTGGCAGGAATTAATATGTGTACATATGTTTTGTTCATTATTTTTCTTAAATGGAAGAAGGAGAACTTAGATCACTAACCTGTTATAGTTGATGGTTGATTATATAAAAAATATATTGCATCTTTCCTGTATATATATATATATATACTTTTTTCAAATTATTTGATGTAGTCCTAATCATATGTGCATTGTTTCTTCCCAGATAACTACTAGGAGACTTAACTTTCTTGTTGATAAATCTGAGAGAAAAGTTGAAGATAAAGTTGAAGATAAGGACCGGAGCTGGTCGATGTCTTCTCTTCATCAATTACACAGCAGGAGGTCAGATAAATAGACTGCCTTTTTTTTCAAAGTTTAGGTTAACTAAGAGGCTGTTTAGCAGTTGCTGAATGGTTTCGTGCAGAATGATTAAGAGGATCTTATGATATAGTGCAAAAATGAAATATAATTGCTTGGTAATTGTTGAGGATGTAATTAGGGCTCTTAATGGTTAAGGGAGGTCCAAGATACAAAATGATTCAGAGGGTTTTGGAACCGTTAAGAGGAAGACTTATTTTTTGCCAAACGGGATTCACCTCTTAACGATTCAGAGACCGCCTCTTAATGGAATTGTTAATAGGTAAACAAACACCCCCTAAGGGTCTGTTTGGTTGGTTTTCCATGAAGTCCAGTATGGATAAAACTATCTGAGTGGATTAATCTGTCTGTATAGATTGATAAGGTTTTTGTTTGGGAGGGTTTTTCATAGATTGAAGGAACGAGCTTTTTTTTAATTGGAGGGACAAGTTTGGAAAAATTATGGCTTTCTGCATAAAGTTCTCCCCCCTAGAAGCTTACTGAATAAGCCACTTTCTATATCATTAAGCCACTACGAAACAATCATGTATTGTTGACTGAATAAGCTACGAGTCCCATTAAGCTCATTTAACATTTACATAACCTTACAACAATAAAGGAAATCTTGTGAATCTAAATCAATATCAACAACATTTTTGTAACAATGACGGGAAAATAGGTAACTATGACCTAGTTAAATAGGTAAATGTAAGGGGCCGTTTGGCAGTTGCTGAATGGTTTGGTGCAGAATGATTGAGAGGCTCTGATGATATAGTGCAAAAAGAAATAATTGTTTGGTAATTGTTCAGGATGTAATTAGGGCTCTTAATGGTTCAGGGAGGTCCAGGATTCAAAATGATTCAGAGGGTTTTGGAACCGTTAAGAGGCAGACTTATTTGTATGTCCCATGAATATTGCAACATTTACTTTTATGGAAAGATTCAAGATTCCAAGATAAAGTTACCCATTTGTTCACTATCATCAAATAATAAATTGAATGCATTGATTCAAGTCAATGGTATTCCTTCTCGCCTTGATTGAAGGGTATTTTAGATATTTAACAAATAGTCAATACATTTTACTTAAACTATAGGTAAGTCATAAGTTGCCAGTTTTCATGGGATGGAAGGAGTAGGATATTATTGTAAGATCCCAAATTGGTTGAGGAGGGGAGCAGAAGTTGCCTTATAAGGGACTGGATACCTCCTCTATCAGACGCATTTTATAACTGTGAGTCCAGGTGTGTGGACAAAGCGGACAATATCTGATACGGTTGGCCTGGGATGTTACAGTATTCACATCTTATCTTGCAGACACTTCTATGCTTGTTATTTTATCTAGGAAACATATTAAAAAGATGGGTCATTTTCTATTAGCTTTAATTTATAAAGATATTTCTGTATACATATTCTTTTTTGGCTACGTGGTCCACTCTTAAAATTTCACTGCTGCAACTGCCTCACGGTTGTACTGCTGTTACAGATATCTCCTACGGAGAAGTGCTCTGGAATTATTTATGGTTGACCGATCAAACTTTTTCTTTGACTTTGGGGTATTTTCCATAGACATTTATGTTTGTTTTTTTGGGAGAACTATAATGGTGACTGTTTTCAGTTTATAAGTCTATTGTTTTGTTAACTTTTTCCAGAATGCTGAGGCGAGAATGAGAGCGTATCGAGCTATTATTCATGCACGTCCTTCCCACTTGCACAATATTTTTTTGGCGACTCAGGTTATTTTCTTCTGCTTCCTTAGTGTTATATATATATATATATCTATATAGGGGCGGGTTCAAATGAAAACTCAAATTTGGTTGTGAACATGAGGACAAATGAGAGTGCAACATGTGTCATATTCAGACTGAATATAGTATTTATTCAGTCTGAATAAGTGTTATTCAGACTGAATAATGCTTATTCAGTCCGAAAATGCTTATTCAGTCTGAATAAATACTATATTCAGTTTGAATATTTCTTTGGTTATTCAGTCTGAATAATCTACATTCTGACATGTGTGGCGCTCTCATTTTTCCTCACGTTCACAACCAAATTTGAGTTCGCATTTGAACTTTCCTCTCTCTCTCTCTCTCTCTATATATATATATATATATATATATATATATGTATCCCGAACACCTTACTCCGGGGATATTTTTGGAAAATGCTCCCTCCGTCCCATGAAACTTGAAACTTTTGACTGTGTTGATTGTCCAATGGAGTGTTTTCTATGCTCCCGCCCTCTCTAAAAATTGCAACTTTAGACTTCATACACGTTATGGGAAAGTGTTTGACCATGTTAAATGTCTAAAAAATACCTTTCAATAATGACATAATAAGGAAATTGGATCTAAACCAAGAGTAATTAACCTATATAGCCATCTTGGGTTACCTTTTTTAAACATTAGCCACCAAAAAAAAAATTAAATTTTGTCCGTTGACCCCTTTTGCTTGCGGATTCCGGACTTTTTTTGAAAAGAATGGTGGTTATGTTTAAAGAAAAGATAGTCAACATGGTTAGATAGGTTAATTACTCCCTAAACCAATATCCTCAATTTTTAATAACGACCAACAATGGACAAAAAGATATTTGTAATGTAAATTTTTTCCAAGAATGGGAATGTTGCAAATTTCACGGGACTACCCCTAAATAGAAATTGCTCCAATTTTCATGGGATGGAGGAAAAAAAGGCATATTTGTCTCACAAGTTGAACAGTTGCAAACCACAAGGCTTGTGGCGTACTGGTTAAGGCTTGTGGGGGATGAGGCTAGATAACCCATATAACCCAGGTTTGAATCCAGGCGCAAACAACTTGTGGCCACTGGGGAATTATCTCAGGGCTGCATGCTTTAGCAGACTTAAATTTGCCAGGGATTAATTCTAGGCAAATGCCTAGGATACCCTTTCAAAAAAAAATTGAACAGTTGCATTGCTCCACTTACAAACAAAGTTTGGAGATCAGTCAAATATAACCAAGGGGACTCGTTCATTTTAAGAATGTGACATCGCTTTTATCTTTGTCTTAGAGACCTGAACAACTTCTCAAACGGACTCAACTCATGGAACGCTGGTCACGCTGGGAGGTACCAAGAAGAACGAAAAATGAATTTTGACATGTTTATATAGCTAGAGGGTGGTTCAAACGAGAACTATAACTAAATAGAATAAAAAACGGCCAAATCATGTGCAAATTCACATGTAATTTTACATTAAAGGTCGACAAAAGGGTGTGTGAATCACATGTGATTTTATACGTGCTTTTAGTGTAAAATCACATGTGCTTTTCTTATTCTCTTATTTAGTTACTGTTCTCATTTGAACTTGATTCTATGTAGCTATGTCACCATGTATATCTTGACTTGGAGTAATGATGATTGCTAACCAAATCCATTGCAGATCAGCAACTTTGAATATTTAATGCAACTCAACACACTGGCTGGACGTAGTTATAATGACATCACCCAGGTGGATATCTTCATAATGAATATATTCTAATTATTTCGGGAATTCATGGATCATATGCTAACTAACTTCACGTTTCACCGCAGTATCCTGTTTTCCCGTGGATTCTTTCAGATTACAAGTCAACCCAATTGGATCTTGCCAATCCTTCATCTTACCGAGATCTTTCAAAGGTCACGACAATCTTTTTTTTTTCTTTTTTGACGGCTAAACTAATTAAAGATTGAAATTCAGCCCGGCCTTTAGGGGTTGTTTGGTTCATGGATTTTGAAGGAATTGGAATGGATAATTCCTTTCACCAAATTCCAAATCCTATGTTTGGTTCACATAATGAAAATGTAGGAATCGTTTGAATTCCACAAATTAAAGAATTCAATCATTCTTTGGCATAAGTGAAGGAATTGAATTCCATCTCTTTTCATCCAATTTTTTAACCAAAACCGCTCCCCCCCAACCATGACCATACTACTAATGTCACTATCACGGCCCCACCCCCCACCACCCCACTACTGTCGTCGTCACAACCGCCACCCACCCACCCCCTGCCCCCACCCGACCACCATGCCACTACCATTGTCGTCGCAACCCCCCCCCCCCCCCCCACACCACCAAAAAAAAAGATGGAGATGGAGATGGAGATTCTTTTGAGAGATTCCATTCCAATTCCACCAAATTCCATTCTGTGAACCAAACGCCCCCCTTAGTTTTATGGCTCAAGTTCAACTCACCCCTCCCAAGGCCTTTGTGCCTTATAGTGTACCAAAAAGAAGTATTTTTTTTTTTAATTTCTAACTTGCAGTTTGGACCGAACTATTTTTCAGCCCATTGGAGCATTGAATGACGATCGATTGAAAAAATTTCAAGAAAGATATTATAGCTTTAATGATCCAGTCATACCCAAGTACCATTATGGCTCACATTACTCGACTGCTGGGACAGTAGGTTTTCTGATCATTTATTTATGTTTCCATATTGTAGCAATCTTTCTTTTTAACAACATCTCTTCTACTTACGTGGCTCTTAAAATGTAAAAAGACCTCTTGCAAGTATGACAAGCTAATCCCAAATCTTTATATAAGGATAAATTTTCAAAAAAATGAGTCACCTTTTAAGTAATATCTGCAATGATGATATTTGCACAGATTATTTAGGCTATGTTTGGCAAACTAGCTGATAAGCTAGCGGGTAGCCGATAAGCTAGCTGGTAGCTGATAAGCTAGTTGATGAAAAAAATCATGTTTGGCAAAACTAGCGTATAAGAATGTAAAATGACCAAAAAGGGCATATTGAAAAATTAATAATTAATATTAATGAAGGTTATAATTGAAAAAATGACAATAAGCTTCCAAAACGCTACTCCTAGTAGCGTTTCAATAAGCTAGCTTATAAGCTAACTCATAAGCTAGCTTATAAGCGAACTCATAAGCTAGCTTGTGGTTTGCCAAATGTGTACACTGAAGCTAGCTTATAAGCTAACTTATATGCTAGCTTATTTTTGCCAAACATAGCCTTAGAGAAACCTTGTATGCAAAATATCCTTTAATTGGTCTTTAATGCCTTCTGTTAACACGATTACTTCCTTTTGGTTTACATCGAAAGTATAAAATTGAGTTTTGCTTCTCTATGACAGGTGTTATATTATCTCACGCGAGTAGAACCATATACTACCCTTTCAATTCGATTACAAGGTGGCAAGTTTTGCCACACAAATAGAATGTTTTCAGATATTGGTGCTACTTGGAATGGAGTTCTTGAGGATATGAATGACGTGAAGGAACTGGTATAAGTTTATATATAACTGGTACAATGTAGGGGCGGGTTCAAATGAGAACTCAAATTTGGTTGTGAACTTGAGGACAAATGAAAGTGTGACACGTGTCACATTCAGACTGAATAATCAAAGAAATATTCAGACTGAATAAGCAAGTCTGAATAATCTGCATTCAGACACGTGTCGCGCTCTCATTTGTCCTCACGTTCACAACCAAATTTGAGTTCTCATTTGAACTTTCCTCGTACAATTTATTGCTTTAATTGTTGTGAAATTATTTTAGTTTCTTTCTTCGGAAGCTTCTGCCTTCTCTGGGAATTATTTAGTTATGATACATGTACACAATTGTATTTTATTTTTTTATGTGTTTTATAAAGAAATTTTGTATAGCGCCACCCACCCATAGTCTTTACTTGTTATTTTCTTTATATTTGAAGGTCCCAGAGCTGTTTTACTTTCCGGAGATGTTGACGAATGAGAATTCAATTGATTTTGGTACCACACAACTTGGAGATAAACTGGGTATGAATAATTCTAAAGGGTGTGTTTGGTACACTGGATAGGACAGAACAAAACATGAATCATTCTTCTACATTTGGCAGGACAGGACTTTCATATGAAACAGAGTGGAATAGGCGTGTTCCACCCCCACCCCATGTAACAAGGTGTAATAGACTTATATTTTATCAATATAACCTCAAAATAAAACTTAATTGTCTTCTAAAACATCAAATACGCATTCCTCTTTACATTTTTTAAAATTTTATTTATTTTATTTTTTGCTCGTTAAACTTTCACTTTATTGTCCTCAAAATATTATTTTTATATGGGTTCTATATTTTGATTAATTTATGTAATTTATTAAATATTAATATAGAAAAAAATATAAAAATAAAAATTCGAAACTAGATAAACGTTTTATTTTGGTGTCATTTTAATCGTTTTTTTGGAAAACTTTCTAATGATATATTTATTTTATTATAATTTAATAAATTACATCCTTAATCAAAATATATAAACAACTCATTAGGGGTAAATTGGTCATTTTATATGTTCTGTCCTATCAGTTCTGTCTTACCAAAAGCTGAACAGTTGTTCTGTCCTGTTTCTGTTTTGTTCTATCCTGTCTGGATACCAAACAAACTCAAATAGTTTTGTCTGCTTGTATTCCCATCCCGACCTTTAGTATGAAGGCTATCTTTTTTCCTTTCTAACATCTTTTTTGTTTTCAGATTCTGTTAAGCTTCCTCCTTGGGCTGAAAATCCTGTTGATTTCATTTATAAGCATCAAATGGCTCTTGAGAGTGAACATGTCTCTGCTCATTTGCATGAATGGATCGATCTCATATTCGGGTGAGCTCTTTTTCATTTATTCTCTTGTATTGAAAATTTTCTACTCCCTCCGTCCCAAAATAAATGTTCACAATGCAATTATTACACTTTTTAAATAACGAAATGACACTTTTACCCTTGATAGTAGAGAGAAACTTTCTCCATATCATATTTAAGGGTATAATGGGAAATTCAAAATTTACTTTTGAAAGTGGACCTTTATTTTAGGACAAACAAAAATAGTAATGTAGACACTTAATTTGGGACGGAGGGAGTAATTTTTTAGTGCATAATAATTTTTTAGGGACAAAGAGAAAAGTGCATTTTTCGTTGATAGTTTTATGATAATAGGTACAAGCAACAAGGGAAAGAAGCTATTACAGCAGATAATGTATTCTTTTATGTCACATATGAAGGAGCTGTTAATATCGACAAAATTCAAGATCCGGTAAGTCTGTTTATTCATTATTATTGCTTAGAGCTGATCATTTGCGGTCTTGGGCTAGGACTGGGCCAGACCTAACTATTTTTCTTGTCCAATCTCGATTGGGTTGGTGTTCAGTGTACCGCTCCATGGGCCTAATATGGTAAATTTCAAGCCTTTTTTATGGGCTCGAAAACTTGCCCTTACCCGCCTTATAAACAGGTCGGGCTTGCCCATGGGAGATAACGGGCCTATAAATCTTTTTTATATTTTAAAAAAACAAAACTTAAATAAAATCACAAGTTATGTAAAAAAATTCAAAATGCATAACAATTTTTCCAACATGTACATAATTTAGAAAAAATTTGTTTCGCAAAATATGGAGTATTGATAAAGGAAATGACCAAATGAGATAATAAGGAATTGATCAATTGAGGTAATTATGTTCACTTTTTAGATTTTTAAATAGTGTTATTATCACGAGTCATAACTAAATGGGAATTGATAAGTATCAAGAATTTTCAATTTTATTTGCAAATTTTAATCATAAAACGGCCCGGGGAGGTTGGATCCACAAGATCACTAATTTTGTAATTATTGAAGATTATCTAAAGACATTTGGTTGAATGTCAAACATTTTGTTTCAACTATGTGTTTAATCAAGATTACAATTTTCATAGAAAACATGGACTATCATTCATGTTTTTTATGTTGTTGAATTTGATTTTTTTTCCTTCTATATTTTTTAAATGAACAATGCACCAAAAGGTCCAACGGCGTGCTATACAAGATCAAATTGCTTATTTTGGACAAACCCCATCACGTCTTTTGACAATCCCGCATATAAAGAAGATGCCACTTGCAGATGTTCTTCACATGCAGGTAACTCTTTCGTACCATTATTGTCAATTTTACATGTAGTATATGGAAAGTTATCTTCTTTTATAAAGTTGACGAAAAGGTCTGTACAACTTGCAGCATAATAAATTGGCTCTAGAACTATGCAACTAGAGAATAAAATTAAGTATCCAAATGTGAAAACCCTTTATATTTTTTCCCCTAGTTTGTTCTTATAGGGTGCGTTTGGTACACTGGACATGACAGAACAGAGATCACTGCCCCATGTTTGTCAGGGTTTTATGTGGAACAGACAGGAACATAGTGGAACAGGCGTGTTCTCCCACCCCATGGAACAAGGTGGACAAGACTTATATTTTACCAATATAACCTCAAAATAAAACCTATATCTCTTCTAAAACACCAAATACTTCCCCCTCTTTACATTTTATTTATTCTTGAACTTTCACTTTACTGTCCTCAAAATATTATTTTTATATGGATTCTATTTTTTGTTTAATTTATGTAATTTTTTAAATATTTAATAATAATAAAAATAATATAGAAAGGTATAAAATAAAATTTGAAAACTACATAAAACCTTTTATTTTGGTGTCATTTTAATTGTCTTGACGAAAACTTTCTAATGATATATTTTGTTATAAAAATTACTTATTTTATCATATTTAATAAATTACATAACTTGATCAAAACATATAATATATATAAACAACTCATTAGGAGTAAAATGTTCATTTTATCTGTTATGTTCAGTTCTGTCTTACCAAATGCTGAACAGTTGTTCTGTCTTGTCGTATTGTGTATCTTGATACCAAACGCACCCATAGAAATCTACTTAAAGGCTTTCTGTGTCTATAACATTTGTTTAAAGACGTATGTAGTTATATATATAATACATATCTACTCCTTTTGACTCAGACCATCTTTCGGAATCCGAAAGAAGTCAAACCATATCATGTTCCATCTCCGCACCATTGCAATCTACCTGCGTCTGCCATTCATGCATCTTCAGATTCTCTTATAGTAGTCGATA
Organism: Silybum marianum; assembly: GCA_036898165.1. Taxonomy (NCBI): domain Eukaryota; kingdom Viridiplantae; phylum Streptophyta; class Magnoliopsida; order Asterales; family Asteraceae; genus Silybum; species Silybum marianum. Next base: position 1,731,122 of record CM072544.1, read on the forward strand.
CTAATGCTCCTTCAGCAAACATAGCATTACATAAATGGCACCCAAATACGCCTGATGGACGTGGAATGCCGTTCATGTTTCAACACGGAAAAGCTAACGTAAGCTCCGGTGGTGGAACTTTCATGCGTATATTCAGAGGAAGAAGTGGGTCCGATTCAGAGGAACGAAAATTTCCCCAAGCTCATGCTTATGCGGCTTCAGGGATTAACAGCTCTTCCATAGTCTCCGTTACATATAACAATGAGGTCATCACGGGTAAGGATTTTTCTTGGTTTAATATTTAATGATCTTGATTGTGGGTGCATTATGGTTACTAGGGTGTTCCTCGGTTTTCATTTTTTGGGGTTTTCCCTCAACCATATATATATATATGTATATATAGAGAGAGAGAGGCTGGTTCATTTAGAAACTAGACGAAGGGTAGAAACTATAGAAACTTTGGCAAATCAATATAAAAAATAAAAAATTTCATGATTTTTTTTCATCAAATGTTATGATTTAAGATATTATTGCACATATGTTTGTTTTACCTTGTGAAAAAATTGCATGTGAAACTTTTACATTATGAAACAAATACATATGAAACTTTTCATAAAAAATACATGAGAAACTTTCAACTTATGAAAAACAAATACACGTGAAACTTTTACATTATGGAACAAACATATGTGCAATAATATCTTAAATCATAGCATTTGATGAAAAAAAACCATGAAAAAATTATTTTTTATATTGATTTGCCAAAGTTTCTATAGTTTCTACCCTTCGTCTAGTTTCCAAATGAACCAGCATCTCTCTCTCTCTCTATATATATATATAGAGAGAGAGAGAGAGAGGGAGGTTCAAACGAGAATGGAACCTATTCGCGAGAATACGAGAATAGTCGTTCATGTACAAAATCATATATGATTTTGTACTAAATCACCCATGATTCCGGGCGACTTTTCTATGCCACTTAAGTGGCCCCAAAAGTCGCCCGCTACCCGTTAGTGCAAAATCATATATGATTTTGTACTGTTCTCTTATTTCCTTAAAGAGGTACCATTCTCATATGAACCCGCCCCTATATATATATATATATCTATAGGGTCAGGTTTAGGGAAAACCTCAAAAAAAATGGAAAACTGAAGAAAAAGGTAATGGAAAGCAACGTTCCCTTTTGGGTTTCTTGTGGGTGCATCAACGTTACCTTTTAGGTTTCTTGGGTTGTTCAAATTCACATATGCATAATGCAAAGCTAATGCTTTACTAGGTTCTAATTAGTTAAAATATTGTTACTTATATCATTGATAGTAGAAAAAGGTATGGACCATTTTGATAAACCTCTTTTGGAGTCGTCAATCGTCATTAGTATATTTAAACGACACTAGACAAGTACACATGCATGCTTTCCAATGTTAAATTTTTGTTGAAAGGATTGTTATTCTATGTATAAAGATTGAATACCTCTAATGTAAGTAGAAGTGCTTTACGGCAAATGTTCTTTATGTATTTACACTAGTGCCTCGAAGTTTTAGATATGGAAGCCACTTTTACTTATGTAAAATTTCTGGTTTTTGGTTGCAAAGATGATTGTTTTGTATGATATATATAGGGTAAAACCGCAAAAAAATTGAAGAACTGAGGAATACCCTGGTAAACATTCGTATGGACAGTATGCACATGTGCATACAAGTAATTTGTAAGCAATTTGTCCTGTATGCACATGTGCATAACATGCACACCTGCATAAAACCCAAGAAAGAACTTCAATTACTTGTATGCAGATGTGCATATCATCCAGATGAACAGTTTCTAGGGCGTTCCTCAGTTTTTCATTTCTTGGGGGTTTTCCTGAACTATATAGGGTCAGGGTCAGGGTCAACGCCAGGTTCAGGGAAAACCGCAAAAAAAATGAAAAACTGAGGAACACCCCGGTAATTGTTCATCTGGACGGTATGCACATGTGCATACAAGTAATTCTAAGCAATTTTTACGGTGTGCACCCGTGCATAAAAACCTGGAAATAACTTCAGTTACTTGTATGCACATGTGCATACCATCCAGATGAATGGTTACTAGGGTGTTCCCTCACTTTTTTGGGGGTTTTCCCCTCAACCTCCCTCTCTCTCTCTATACATAATATATATATATATAGTGACACAAAAATATAGATGAAGCCTTCTCTCAAATTGATCATAAGTATAGCATCTCAATTTAAGCTTTCTGATTCCTTTAGGTGGACACGTGGACAACAGTATCCGTTTGGTATCACCCGATGGAGCAAAAACCTTAGAAATAGCCAGAGGCCATTGTGCACCCGTTACTTGTATGTTTCTATCACATGATAGCAAGTATCTTGTAACGGGTTCCCGAGATACAACGATCCTAGTCTGGAGAATACATCGATCACCAAGATTTCGTTCATCCATTTTGGCTGAACCGCCCACCGGCACAGCCACACCAACTTCAATCAGCGCTACTACGGCCGCAAGTGGTTTCACAGATAAAAACCGAAGAAGACGTATTGAAGGTCCCATTCAAGTTATCCGTGGCCATCTTGGAGAAGTTATGAATTGTTGTGTTAATTCAGATCTTGGAACCGTTGCTTCTTGCTCTAATATATCGGGCGTTTTGCTTCATTCAATGAGTAGGGGAAGATTGCTAAAAAAGCTTAATGGTGTAAAGGCTAATATCGTTAGGCTTTCAAGAAACGGGATTGTTGTTACTTGGAATAATTCATTACGTGCTCTATCGACTTATACGCTTAATGGGATTTTAGTTTCGCGGGCGCGTCTTCCTCTCTCGTGTAGAGTTAATTGCATGGAGGTTTCTTTTGATGGGCGGAGTGTTTTGATGGGATTAAACTCGTGTTTGGAAAATGAATGTGTTGATGAGGAAAATGAGTTTGATGAAACTGAGAGATTGAATTTGCCTTCTCCTTCAGTTTGTCTCATCGATCTGCATACTCTTAAGGTATGTATATATATATATATACATATATATGGGTCCTTTGGTTAAATGACCTTCTGACATGTTTGAGAATGTCACTTTTCCATTGAAAATGCCTAGAAACCTGTCAGAAGGTCATGAATTTAACCTGTCAGAAGGCCATGGATTTAAAGAACACTTGTGAGGTCATTTAGCTAAATAAGGGGCCATTTAGGGAAATGACTGAAAATGAGTTTTTAGTTAAATTCATGACCTCCTGCCCTATATAAGAAAAAATAGGTTTATACTCATCAGAAGGTCATGTATTAAATTAAAATCTCATTTAAGGTTATATACCTAAAAATCTCCTAAATAAGCCGGTATAATTTAGGGAACATAGTGAAACGAAGTGGAACAGGTGTGTTCCACCCCCACCCCCACCCCCACCCCATGGAACAAGGTGGAACAAACCTATATTTTACGAATATAACGTCAAAATAAAACCTAATTTTCTTTGAAAATACGCCTCCTTCTTTAAATTTTATTTATCGTATTTTATGCTCTTTAAACTTTCACTTTACTAGCCTCAAAATATTATTTTCATGTGGTTTCTATATTTTGATTAATCTATGTAATTTATTAAATATTGATGATAAAAAATGATATAGAAAGGGTACAAAATAAAAATTGGAAGCTACATGAACTTTTTTATTTTTGTGGCATTTTAATCGTCTTGACGAAAGTTTTCTAGTGATATATTTTGTTATAATTTAATAAATTACATATATTAATCAAAATGAATAAAATATATAAACAACTCATTAGGGGTAAATTGGTCATTTTATTTGTTCTGTCATGTCCTCCCGTTCTGTCTTATGAACAGTTGTTCTGTCCTATCCTGTCTTGATACCAAACACACCCTAAAAAAGAGACAATTTGATGAGGGCATACAAAAAAACCTTCAATTCTTTATTTGATATTAATATCAACTTGCTTACAAGCGTACACTTTTTTCACAGGTGTTTCACACAATGAAACTTGAAGAAGGGCAAGATATAACCGCACTGGCAATGAACAAGGATAACACGAATCTATTGGTGTCAACATCTGATAAAAAGTTAATAATCTTTACAGATCCTGCGGTAAGTTGACAATTCCCTTTTCAAGTCTTCGATAATTTCTTCTCTTGCTCCCAATAGGGAGCAATAAACAATTAAACATAAATGCAGTACTTATTGATATCACGTTTTAATCAACCCAGTTCTGTTGCTGCTTGCTATTTATTTTACTTTATTTAGTAAAAAAATAAGTCATTTGAAAAACTTAAGCGAGAGTTTACTTGATGACCGTTGTATTTTAGTGCGGGTTTTTGGTCATCATTAGTCATATGAGTACCAACGAGGATTGTTACAAATTTTTGAGTTCATTTTGCTTCAAGAGAACACCGTTTTCTTTCGTGAAACTGAAGGCTATATGGAATTATATATATATATGTTGCTAATGGTAATGTTAATTGATCTTATACTCCCTCTGTCTCAAAATAAATGTATGTAATGAAAATGACACACAGTTCTAGGAATGCAAAGTGCAATTATTACATTTTTGATTAACTAAAGGACACTTTTACCCTCTAATAATAGAGAGAAATTTTCTCTTCATAATTAAGGGTAGAATGGGAAAGTAGACGCTTACATTTGAAGGTGGACACATATATAAGGGATAAAAATCACCTTGTCCCAAATTTTCACATCCTATTCATGTCCACCAGTCACTTAAATACACATAATCAGAGAGAGAATGTGAACATAAATTTAAAATAGATAAAAATATAATGTGTCTTAATTTCATTGGAGGGACGTGATTTTTTCCATACATTGGAATAAAGGGACATTCAAGGGAAACCCCCCCAAAAAATGAAAAATTGAGGAACAATTGGTAATTCATCTGGAGGGTATGCACGTGTGCATGCAAGTAATTGAAGTTGTTTCTTGGTTTTTATGCACGTGTGCATGTTATGCACATGTGCATACCAGAAAAATTGCTTACAAATTACTTGTATGCACACGTGGGACAAATTGCTCGTCATTTTAATACGATTTTCTCTGAACCTGACCCTATTGGGACAAACTAAAATAGAAATGTGGAAACTTTTTAGACGAAGGGATTAATGTTTTAACAAATTTAATGCTTTTAGTACATATGTCACTCCTTTCAAATTATTCTTTTTGTGTGTTGGTATGAATTTCACCAAATCGTGTCTTTCAGGTGAAGTTCAAGACCGTGGTCCGGCGAGCGGGAAGCGGGCTTATAGGGTTGACTAGGGGTAGGCGTCGATCAAGGAGGAGCTTGGCAAGTGTTTCAAGTGACGATGAATAGCAATGTCGGCATAGCTAAAAGGGTTTCCTACGACTTCATCCAAGTCAGAGGTATGTTGCATCTTTTTTAGGTGACCATGAATAACCGAAAACTATATTTGCTTATATATATATATATATATAGAGAGAGAGAGAGAGAGGAAAGTTCAAATGCGAACTCAAATTTGGCTGTGAACGTGAGGACAAATGAGAGCGCGACACGTGTCTGAATTTAGATTATTCAGACTGAATTTTATTCGGTGTGAATAATGCTTATTCAGTCTGAATAAATATTATATTCAGTCTGAATATTTCTTTGATTATTCAGTTTGAATATGACACGTGTCGCGCTCTCATTTGTCCTCACGTTCACAACCAAATTTGAGTTCTCAGTTTGGAATTATATGTAGCAATTACCATGCAATAAATTACTAAAATGCTTCATAAAAGAAAATCAACCTATGATCATTTTTCAAACAAAATGCATATACCCTTAAGAGTAATTGCTTATATCTATGGTGCGTTTGGTATGCGCACTTGATAGGACTAAACTGGCAAGAGTAGGCGGGTGAAATAATTATGGAAGGTTTTAGGGTTTTAATTTAACATGGGTAGTTTAGTAATTTACTAATCTAGTCTCGTATGTTTTATTTTTGTTCCACCAATTTTTTGGTAGGGGTTTCCTAGGCTCCCAGACTAATCTCGGCAAATTGTGATTGATCAACCCTGATAAACTCAGTGGCCACATTTGTTGTGGACGCCTCACGCCTGGAATTGAACTCAGGGCAGATGAAATATGCCATCACATCTCCCTGGACCTCAACCATTATGCCACAACCCTTGTGGTTTTATTCCACGAGTTTTGATCAGGCAAAATAAGGCCTTTTTGTCTTACTTAGGGGATGTTTGGTTGGTATTACATCAAGTCATGTGCGGATTAATCAGTATATATAGATTGTGAAGGTTTTTGTTTGGGAGGGTTTTTTCATAGATGGAAGGAGCATGTTTTTTTAATTGGGAAGGTCAGATTTGGAACAAACTTGGCTTTCTGCATAAAGTTCCCCCTAGAAGCTTACCGAATAAACCACTTTCTATGTTAGAAAGCCGTTACTAAATAGTCATGTATAGGTGACTGAATAAGTTGTCAGTCCTGTTAAGCTCATTAAGTTGCTAACAAACAGGCCCTTATTCCCATCCTGTCCCAATCTAATGTCACGCAAACATTGGACAACAAGTTTCTTTTCTGTCATATCCCACGTAACTAAAAATATGTTTATTTTTACTTCTCACATACTTTGTTCAAGTGAGGGGGTCTTCACAGAAACAACCGCTCTACTCTTGTGGGTAGAGATCAGGTTTGCATACATCTTAGCCTATCTAGACCCCACCTTCAGGCCGGATATACTGGGCTCGTTTGATTTCTTTTCGTTTCGTGTTGACCTTAAACTATTGTTCATGTTGCTTGTAGTTGAGCTTGAAGATGGTGGATCATATGCTACTTTAATGAAATTCGAAAATGGGGAAAATCTTGACTTTTCAACGGAAGGGAAGTTGGCCCATTAACATGTTATCGAATTCAACTAGTAGCCGCGATCATCGTGTAACATATATATATATATATATATATATATACATCTCCGGCTTCGTATATATCAATTGCAGAGTATTAGATGTACACTAGAGGGCTTTTTTTATGTTGATTTTGTAAATTGATGCCACCATGAAAGTGGTCTTTTGAGCTTCTAATGTACATGGTTACTCTGATTTTTATCTCATGTAATCTTTCATATGTTTAGAAATGGAAAAACGATAGCCGTTGTGTGCTTGCCATTCAAGTTGACACGTTACGCACATCTTTTTCCCGAGGCTTTGGCAAATTCAGGTTGGGAAAATGAAACCAAATGGTCATTGGCCCAGTGATACACAGATTACCGATGAATTCCAACTTTCTTGGAAGTTTGGTGTTCAAGATTCACCAAATATAAGGAGTGTATGCGAGTTTTGCCATATATGTATATACATTCAAAAAAGAATGAAGGACCAAAAGTGTGTTTGATCTAGCGGTATCTGAGTGTTAGCCTTCTAGGGGGTTAGGGGTTCAATATCATCAAAAATGAGGAGGGTGTGTAAATTTATTTGTTGCATTTAAAGTGTGTGTGTATATATACATATATATAGGGGATTAATCATTTGAGAACTCCAAAAATTATAAGATTAGTGAGAACTTCTACCTTAAGGTTATAGTTCACATGATTTTTTTTCCATCTAAGTATAATATTTAACGTATTTATTAACATTATATTTGTTTCATAACGTATTCATTCCATATATATTCGGTTTATAATGTAAAACTTATTCATGTGTATTTTTTTTGTTTGACAAATACGCTAAAAAGGGTTCACATTGTGAACCGCGTACATGTGAAACAACATTGTGAAACAAATATATGTTAATCATTATAACATTAAATTCTAGCTATAGATGAAAAAAATCATATGAAATAACATATGATGCACTAGTTCTCAAGGTAATCACAATTTCATGGGTTTTTTTTTTTAAAAAAAGTCCCTGAATCTTCACGCAAAACATTGTGAAGGTAAAAAAATGTGAACATTCACAGCAAAAACACTATGAAGGTTATCTTCATAGTATTTTGCTATAAAGTTTCAAGTGTAAATAAGTAATCTTACGGGTCTCACAACGTCTAGGTTGTATGTCTTTTTCAGCCGACTCAAGTCCAACCCCTTTAGACCTAATCACTTCTTTATGTGTCGTTTTTTATGTTTCTTGTTGTTGTTGTTTTGGAAGAGTATAGTACTTGGTTTGATCATTCATTCTAACTAGAATTATCTTAAAAGATTATTACTGAAAAATCTTACAAGTGTAGATTAATATGTCGTTATAGATTGTTTAGGATGGTTTTTTCATGGATGGGAGAAGAATTTTTTTGATTAGGAGGGGAATGCTTGGAAGTTTTGGCCTTTTGCATTAGTCTCTTGTCATATATAACTAACTGAATAAGTTACGAGTCTCGTTAAACTTATTAAGAAGATCGTGTGTGTCCAATTCTAAAAACGCACTCATATTTAGAAATCTGTAATTATTACACTTTTTAATTAACTAAACAACAATTTTATCAACTGCTGAAGTGGTAGGGTCTTCATAGTATTCTTATAAACTCAACCTCATATCTTCTTGGCTTGATATCGCATCCTTTGATTTGATCAGACGTCATCTTGGTGATTTTTGGATGGTGGTAACTTTACAACATTTGGAATTTTTGGAACCCGATGGTGTTTTCCAAGAAACTTCCTCTAGATCGGGATTTATTTTTTGACATTCAACTGATTTTTTTTCCACTGGCTTTCTGCTCGCGCTAAGGGTTTCAACTATTCTTGGATGGATTGGTGTTGCGACCTAGGTGGTTAGTTGGGTTTTTTTGTCTTGTTGTGGATTCATTTTATGTTACTCTTGGTTTTGTTTGGTCTATATTGTTAGTCACCGTGTTTCGTTTATTCGTTGATTTTTGTCTGTTTTTGCTTCTATTTCTTGTTGTAACAGTCAGTGTTGTACTCTTTATTTATTTACTTTTGGCCTTTCAAAGAAGAAACTATTTTACACTTCATAATTTTTTTAAAATATTAATTCATTTTAGGTGAATTCTATTCATACCATAAGGGTATGCAAGTAAGATAGGACTTTTTTGTTAGCAATTTAATGAAAATAATAGGATTTGCAACTTATTCGATCAACTATACATTATTTTTTGATGATATAGAACATGACTTGTTAGAGTATCTCCAACAGATTCTCCAAAAAAATTTCAAAATGGAGAACCAAAAGGTAAAATCTCTAAAAAATTGCATCCATCTCCAACAGATTCCAACATTAATTATAATAATAAAATATTAAATACATCTATTAAAATATTATTTCTCTCTCCAAATATTTGTTTTCAAAATTTTCTATTGGTGGTTTCATTTTGTAATTATTTTTGGGGTATTCTCCAAATTTGGATAAAAAACCTTCTTCTCTCCTACTTTTTCCATTTTGGAGATAGTTTTGGGGAAATTGTTGAAGCTAAAAATTGGCTTAAAATTTTCATTTTTCCCATTTTAAAGAAGCTGTTGGAAATGCTCTTAGTAAGTTTTTAGCAATGAGCTTTATACGAAAAGTTAAGTTTCTTTTATTCTATACTTGTTTCTTCCTATTAAAAAAAAAGCACACTAAAACACTCATTCTATATATAAAAATATCCCTCCAAATACAAACAAATTTATTAGTATATAATGAAAAAAAATGCATTTTGACAAAAGTAGCTAACAAAATATTTTATAATTTATAAGGTAAGTTTTATTAAATTATTAATAAGGTACCTTATAATATATACCTTTACGTTATAAGTTAACTTATGGTTATCCAAACATCTGACATCTTATTTTTGCCTGGTCGATTCTATTATTTTTGCACATTTTTTATTTCAAATTCAGACCCTACTAGACCTAATAAGCTGAAGGCCAAAACCCCTTTCAACCTAAACCCTAAAAAGATCGAGAGAGATGGCAGGAAAAGGAAAGAAGAGAAGAGAGAAGAATTACAAAGAAGCACATGGAGTCGGAAAGAATCGATTACCTCCACCGCCGGTCCGTTCATCCATTGACGTCATTCCCTCTAAGCTTCGCAAACTCATGTCTTATACCTCAGGTACCCATTTTTTTTATGTTTTGATGCATTAAAAAGTTACATGCGTCTAATTTTGTATTCAATCTGAACTTTTTGTGGTTTCTATTGCTTGTTAGGGTTCTAAAATTTGTTTATATGAATGATTATGTGCTTAAATTGGTGGTTTTTAGGGTCTGGAAAGTTACAAGTGGATGGTGAAGAGATTAAGAGAGGCGGCGGTGGTCGTGGTGGGAATTTAATCGAAAATGTAAGTGGTGTTCTTGTTGGTAAGCTGTTTTTGTTTATCGATTTCTACAATTTGCATAACAAAACCTCAAAAAAGCATGGCTTGATTCAAAACTGAATGTTGTGATTTTACGATTAGGGTTACATGTTTTGCTTTCTGAAGTCAATAGAGTCGTTTTTGGGATCCAAATTGATATGCGTTGATTTGGATTTGATTGAAATCAAGGGCACATTCGAATCATGTTTGAAATTTGGGAATATGCTTTTGATTTCTGACGTGAACAGAGTCTTTTTTGGTATCCATTTTAATTGATATGTCAATTTACTAATTTATTTAGACTTGATGGAAACTAAAGGGCCGTTTACCAAATGCTTACCGGGTGAGCAGGGCAAGAATCGAGAATCTCACGTAGCTAGCGGTTGTTTGGTTGGTTTTTATTTTAAGTTCTGTATGGATAAATCTGTCTGTGTGGATTAATCAGTCTGTATAGATTGAGAAGGTTTTTGGTTGGGAGAGTATTTTATTGACGGGATGAGTTGTGTTTTTTAATTAGGAGGGGCAGGTTTGGAAAAAAAAAACTTGGCTTTCTGCCAAAAGCTTCTCCCTATAAGCTTACTGAATAAGCCACAGTCTATATCATTAAGCGACTACCAAACAATCATGTATAATTGAACAAATAAGCTGAGTCCTATTAAGCTCATTAAACTAACAAACAAGCCCTTACCCGGTAAGTGACTACCGGGTAAAAGACACATGCCAACAATCCATTTTAATGGCCAAAAATGTTACCCACGTAAGTAAAGGTGGTGATCTTTTCCGGTAAGCACTTACCCGCTAAACATTTGGTAAACAGCCCCTAAGGCGATTGTAGAATTACATAAAAGAGATCACCTTAAGTAACATTCTTGTTTAATTTTCAAGACCAATGGACTACTATCACAACTTCGATTTGACCAAAAAGTCATAAACAGCTTCTCTCTACCTTTTAAATAGAGGAAAGCTTTGTGTACATTTCTATATGCTATCTTTAGGGCCCCACGGGACGGGATTAACCGAGGTGCACTCAATGTTACCAAAAAAGCCATCTAGTTTGGACCCTGAATTTAATAACTTGAGGTTATATATTTTATTTAAACGGGAATTTTATTGGATCCTGAAGTGTGCTTTGCTTATTTTGTTTGCAGAAACTTTCTACTAAGGATAAATCTGATTCTGTAGCTTCCGGGTCCAAGATTGAAGATACAAATGACGAATATATGGATACAGAAAAGAAAAAGAAGAAAAGGAAAAGGAAGCAAGTAGATGACCTTCGATTTGAGGGCGAATTAGGTCCAGTTGGTTCAAAAAGGAAAGAACGCAAGAAAAAGTACGGTTTCATTCTTTTATACTACCATTTGCTTCTGTTCTACATGCTCCTTTTTGCGGGTCTTCTATGTCCACAATGAAATGAAAAAGGCACACAGTTTTAGAAATGTGTAATTATTGCACTTTTTAATCAAGTAAATGACAATTTTACCCTTAATACTATAGCGAGTTTTGAATATCTCCAACTCATAGTTAAGGGTAGCATTGGAAAATAGACACGTTGACACTTATTTTGGGACGGAGAGTCGTTTGTTAGACTCCCCACCATGATGGCATCTACTCCCTTCGTCCCAATTTAAGTGTCCACAATTGATATGACACAGTTTTAGGCATGCATAATTAATACACTTTTTGGTAAACCAAATGACATCTTTACCCTTATTTAATTTATCCCTCTTCACAACTCTTAAATATTTATGCATTAATTAAGAGTAAATTTGAGAATTTACTTGCTTACTTTTGAAAGTGGACACTTATTTTGGGACAGATATAAATAGAAATGTGGATACTTAAATTGGGACGGAGGGAGTATATAGTTATAATGTTTTCCTTTCTTGAAATGGATTTTTGAGAAAACCAAACGAACTCAGTATATCCCACACCTTGCCTCTACCCTTGGCCTTTGCAAAAGAGGTTGTTTTGTATTATGTCTTTATTAACACTCGAATAATCTATACAGACTTCTAGAAGAAAGGAAAAAGAAACACAAGAAGGTGAAAGTAGAAGAAGACGGTTTGAACTTTCCGGGCCGCGAAGAGATAAAATTCGGAGAAGTTGTTCAAGCTCCACCGAAATTGGTCAATGTTCCTAAGGTTAGCTTCTTCATCCTTTTATTTAGTTTTTTTATATGCTTTCATTTTTCACTATATGAGAGTATTTAAGTTTATTTCCATGTGTTTTTATTCATTTATCTTTAGTATATATCTATATTTTTATTTATAGATTTATATTTTACAAGGTTTAATACAATAAATGAATTGTAAAAACGAATACTTATTATATGTAATAGTTATTACTAATGTATTAAATTAGTTCTTACAAAAATTAAAAACCATACCAACCGAACGAATTTATAAATCTTAAAGTACTGATTTGTGAGATCTCTTTCAGCTTTTACACGATCTGAATTGAGTTTTATTTATAAGGGTATGAAATCACAATTTATTACAAGTGTTTCTAAACTAAGAAAGCATGATAAGTATAAGAAAGAAGGTTATCAATGAATGTAAAGATATTCTAAGATCAGGACTCATATGTTCCTTGTCCCTTATTACTGTTTTAGGGATTTTTTCGGCACTTAGATGCAGTAAAGTACTTCATTGAAATTCATTGATGATAAATTTGAAGAATTACAATTAGGCGCTCATTTTTTTCTTCTTCGTGAATTTGTTTTTACAACATCCAAATTGAAATTCTTCTTCTATGATTTTATAGCGATTTGGGTCTTCAATAAACGCGTCTCAAGAGAGGATTCGATTGAGAGCCATTGAGGCCTATAGGGATCAAAAGAAATGGGCGTCGAGACCCGGACTCCACCTTCCGACAACAGACATAACACCACCATCGTTATAGTGTTTTTAGTTTACGGCAATTGCAACTTGTACTAGTCGAAATTGCTACCATGAGATAGAAGATGGATCATTTTTATGTGTTATCTTCCATGTAAGAATATACCCTAAATCTACATTTTGTTTTTGTGTATTTGTTGATGAGAATTGTGAAATATTTTATTGAGTTACTTGCCTTAGTTTTATTTCAATTGCTAACTTTATTTGATCCTTCTAACCTATGAAATTGGAATGAAGAATGAAATATGAGATGAAAAGCATGCAATTGTATTGAAGTTAAATGGGTAAATTTACTTAAATAGCCATTTTGTAATATGGATTTTATCTTTTAGCCACTTTTTAAAGTTTTTTTTTCCTGAAATAGCCACACTTTATGCGAAGAACGCAAAAGCTTTGTTCCTGCCTAAAGTTTATTTCTTTTTTAAAAAAATTGACTACGCACAAAGTCAAGTGTCTGCTTGAAGTCTAAAAAAATGGGAAAAAAATTACACAAAAAGTAACGAAGAAACTTGACTTTCTGTGTAAAGTCTAAAAAATTGATTTTTTGGATAAAGTTGGTTGTGTTGATTAATTAGTTGGTTTTCCATTTAAGTTCTGTATGGATAAAGTTGTCTATGTAGATTAATCTGTCTATATAGATTGGGAAGGTTTTTGTTTGGCAAGGATTTTTTCATCAATGGAAGAAGCATGTTTTTTAATTGAGAGGGGCAGTTATGTGAAAAACTTGGCTTTCCGCATAAAGTTTCCCCTAAAAGCTTACTGAATAAGTCATTTTTTATGTCATTATGCCACTACCAAATAGTCATTTATAGCTGACCGAATAAATTGTTAATCTTGTTAAGCTCATTAAGCTGCTAACAAACAGGTTCTAAATTTCCGTGGCCTTGGACTCATTCCCATGGGTCATAAATCGAGTCTTCTCAGGGCTCATGGGCTTAATTGAGATAAAATCAAGTTGGTTAGCCACCCACATTTATTACTAATAGAAACAAACGAACAACGATTACATAACCGAATGGAACTGAAAACATTCTAAATGTACTTCATGAATGCAAAATTATGTACTCATAGTCATAGGAAGTTGTCGTTTATTTATTATAATTAACACGAATTTACTATTACAAACATAAAATACACTTGATTGAACGTAAATCTTCACGATAGTTGTAAGTTGAAGGGTAATGTTATCCAAATCTATTAAAAACACGAATAGGCAGGCCACCATCGATGTGGAGATTAAGCGCCACTTTGTATTTTTCAGTTTTGTTTTCATCGCTTAGCTTGAGAACGAAGCAACCTAACAAGATGGAAGCGAAGATCTTCATCTGTCTATACGCGAATTCCCGACCCAAACAAATCCTTTGTCCGGCCTATGTTTTATATTAAAACGCAAAAATAAAATCATGTCAAAAACAGACTTGAACTGATAATTATCGTAAATCTTCATGATTAGAAGGGCTTTGACTGTAAAGGTTTCCACTATATCCTCTTTAGTTTTAACCGGTATGCCATAAAATATTTATAAGAAAAAAAACACCCTTCCGATCCAAGTTTCACTCTAATTACATCATTTGAAGGGTTTATATATATAGCGGTTGGGTTCACGTGAGACCAAAAATGTTTTCGTCAGACCCGTGAGACCACATTTTTACACTTGAAACTTCACAGCAAAGCACTGTGAAGGTAAATAAATCTAAACCTTCACAACAAAAACACTGTAAAGGTTACCTTTTACAGTGTTTTGATGTAAAATTGCAAGTATAAAAAAGTGGTCTCACTGTAAAGGTTACCTTTAGACTCTCACATGTAAATTATATAATTAAAATATTTAATACATTTATTAAAATATAATTTTTCTCTTCTAAATAATTAATTTCAGTGTCTACTATCAATGGGAAAGAATTAAAAGTTATCCCTCTCTCTTCGATATTGAGTTCTAGAGATTTCCACTATCTCTCTCTCTTCATTTCTACATTTTAGCGTACGTTATAGCATAAATTGAAGTAAAAATATCTCTTACATCTTCAAAAACTTCTATTTTAGCATAGCTGTCGGAGATGCTCTAAAGCATCAACCCTTCGAATTTTATGATTGAAACAAAAAGAAAATGAAGGATATGGTATATAGTGTATCACTAACCTGAAAAGCTGTAAATTTGAAGGGGCTCTCTGGCCGAAAACAACCATTTTCATCGATCCATCGTTCTGGTTTAAAGTCTTCCGCATCAGCACCCCATATGAACTTCATCCTTCCCATCGCGTATGGCTGATACGATACCATATCACCTTTCTTCACGTTATAACCATCCGGTAGAACATCATCCGCACAACATATCTTTGGGTCCTACATTATTTAACATACAATCACTCATGATTGTAAGATAATTGTATCCGGGGGCGGACCTGTCTTTAGGGGTATGGTTGCTTTTAAAACTTGTTGTAACACTTTATATAGGATACACAGTTTTTTGGTTCTATAAACTTAAAATCTATAATGCAGTCTCAGTCTATGATAACATTTAGACATATTGGATGTTCTATATGTTGGACCATTTTTTTCTCTATATATATATATATGTTGGAATCTCTCTTATTTCCTTAAAGACTGTTTTGGGAAGTAAATATGGGGGTTTCACATATTTTCACATGATATCAAAGTCAAAGTCTACCACCCTCGGACTCGACACTTTGAGGCAATCCGGACTCGTCTAGCCCCCCACCCATCTAGCTCCCATCTTGACACTATGTGACAATAGAGTAAATTACATTTTTAGTCCCCGTGGTTTGTTGAAAACTTCTATATTCGTCCTTATGGTTTTGAAATTACAAATTTCATCCCTATGTTTATGATTCATTACCTTTTTCGTTGTTGTGATTTAAAATTTATTTCTTTTTTCATCCCTATCGTTTACAATTCATTTCCATTTTAGTCCTTCATACTTAAAAGTAATGTTTTTGGCCTCATGGACGGAAATGGAAATGAATTGCAAAACCATAGGGATAGGGATGAAAACCGAAATTTCAAAACCACAGGGACGAATTTCACGGTTTTTAACAAATTACAGAGACGAAAAACGTAATTTACTCGTGACAGTATGTGCCCGTCTAGCCTCCATTCGTCCGTTCCATATATTTTCACACTATAAAGTCCAACTTTTATGTAGTGCCCGGGACCAATTTTTAACACAAAATGTCGGTTTACGATCAAAATACAAGAAATTACTTACCACCGGAACTGCGGGAAAGAGTCTAAGAGTTTCAGTCAAAGTTGCAT